>JAFEMH010004026.1:0-230778 GCA_022495995.1 Adenophora triphylla var. japonica | reverse complement strand
TCCTCCCCCACCAGCTTCAGGATGCCTTCCAAGCCAAGGAAGCGGCCGAGGTTCGGAAGCTGCAAATGCTTGCCACCTCTCCAGGCAACCCTGTCATTTTTGCCAAGTTCGCCCAGTGCTTCACTTCTATCTCTCCATTACCACCAGCGCACCAAGCTGGACCATCTCAGGATGCCAATATCCTCGATACCCTCCCGGGTGATGATCCGGGTGCCTATACACGAGATCCCACCTAGAACACCAAGAAAAGAGCGAGAAAGCCCCGATCTGATTCAGAAAAGGCCCCCGTATATTCTCGTATGCCAAGCCTTCCACCTCCAATCACTTTACCGCTCACGTGGTAGCACCCGGCGCCGAGCCTCACGATCCACCACTGGGACCCTGACCTTAGCACCTGGATGGTCGAGCAAATAGAAAGACCTGAAAGCCACCAGGTCAGCAGCTCAAAGCAGGAACGCTGAAATCCACAGAGTCACGGGAATGGTCACGCCTCTCCCTGCCAAGTTCGAGTCACAGGAGATGGACCGATTCGAGCCAGAACCGAATGTCCCTCAGACGCACGTCGAATACCTACGTTTTAGGTATGAGAGCAAAAGGAGCAGACCCTCCAAAGCCAAATGGCCGACCACTTCGGCAGCACGCTCAAAAGTTCCAGCGTTACGATGGTTTCTGAGGGTCAAGCCTGCGGATCGCCACACCTAGGATCAGATCAGTAACATCTTCCTGGAACAGTACCAATCCAAATTAGAGTGGGAAACGAGTCGCGAGGACTTAATCACCATTGCAAGGCAGAAAAGCGGATGAAAGTGTTAGGGGAATTCTACCAAGAAATGGTAGGCTGGAAACTCTCAGAGATCATGGAGCCACTCTCCGAAGGCAGACAGATGCGAGATCTTCAAGTTGCTTGCTTAAGAGCACGTCCATCAGAGAACTCTCATCGGTCACAATTTCTTCCCGGATCTAGGGCCATCAGTCAATGCCCCAGCTTGAAGTCCAGAGAAGTTGAGGATCTCGAGGAAAAGTTGTGACTGTATCCCGCCTGACCATACCGTACATTCGCTCAGGTTGCATTCATTGATCCACGCAGCCGAGCCCCGTGAAAGGGAAAGATACGTCCGTCAACTGCGTCCATCAGGGGACCAACCCAGTCGAGGTGGCGGATAACCTTGATCCCACAAAGCAACAATTCTACTCGAAAGCGGCATTCAAAGTGACTTTCGACAGAAGTTGGACATGCATTTGTGGCCAGAGATGCCTTTGGAAGGGTTAATCAAGGAAGGGTCTCCTTAAGCCCGTTGCACGATTACAAACCCAAAATTCCCGTAGCCCAATGCAGACAAGAGCCAAACTGCCTGCGCCTTCCATAAAGTATCCACGCGCCATTACCACCGAACAGGCTGTCTAGGGTGCGATACGAGAATCCAGAACTTGATCAAGAAGAAGGCAAGTTCAAACGCCCCGGTAAGCCCAATCCCAGTCGGAAACCCTTTTTCGAACAATAGCAGGCGTGAATTCCATTGAGTGGGTGCCCAAGAAGAGTGCCACAAGAACCAGTTTCTCCGCCTCTCTCAGACTGGATCCTCCTCTAATATCCACGTAAGCTACGATGTTTGCGATGGCTCACGCACTGCCTGGAGTCCAAGATTCCCGAGAAGCAGTCCAGAGCAATCTCAGAGAAAACAAAAGAAAGAGAAATCCTCTCACGGCAAAGAACTGAGAGAAAGATGGGAAGCAGGAGATGCCAGTGTAGAGTACACTGGAGAACCCTCCCACGGGAGGTTTCAACTGTGCGTCTTGTACTTTTCCAAGCCAGGTCCTCCCACTATGCCTCAGGGCCATGCGGCTTTGAGGCGGGCGGGCAGGGATGGGAAAGCGGAAAAGTCCCACTGAAACCAAAGAATTCAAGTGCCTCGAACACAGGTTTGAATACCTCGGATCTTGGTAATCTTACTGCCCGGTCAGGAAGCACAACCCTGGCGGGATCAGCCAAAGATGGTGCAATTTGTCCAAGCCTCCAGAGGCTCGGACGACGAAAGGAGAAATCAAAGGAGACAGGCTTGGCAAGTGGCACTCGCTTCCAGTCAATGTACTCACCAAGGGCGGCAACACGCCCGCAGGGCAGCCTCGACACACTCCTGAGGTTGCCCACGAGAAGGCTTTACCTCGCGGGAGGAAGGGCGGAAAGCGGATGGCTGGATGACTCTCCTGCTCCCCGGATAGAGTGAGATCTGGCGACTCCCGTTTGTATGGCGGTAGTGTGATCACGTCTGTGACGAGAGACCTACGAGAGATGCCTCGGGAGCACAGCGAAGCTCTGTACATCACTCTCAGAAGCTCAACATGTACATGTCGCTCCCCGGAGTATTGGTAGAGTAACCGGTCAGCCGTTAATGTCCTCCCTCTCGGCGTGATGCGAGGCTCTCCCGGCGTGCGTGAGAAAGCCATCTGATTCACGTCGGCTCGGGATCTATCCGAAGGCCTGCGACAACTCGTCTTTCGTCCCATGCTGGGGGCAGGGTGACTCTGGAACTCTGGTTCGAAACCCCGAAATGGTGCCAGCAAAAATTCCACGTGATGGACATTCCATCCGAGTTCCACGGCTCTTTTGGGACGCCACATGCGCCTTACACCGTAACATGGAAGCTCGTGGCTTCCACTCTCCAATCAGTGTGTTAAGTTCATTCACAGGCAGGGAGATCTTGAAGTCATCCAAGGGATAGTTTCCTCATCAGGAAACGAGGCAGAGGCAACAGCCCCAGACGTGTCCGCGCTCAGTGCACCGGGGTTACCTCCTTCGAATCCAACCAAGGGAGCTATCGGGGCAAATATCGTCAGAATCCCTCAGAGTCCGGAGATGCTAACTCTGTAAGACGTACTCGAGCAAAGGGCGGAGCCCCTGAAGCGGTCCGATACATCAAGTTCAGCTGTCGTTTCCAACATTTTGGAGGCGGATTGGAAGGAAGACGGCAGAACATCGCCATGATGCGGGCACATAAACCCCGATCTCTGCACTCTGGAAATTCGTCGGCATTCTCCAAACTCTAAACTCTCACGGCCAGCCAGTAAGAGAGATACTTTGTGATAAAGGTCAACAAGCTCACCGTCATTCTCCGGGATGAATGCATGGAAGTCGTGTATGGGATGTCACTCACGAGGAAGCTACCCGCATTGCACCCCTCTTCTCTGACGAAAGAGCATGATGTTTGCCTAAAGCTCCAGCATTCTGGCGGACCTTGTCAATACGATCCCTAACAGCTGCACTGGATTGACGTCGAATCAGATGACGATGAATGCAGACTTTCAGGAGTCGAGGACGGCGGCACCGCAAAGCTGGCTTGACCTCTGCATTCACATGCTCAGGGTTTGAGGACCGAGGAACTCCTTCCGATCAGGAGTTTTTCACTGCGACCGGTGTCGAATACGTGGAAATTGTGAAGCTTCAACGTCGATGCAGGCGGCTATCAGAGCAATTGGAAGATTCTTGGTTGAGCACGCGACCCGAAGAATCCTCTGCGATCAAGTGGCGACCGGCGCGACTTCGATCAGCATCATCTATTCGTCGAGACTATCCCGATGATGCGAGAGATCAGGTCCTTGTATCGTCGGATCTGCCAACTACCAAGGTCACCCTCGGCCATTGCCTGCTCGTGGTAAAGCGAGGGCTTTGACGGCGAGCTCCAGAGGCTCATCAGCTACTTCCGAGTACCGGCCCGGTGGCAAGCCCGGCCCGTGCCGTCGGTCCGAGGGTCTTATTACCCTCGGCGTCTCAGCTGAGGCCAAGGGGGCAACGGCGAAGGAGACCAAGCTCCTCACCCTGCTACAAGTCGAGATCGGCCTGGGGAACAGCTTAGGGCGGCCACCCAGAAAACATCTGTCTGAGAAGTGCTTCCGCAGGGCGACAAGAAAGCTGGAAACACTTCAGGAAATGACCAGCTGCAGAAGCATGGCTGCCAACATGCTCCGGGTTCGATTCTACTCCCAGCGATCACGGCCCCACAGGATTGAGACATCTAGCCCATCGGCTGCTAGCTACACGATATGACTTGGCGATACGAAGGGCGAGATCACGAGGCCGTCATTGACATTGCGGAATTTGATACCCCAATCAAGTGGTCAATCCAGCGGAATATGGGCAAAACTTCTTGGTAATCGAGATCCAAGGAAGGCCGCGTGGAATGTCCCGGTCAGGCTTCCTTCGTCGACAGTAATCCAAGTGTTCCCGCCATTCGAGCCCGATTGCTTGAATGTAATCACGGTTACGGACACTAGTCGAGATGATGCGCACCTACGGAGACTGCTTAGGCTCTCGCAAGGAAAGCCCTCATGGAACTAGCCGGCTCAAGAAAAGTCGTCTTTTGGGATGAAGACCAAGCTCGAAAAGACCTACTGAGGGGACGAAGCCACTTAAAGTTTTCCACGGCCGCAGCCCGGACGAGAGAAGCTCAAGGAGGCCACTCTGAGCCGGTTCCCGAGCCTCAAAGAGTTTTGCTGCATTTGAAAGCAACTTCCCGGACTACACGTCTGTTCTCTCATCCAACCCCTCGCTGGGCAAGCGGGTGGTCAAGTCCGATGACCTAGGAGATGGAACAGACTTGAGCGGCGGAACGAATCCGGGCAGCTGTACCTTCCCGAGGAAAGCAAGTTCTCTGCATGAAAGCGACGACGAAGAAGATGAAACCTTTCTCTTTCATAGCCGGGCATGAAGTCAGCAAAGCCGGACTCCCAAGGGTCTGCAGGAGGATGGGAAGCAGGATCATTCTGCACTTAAATTGAAAGGCCAACTCGGGGAGGAAGGTCTATTTAAAAACAGAGAGGAGGATGGAAATTCGTCTCGAGAGCAACTACTCGGGGAAATTCCACATTGCCTACAAAAGCATTCGTTTTTGCAGAAACGATGGCCTCAGCTGGAGGCGGCAACTAGTCACATGGGCGAGATGTTAGGGAAGCTAGGTGTACTCACCTTCGACATCGCCTTAGCCGCTCGAGATAAAGCGAAAGAGAAAACTCTCCCCCGATGGAGGTTTTACTAGGCTGGCGCATGCGCAGTTTGAATATTTAGCTATTCTCACGCATGGGAAGAAACGCAAGGCACTAACTCTCGCCAGCCAACGAGTGCATCCGCTCCAGGAAGGTTGATCTGGGCCGGAGCGGAGGAAAACTAGCAAATCACGCAGTATCGCGGATCCTGACTCCCGAGAATGCCTGAGTATGCTCAAGCAAGAAGGAAAGGAACAGCGATACTCACAGGTGAAGAGGCATCAAGGAGACCGATTCAGAACTTAAGTCGAGAACTTCTCCAACCTCCAGGAGGGTTAGCGACTGCACAGGTTCAGTTCGGGGCAACCATTGTTGTGCTTGACATTCGAACAAGCTGCTAAGTCAGCGCCCAGGCTACCTCCCCTAGCCGAGAGGGCATCGAAGCCGAGTATCCCGGGACAGAATCCAGTCGAAACTGCCCAGAAGCTCCGGGAATTCATCTGATCAATAGAGTTGAGGGAAGACATATGGCCCTATGCTTTACGAGGAATCCTCCTCTAACTTTATGGCTCAAGCTCGGAGCGGAGCTGTTCAGAGAAGGGACCAAACACGATGTCGGCGTTCTAAGCCCGATCGGGTCAAATCCATGCATTACCACTTAAGGCCACCAAAAGGACGACGGAGCCAGAATTGCAGTCCGTGAGCCACCCGAGGATGCAAATTCTTTGAAAGAAAGGACCCGATCTACTCCACTCAAGCTCAAGCGAGACTCAGGCGAACATTTCCCTTTGGAATTATACATGCTGCCTTCCTCTCTTATCCTCATGGCTCAAGCTCGAGGGAAAGCATGGCCCGTACCATGGTCTGGGCCCCAGTGGGCCTTGACGACCCCGGATGAAGTCATTCGGATGATGGCAACATCCTTATGGCAACATAATCACCTTCACGAGATTTGGACCTTCCAAAATTTGGGGCTGATCACAATGATGCCGCTCCTACATCACGTCCAGCTGGACGAGCGTGGCCACGCGCGTGTTGGTAGACGGAGGTTCCGGAATGAACTGTCTTGCACGCGAATGATGGACATGCTTGACATCAAGCCGCGCCCAGATCTTAAGCCTTCGAGATCCAGCTTTGTCGAGAGCCCATGACTCTACTTCCCGATACAGGTTCTCGGGGATTGCTACTTTCTCACCGACATACGGATTACGAAGCAAGACGGGTAGAGTCCCCACGAATTCGAAGTGTTGGACATTCAATCACTTCAAGCGGCCAAATCTGGGCGTCCACAGGCTGCATCAAATCCCAATGGCGTGGCATCCACCGCTTCATCAGATTGCCTTAAGTTCATGCAAGGCAAGCGAGCTAATCGCGTCTACGGCGGCAGTGTCACCATGGGGGACGGCACCAACGACATTCCGGTGTTGGAAATCAAGCATAACGAAGACATGCCATTAAGCTGGATTCACTCTGGAGACCTCCAAGATCCAGATATGCAACGTGGACCTTCCCTGTCTCACGACCCCGAGATTCCTCCTGCCATGAGGATGATGAAACTCATGAACTTCATCCCAGGGCTGGGGCTCGGCAAAAGGCTGCAAGGCTGACACAAAGTTATTGAAGTCAAGGGCGACACCACGATCGAGGGGCTTGGCTACGTGCGGCACCGGCTAACATCAAGGAAGACAAAAGGCTCGCCCGCACCAAGGCGGCGGCGCAAGGGAACCTCCGACGGCACACCCAATCTCCGCCTTACGGCTTCGACCTCGCTCATTACTTCACGAGAGGCAAGCGGCAGCAGCGAGGGGGCCGACAAGGGAACACAGCAGGCGAGGGGGCCAGACAAGGAACCGACAGCAGAGCCGAGGGGACCGGCAGCGAGCAAGGCGGCAGACCGAGGGGACCGGCAGTGGAGGCAAACTGATGAAGATGAGAAAGAAGCGAGGGATAGTCGGCATGAGACTACGGGAAGAATGGAACGACTAGCACGAGACCTCGAGCGTTTCAAGGGACTCGAAGCTGTCCGATAAGGGGAGCGTTCCTCGACATCGCGGCTCTACCTGGACAGACCGCCACAGCACAGTCCGGCATGAGTACACATTCAAGGGAATCCCAGACTTGGAGGATCAACTCAAGGTACTCTCTATGGGAGACAGTTGTTCGGATCAGCTGCAGAGGCCACATTCGAGCAGTAAGTCCAAAGCCGAAGGAACCGGAATTCATAGAAGACGCTCTCGGTGGACCGGCTCTGCGGTTCTGTTTGAAGAAGTGCATGGAGTTGCCAAACTTGATCGGCGGGGCTCAGCAGCGGCATGATCGCCATGATAGGGACGGCGAGCCGAGCCTCTCCGATCCCCGCACCCTCATCAAGCATCCAGCAATGCCAACTGAAGAATTGGGTAACTTTCCACTTGGGACGAAGCAAGCCGAGGCAAAATTGGAAGACAAGGCGGGCCCGCGCCCACATCTCCCTAAACCCGGTCTCAAACCCACTGAGTCAGTCCTTGTCGAGTCCAGTCCTCTGAGTCATCCAATGGCCTTACAGGAGGACTATAATGTTGTAGCGATCATGTATTCCCGTTCTTGTTTAATGAAGAGTCGACCTTTCGAAGTATCCTCTCATTGCCACTTTAACGTCTGATAAGTTAACAAACAACTTAAAAGACGTTAATAATTCAATTGATAAAGAAGCAGACACATTAAACGAACAATACATCACGAAGTTCTCGGCGTGTAGTTGACGAAGAGGACAAGCCGGGCCCAAACTGCCGAAGAGGTTATGACCAAAGTGAACACGGGGTCGGTGCAAGAGCCTAAAGAGACACAAGTGGGCAGTTTCTTCGCCGATGCACGAAAAAGAAGCCACTGATAAGCCTCCTCAGGGAGTATGTTGACGTGTTCGCCTGGTCATGTCGGGACATGCAGGACTCGATCCCTCGTCGTGGAGCAGAATTCCCCTGGATCCACGAATCCAAGCCTGTCGAACAGAAGCTGTGCAGATCAAGCCAGAGTGGTCCTTGCAAGTTAAAGAAGAAATTGAGAAAATGCTCAGAGTTGGTTTCATCGAGTGATTGAGTACCCGAGCTTGGCTCTCCAACATCGTGACGGTCACGAGGCCAACGGAAAGGTCGAATCTTTGTGTGGATTTAGGGATCTCGATTCTCAGCAGGCCAGCCCTCAAGATGATTTCCCATTGCTACTTGGCATGTCTTTGGTCGACACCACGACAAATTTCGAGGTAAAGTCCTTCGTGGACGGGTTATTTGGATACAACCGAATCAAGATGTCCGAGGAGGATCGAGGCCAAGGCTGCCTTCACCACTCCATGGGGTACATACTGTTACACGGTCATGCGTTCGGTCTGAAGAACTGGCTGGGACTACTTACCGGCGGGCTGCAACAGCCCTTCTTCCATGACATGATTCACGAAGAAATCGAAGTATATGTCGACGACATGATCATCCACTCGAAGGGATCGGACATGCAACACATGAGCAGATCTGAGGAAGTTCTTCAACAGACTCAGAAAGCACTTCATGAGGCTTATCTGGCAAAGTGCACCTTCGGCGTCAAGCGCGACAAGGTCTGGGGTGCGTGGTTCTGAAAGAGGTATCGAAGCGATCCCGGGGAAAATCAAGGCCATCATCGACATGAAGACCGCCTCAAACCTTGACAGAAGTGAAGAGCTTCATGGGAAGGCTTCGGTACATCAGTGCGCTTCATCAACCAAGTTGACATCTCTCTGCGAGCCCATATTGGCCGATGAAAAGAATGCCGACATCAAATGGGACTCGGGAGTGCCAGCGGCTTTCGAGAAAATCAAGACCTACTTGGTTAATCCCCCAGTGCTGTGCCCGCCACATGAAGACAAGCCACTGCTACTCTGTGTCTTGACGGTGGCAGACACGTCAATCGACAATGCATGCACAAGAAGCGAGAAAGATTCCAAGGTTGAGCATGCAATCTACTTCGTAGCCGGAAGCTTCAAGGAAGTGAACTCGGCTACTCGGCATCGGAGAAAACTTGTACCGCCTTGGTATGGGTAGTCGGGAAACTGAAACACTACATGCGGTCGCATTCGGTGCTCCTGGTCTCCAAAGTGGACCCCGTCAGATATCTCTTTGACAAGCCATCTCTGTCGATGCGACTAGCAGTGGTCATTCTTCCTGGTGAGTTCGACATCAAGTACAGTGGTCGGAAAATCAACGAAGGGCGAGTAATGGCGGATCGGCTGCCGCTTCGGCGGTGAACCTAAGGGTCACGATCCGCAATTTCAGGACGACGGAATCTTCTCACTTGACAGCGCAAACCGCGGCAACTCTTCTTCGATGGGGCAGCCAACGTAAAGAAGGGGAATGGTATTGGAATGCTCCTTGTCGATCCCGAGGACGAGCATACTCCCATAGCCATCAAGCTTGAATTTTGAAGCGACCAACAATGCAACGGAATCTGGCTTTGTGCGGCGAGGTTTGGAAGCCGCCCTCGGCGCGACATCTCGAAGCTGGATGTATATGGAGACTCAACATTGATCATCAATCAAGTATCCAACAAATGGAAGACGGTAAGATTCGGCCTTCAGAAGTACCACGCGTACATGGAGGAGCTCATTGCTCAGTTCAAGGACATCTCTTTTCACTATTTGCCAAGAGACGGGAGCGCCGCGAGATGCCTGGCAACCCTCGCCTCTCTTGTCGAAATTCCCGATGGGAAAGCGGTAAAACCCCTCAGAATAGGCGGACGGGAAACACCCGCCTATGTGAGATCGAAAAAGAAAAAGAAACGATCGACGAACCCTGGTACAATCAGATTTACCAGTACCTCCAAAGCGGAGAAGCTTCCTTCACAAATGAAGATGGAAAATACAAAGAAGGGATCAAAGCCAAAAACATGATGGCATTAAAACGCACCCGGCATCCCATTTCGTCATTCTCGGGGGTATGTTATACAAGAAGCGCCACCAAGGGCCACTCCTTCGGTGTGTAAACAAAGAAAAAGCCAGACGAGCTAATGAACGAAGTTCACAACGGAACTGCGGTCCGCACATGAACGCCCAGAGCATTGACACGAGATCATTACTCCGTATGGGATACTATTGGATATCCATGGAAGCGGTGCATCCAGGTTCGTCGAAGCTGCGACAAAATGTCAACGGTTCTCCACCTCAATCACATCCCTCCTCATGAACTCTATTGCATGACTACGCCATGGCCTTTCGCCGCATGGGGAATCGACGTCATCGGCAAGATCACTCCTCCAGGGGAGCAATGGTCACGAGTTCATTTTAGTCGATCGACTACTTCACCAAATGGGTAGAAGCCGGATCGTACAAGGTATTGAATTCTAAGAAGGTGGCGAGTTCATCGAGAGAACATCATGTGCCGATACGGAGTGCCCAGCGAGATCATCTCCGACAATGGGACCCACTTTGAAGGAGATTGTGACCAACTGCGGGCCGAATTCGAAGTCACACGTCACAAGTCTTCTCCTTATAGACCACAAACCAATGGTGCGGTAGAGGCGGCCAACAAGACTCTCGCCATGATAATCGAAAGATGACCACTAGAGGTCGGGATGACCCGAAAAGCTACATCTAGCCCTCTGGGGATCACAGAACATCGGTCAGAACCGCCACGGGGAGACTCCGTTCGCACTTACCTACGGAATGGAAGCGATGTTGCCCGTGGAATTGGAAATTCCATCCTCTGAGTCCTCTTGGAAAACGGGATCAATGAAGTCGAATGGCTACGAGCCGTCACGACGAACTTGCTCTACTCGACGGCGCAGATTGAAAGCCATGGAACACGCTCGAGCCTATCGGAGCGGGATGGCCCGAGCATTCGACAAGAAAGTCAAGATCACACAGAGACATCGAGAAGGCGACTTGGTGCTAAAGGAAAAGCCTCCTACGCAGCCCAATCACCTCGGAAAGTGGGAGCCTACCTGGATAGGACCGTTCCTGGTACAAAGAATCTTCTCCGGAGGAGCCATGAAGCTAGCAGACTTGGACGAAAACCCTTTCGTTAATCCTGTGAACGGAAGCAAGCTCTGCAGATACTTCGTTTGAGGAAGAGCACGAGTCAACTCTCCTTCCCCATACACCGTCCCCCTCAGTAAATTAAAGTGCTAAAAGAGTAATACCCAACTGGATACATTCCGCTAATGATCCGGGTAAAAAACGCAGTCGCACTTCTTTTGTCTTTGCTTTCTCAAATTCACCTAAAAGTGTCGAACTACGGTGACCTGAGCCCCTTAGTCCAATTGTAAAAGGGGAACGTAGGCAGCCATCATTGGTTCGGTCTAGAAAACAAAAAAAATAAAATAAGTATCAATTGCTTGTGTTTCGAAAAACTCTTTTCATTTAACCTACAAATTCATAACGGTTAAAACATTCTTTGATGAGTTCAAGCACGGTCAACTCTTGACTCGCTACACGCTAGCAAAACTACAATAAAACATTAATCAGTTAATGTGTCTGCAATGACAATGGGTGGATACTACGGACGGCAAGGTCAACCTAGTTTCCGTACTAGGTCCTTCATCCTTCTTCCCCTTCCCTTTTCCCCGGCGAGTGTTCTTCACCTTCGCGGGAAATATTACAGTAGGCCTTCTACCTAGCTCGGGGACTCTTCTAGACGCCTCCGTCAGCTTTGTGGCTGTCAGCGCAGCCCTTTCTCTAGCCGTGTCTCGAGCCACCTCGCTTCGAGCCATCATTGCGGTGCTTTTATTGGCCTCCGATCGGCACTTGCCACATAATCAGCCATGGCATCGCCCGTACGATTCCCGAGGGTTGGCCCTTGCTTCTGTCCTCCTCAAGGTCGAGCTGTCAGGTGATCAGCACCCAACAGCTCACTCAGGTCTCCACAAGATAACCATCTGTGTCTCCCCTATACACTCTTCGTACGCCAGGTTCGGATGTCTTTGCGTCGACGAACAAGTGCCCTCTCTCCGGTGAAAGAGAACCCTGGCGGGAAAGGACGTGTATTGCCACCAGGGTGATCAGGCAATAGCGTCGAAGGATCTTCCATCCGCAGAGATCCCACCTCAAAGGTAGCGGCATAACTCGGATCAGTCAGTGGCACCTGCTCCGGCCGTTTACTTGCACGTTGAGAACCAATGATGGAATATAGAAAGACGTCACGAGGCAGCCCCGGCACTTCCGACAATCAATAGACCCTCCTGAGCGGTCCTGCAAGTCTGTAACTTCCAATGGGGAACCCACCATCGCAAGTGATGCTTGCAAGTCGGCCATCCAGAGCTCCGGCTCGGCTGATCGCCCCCTATCACCGGAAGGACGTCGCGAGAAAGACGAAGCGTCACAAGACATTGGCACCTCGGGCATCATCTGCGGCCCTCTCCCTCGGCAACCGCGTGGTCGGCATGGCGGGACTTCCTCCCCACATGTATCGGCTACCGGTCGCCATCCGGTCTATGCCCAGGAACGTCTCGCCCAAGACCAATGGCACGATGTCTCCCCACTCCGACCTTTGCCTCACCGAGGTCAGTACCTTTGTGATGGCACACACCCAGAGACGTGAATGTGAACAGAGTAGCAATCGCGCATAGAGCAAATGCGTCCCACGAAAAGACGCTCCCCTCAGCTCCGGCAAATCTTTCGGGCAGTCCCGAAATGTCAACATAATCAGTATCTAGTATCAGCATCCCGTATGCTTCTCCAGCCGAGATACCCAACAAGGACACTAGCTTCTCAACGGTGGCCATGCCACCGGCATACGGAAGAACTAGGCTGTTCCATCTCGGGTCCTCCCGAGAATGGCCGGAAATCTTCAAACGTAGGAGTGACTTCGTTGTACGAAAGGCTGTACACGTTCCTCCGTGCGTCCCGGAACCGAGACGCGGCTCTCAAAGATCCCAATCTGGCATGAGCTCCTTCAAAGCCCAAGCAGATTTAATCCCGTAATGACCTTCGAAAAACCTTTTGTTACGCCTCGTGTGGTTCCGTACCCACGGCGAAAGTTGTCCAAATATCGTTCTTGCATCCCAGAGACGATAACTTGGGAAAGGGAGCCATGTCGAGAAAATGAAGGGAACCTTAAGAAATGGAAAGGAATTCAGCCGGATGAACAAAGCAATGCGCGGTTTTCTTAAACAATCGCAAAGTGACGCAATTTAAAGAATACGGAAATTCATTTCCAAGTCCGGCCGGACTCCCTCTGCGGATTGACTTGGTCAACTCTGCGACCATTGCCCCTAAATTGGAAACATTTCCAAGCCACTCCTGTTCACCTTTGAGAAATCTGCGTGCGCCCATGGTTTCATGCAACAAATATCGGTATCCCTTGCCCAGGAGCTCGTGCAACGGTGCAAATAATTAATAATTAGTGCATACATGCTTAATTTTTGACCCGTTCAATATTTAATGCATCTCTCATTTTATTTATTTTTGATTAACCTACTTCCTTATTTGCCAAAAATAACGAAGGTGATCACGAGAATAAATATGCGAAATACGGAGTTCGCCCGGGGGCCTTTTTGCAAATACGGTTCAAATCAAAATTTGTTCCTGACAAATACATGCATTTTGTCTAAACAAAGCGGTAAAGAAAGAAAGCGGTAAAAATAGGACTACTCTGCGAGTCCTGCTCGTCATCCGTACACTCGGCCGTCTTGCTCCGCATTTGCCAGGATCAGTCCATGGCTTGAGGGGAACTCAGCTTAGAACTCCTCCCGGTAGGGAATAGGCGAAGGGCCTCCTCGGAGTGCGCGAACTCGAGGACTCCCTCTCTCGCGCCCCGAGTGCGCGAAGAAGGAGCTCCCGAATCCGGCCGTTCCGCCCGTGAGCGCGAACCCTGTGTAAAGTCCTCCCCACATTGTGGGAGCGGGCGAATCTCTCGGCCTAGACGGCCCCCGATCACGGACGTCCACGCTCCTCCAGGAGGCGCACCGCATGAACTCCACGAGCCTCCTAGCGTAGGCGGACCACCCGTCCACCGGCCTCATGGCGTCATTGTACGTACGGCCGGATACTGCGAACCGGGAAAGCCATGAAAGCAAGCGAAAGTACGGATGCAACATTTGCGGAATGCTACTATCAAATGCGAGAAAATCAAAAAGGATGCTCACCGAAGCATTGGGGTCCGCCTGTATCGTGGTCTCGGCTCGGCGGAGCGGGATCACAAGTCGCCTACGCGAACCGTCCACCCCCTCGTACGCTAGCCTAGCTCGCGGGACCGTAAAATCTCGAGGACCTCCGGGGACCTCGCCCTCTCTGTGCTGTACCTGCGGGCTCCTCAGCCTCATCCTCAAGAAAACATCATTGGCGGCCCCCGCTATGATGTACTTGGTGTAGTACACGCCCTGTATGTACCCTCGGCTCATCCATCGGCATCTCCGGGGATCTTGCATGTACAAAGGAGGATCCAGGCACGAGGGAAGAGACCCCTGCCTATCTTTGACGAGTCACCCTCTCCCCCGGATACATGGCGTCACGGTGAAGTCCCACCGGGAGGTTCCGCCTCCGTGTAGTCTCGGCGGCAATCTGCACCGCGACATGATCGAACCTACTCCACCAGGTCAGCTGGATCCTCTCGAGAGAACTCTGGTTCGGTGCCGAGATATCTCCTCGTATGACACTCGAGTGCCAACTCTCGAAGAGACCGCCCTCTTCGCCTTCTTACGCCAAACCGGCATGGCGGGGAACGGGGACGGTACGGCTTCTTGATGTCCCGAGCACAACGGGTGAACACCTCGTAGCACCCGGACACCGCCAAGAAAATGGAAAGTTATGTCGGCTACAAAGCGGATACATACGAGTACATAAAAGAGGCAAGGAAGAGAAAAAGTATGTGAACTTACATCCAAGACGGGCGTAAAGCGGCTAAAGGAGTGCTCCTCTCCCGCGAGAACTGTCCGAGGAATGGTAGAGCTCGGCCGATCCGGCCTCCCCCACTCAAACCCCCTCACGGCATCCAAGTCTACAGGCGGCCCGAGCAAAGGGAAGTGACAAGACGTGTCGGAAGTCGGGAATAAAGTCGGCGAGCGCAAACCAAAGGAACCCTCGAGCCGGACGCTCCGCGGTCATCCTCGAGGACCCGACCCGGATAGCGGCGACACCCGCCTCCGAGATGCCTCTCCATCGGCCATGTCCGAATGCCTAAGCCCTGGCATCGGTAATATCAAAACCCGGCCAGACCCGGACAAGCTGCTCAGAGGTGTAACCATCAACCCGCACCGGCGTGTTGCCATAAGTCGGCAACCCGGTGATAGCGGCAAAATCCGTGGGAGTCACCGTCGCCTCCCCATCGAAATGGAAAGTGTGGGTCGTATCCCACCGGTACTCGCTCGGCAACGTACATGGACACGCCCCTCGGCGTATCGGTATCGCGGCTACGGCAGCGATAAACCCGGCCCGGCCGGAGTCAAGCACCAGTGCCGCGGACTCCTCTCTCCCTCTCGAGCCACGTCAGGGATAATGTCCCACAATGCTTGCACCGCCTCAAAGGCACCCGACTCTTACGGTTATGAGTATTAACCGTCCACTGTCCCCTTCGGACAAACGGCACGAAGCAACGTCAAAAATGCACCAACGCATGTCAAAAGGATGCAATGCGAGATACGGTTCTCATTCATTTCCTACGTATATTCAAATCATTTGAAAACTCCGTCAAATCCGGAACTTTCAAAACATTTCGAAAACTCCGTCGAATCCGGAACTTTCAAAACATTTCGAAAACTCCGTCGAATCCGGAACTTTCAAAACATTTCGAAAACTCCGTCGAATCCGGAACTTTCAAATTCTTTCGAATTTTTTCGAAAATTTCGCTCAGATCTGAATTAAAGCTACTTTAATTTTGGAAAATGCATCTAGACATGGAATTTTGCAACCAAAATTTTTATGTCATCCACCCATAGTGTCAATTGAACTACATCCTAGTCAATTTCGACAAAGGTTCATAGCAAAGTCAAAAGCCCCAATTCGGGCACCAAAATCCCTAAGTTCATTCCTAACAAATTTCTAACATTTAAAGAATGCACATTCTTAAAATTAATGGAATTTGTAGGAAGCTTACTTGCCTTTCGATCCCATCCTTGGAGTTGTGGCGGTCCCTCGCCGGATAAAACTCCGCCGGATTCAATGGGTGAACAATGGTTCGAATGGTCCGAACCAACCGTGTTCTTTCGTCATTGGTCCTTCCGTGGCGAGCCATTGGTCCTCCTTCACCCTCCATAGCAAATTTCCTTCACAAATTCGAGAAAACCTTGCAATTTGGGTTGGAATTTTTCTCTCTTTTCTCTCCTCTCTCGCCGGCAACAATGGAAGAAAATGGCCAACTCTTCTTACGCCTCGGCGGCGATAACAACTGGTCAAATTCGGTAAAAGTCCGTGCCGGACTCTTGCGCACCAGGAAAAGATTCCTTCCATTTTGGTCCCTCAACTTTTGGCAATTCCAATTTTACCACTTTTGGCCCCCAAAGTGTAAAATTTCCCGATTAGACATTTCTAACACCCGTCCCCGAGGATAATTCCCGGTTAGTTTTCACTAACGCTCGTCTCGGACGTTAAATTCCCGGTTAGTTTTCACTAACGCTCGTCTCAGACGTTAAATTCGATTAGTTTTCACTAACGCTCGTCTCGACGTTAAATTCCCGATTATTTTTCACTAACGCTCGTCTCCAACGTTAAATTCCCGATTAGTTTTCACTAACGCTCGTCTCCCGGACGTTAAATTCAATCGATTGGCGTTTGACATTCAAACGTTCAACCATGTCTCCGGACATTCCAGTTATGATTCCGTCTCCAGACGTTAAATTCAATCCCAGTTGACGTTTGACATTCAAACGTTCAACCATGTCTCCGGACATTCCAGTTATGATTCCGTCTCCAGACGTTAAATTCAATCCCAGTTGACGTTTGACATTCAAACGTTCAACCATGTCTCCGGACATTCCAGTTATGATTCCGTCTCCAGACGTTAAATTCAATCCCAGTTGACGTTTGACATTCAAACGCTCAATCATGTCTCCGGACATTCCAGTTACTATTCCGTCTCCTGACGTTAAAATTTAATAATGGTCTTCACCATTAAATTCTCAATCGCGACCTTTCACGGTCCGATTCCAATTCTCAATCGCGACCTTTCACGGTCCGATTCCAATCCTCAATCGCGACCTTTCACGGTCCGATTCCAATTCTCAAATCGCGACCTTTCACGGTCCGATTCCAATTCTCAATCGCGACCTTTCACGGTCCGATTTCAAGTCTCAATCGCGACCTTTCACGGTCCGATTTCAATCCTCAATCGCGACCTTTCACGGTCCGATTTCAATCCTTAATCGCGACCTTTCACGGTCCAATTCCAACAGTAAATCCCGACCTTCGCGGTCCGACCTCCACTCTCCTATCGAGACCCTCGCTGTTCACCTCACCGGCAACAGCAATAAGCCCGAACCCCAAGGCACGAACGCCTTGCAACAATCCCTCTTCGGCCATCCTCGTAAGCTCGAACACCTTTTCACTTCAGCAAGTGAACATTCATCTCCCCGGCCGCCAGTCGTAAGCCTGA
Source organism: Adenophora triphylla var. japonica (assembly GCA_022495995.1). Taxonomy (NCBI): domain Eukaryota; kingdom Viridiplantae; phylum Streptophyta; class Magnoliopsida; order Asterales; family Campanulaceae; genus Adenophora; species Adenophora triphylla. The sequence continues at coordinate 213,280 of JAFEMH010004026.1, read as the reverse complement.
TCATTCCACCTCAGCGGCAGCTGCAATAAGCCCGCACAACAATCCCTCTTCGGCCATCAAGGTAAGCCCGAACGCTCATCCCCAGCAGGATAAACTTGGCAACATCAATAAGCCCAGCACCCAAGGCACAAACGCCCTCGTTAGCATCGCAACTCCGGTTTGAGGCACCACACGCCCTCGAAGGTTTCAGAAGTCCCAGGTTCAGACGCCTCCTAACAGTCTCCATTCAGGTACAGGTACCTCGCGAATGGTCTCATCCAGGTTTAGACGCCTCCTAACAGTCTCGCTCAGGTCAAGGTCCCCACACGTGGCCCCTAGCACCTTCGAACTACGATCGGCTTGATTCCCGCTCGGAATACGTAGGAATCCTTTTTGCTAAGGGTCCAGCCAGCTGACCGCCCAGGTCTCTTTCAAAGTAAGGCATCCCAATTTGGATCCTTATCTTTTTCAACGACCCCACATCCTTCGGAGGAGACGTCGCTGAGGGGCTAACTGTAAGTACCCAAATCCGGATCGTCCAAATCCGTCAGAAAGTTAACCGAAATCCGTTAACTGGCCCGCTCCAGGTTAGCCGGAACTCGTTAAACTCCCGTTGCTTTGTGCCAGCGAGGCGTCCGGGACTGCCCCGTGCATCCCGACGTCGAACCGTACTTAACACGTGTCATCACACGTAAAATCACGGCTTTCCCTGAAAAACGCATTTTCCGGCACTTTCCGGGGGCGTTTCGGACATTTCCCGGACTGTTATTTTAAAAAACGGACAAAACCGGGACCGGGAAACGAATTCCCATAAAGCTGGTGACTCAGAGGGGCACGTGGCAACCATGCCACCTCCCTCTAGTCACCCTTCAATCAAATTTAAAGGGAAAAGACCAAAATACCCCTGGTTTGCAAGCCTAGTCGTGGGACTCCTGTGCACTTTTCACGAAATTGCCGGCCAAGTCCCCAGTTTCCAAAATACCCAAAAACCCCCTGGATTCAGTCCAAGTCCGTCCGGACTCCTACTGCAATTTTCACCTATAAATAGAAGTTGCTGTCAAAGCTTTCAAAGACAACAAAATTACTCCAAAATTTCACTACCCCTCGGCCCAAACTGATTTCACCCCTTTCGAGCCCCCGTTCTATCTCGATTTGCGTGAAACCTTCGTATTTCGATCAAATACGCACCCTACTACTTCGAAACAACCTTTCGAATCACTTTCCGTGTCCCGTACACACCTCCCGAGCCAAAGGAGTCGACCCTAGCCATAGGTATAACTCCCTCTCTCTAAATCTCCCGTTCCGTCTCGGTTTACGCGCCAGTCGCTACAACCGTTTCGAACGTCGTCATCAAAATGTAGACGCCTCCGTCTAACGGGGTCCGATACGTTTTAGCCCCTCGATCCTCTTCTCTTTCCGTAAGAGAAGTAATCACGGGTTAAAACGGCGTTCCGACCCCGTTCCGTTACTTTTATTGTCATTTATCAATTCCGGATCGATCGATTTGTTGATCGTCCTTTAATTTCTGTCATTTACAATTTCGAGTCGTTTGGCCTCGTTGATCATCATTTATAATTCCGAGCTGATTGGCCTCGTTGATCGTCATTTACGAATCCGGATCGTTTGATTTCGTTGACACTGCTTTAAATACTGTCATTTACAAGTCCGACCCGTTTGGATCGTGATAGTATTTACTTTTCAAAGTCCGAGTCGCAACCCGATTCGTTGATCGCATATCATTTAATACGCATATTTCCCGTAAAAATCGTTAACAATGTAATGCCCGGTTCAAAACCGGAGTTCGTCCGTCGAACTCTCTTTCAAAACGCGCGGAATGACGTTCGGCCTCCGAATGCTCATCTTCAAACTAAAAGCCGCCATTTGACACTCAAAATCATTTAATACGCATTTTTCCCGTAAAAATCGTTAACAATGTAATGCCCGGTTCAAAACCGGAGTTCGTCCGTCGAACTCTCTTTCAAAACGCGCGAAATGACGTTCGGCCTTCGAATGCTCATCTTCAAACTAAAAGCCGCCATTTTACACTTAAAATCATTTAATACGTTTTTTCCCGTAAAAATCGTTAACAATGACATTCCCGGTTCAAAAAACCGGAGTTCGACCTTCGAACTCCTTTTCAACTCAAAATCGACGTTTGCCACGCAAACGCTCATTTCAAACTCAAAACCGACGTTTGTCATTCAAACGCTCGTCTTTTCAAAAGTCACCTAATCAACATTTGTCATTCAAACCAAGATTAAGCTTGTCATTCAAGCCCCCATTTCAAAAGACACACACACACACACACACACACACACATAATTTCGAGAAAGGTAGAAAGACTCGTCATGCGAGGCGTTTCGGGCGATCTCGTAATACTCTACCCGAAACGTAACTTGACCTCCGAACCTAACAATCTCTGGTACTAAAAGCTTTTTACTCGTTTTTGCTGCCAATGAAAATGATCCCCTTTTTCAAAGCCTTTTCCTAAGTTTTTGCTACCAATAAAAACGACACCTTTTCACAATAGTCGTTTCTCAACGTTTGGGCTCAAAATACAAAAACCGCGTGGCGACTCCTCATTTTGTTCCTTCCCATGAAGCGAGGTCTCAGACACCAACCCCCTGCGAAAGACAACCGCGTTTCGCGCCACCGCGCGAAATCCCGGGTAATTTCAACATGCTAATTAGGATTGCATTGAAACATGTAAAACACAATTGCACCACCATTCACTTCCATCATATTTCATGAGCATGGTCATTAATGTAAGTGCCCTTTATGGGTTCACTTTGACATACTCGGGGTCCCTAGAACATGGTTGCATGCTTGTCAGTAACACATCACTAGATTACTTGACATATATATGGCTTTTATTTTTCTTCGACCTTCTTGAGAGCCTTCGACTTTCTCGTCACTTTATATATACATTGACACTTGTTCCCGTTTTGAGATTTTAGAAAGAATGGAACATCTAAACCACCACCTTCAATTGAAACCTACACCCTAACCCTTGACACTTAATAGACTTATCCCACATTTGCAAGAATGTGGAATTAGAAAAATAAGGGACAAAATGGGGGTTACGATGGGGAAATTAAGTGAATGAGTGAGAAAGGGAAAAAATTGGGAATTGGATATGTATTGCATAAAAGGGGGGCAAGAACAAAAAAGAGTTCAATTTTGTTTGAAATTTGCCCTCTAATCAGTGAAGTATGATTTAAAAGTGGCCTATAATGATTGAGGGAAGACCATCAACCCCATATGTATAAAATATGAAAAAGTTCTAGTTTGGGAGTTGAGACATTGGGGAAACACGGGTGAGTGGAGAGCTGAATTTCAGGGAGGAGTTAAATGCAATTGACGAATTTTTAGTTTCATATTCTTGTGTTTGTATGCCCCTTTCTTATTTTGTAACCGCGAACCTGGCCCCACGAATTGTCGTGAACTTAACATGAAGCCATATTTTCTATTCAATATTGAGTAATCGGGTTGACAAGTGCGTAACCATGCATATGAGCGTCCTTGTAATTTGAACTATTTGTTATCTTCGATATATGGCATGATTTAGTGAACCCATAAACAATCTTACCTTATTAATCATGATCTCCCATATTTCATTCATCATTCAGGCTGGGGTGGAAAATTGTGGATTAGATGAATGAATGTGATTGTAATTACATATTCTTATTGGCACTTGTTAAGCATACTATGTGAGGATCTGAGACAGTTTACAACCTAGAGTATATTGAGAACATACCAAAAATATTTTCTTTTTACTTTTTTATTGGGATTTTTACCAATAAGACCTTGTAATAGGGTGGAATTTATCAATAAAAACAATACATTTTGAATTTTACCATAGGATCCAAGAATTGAAATCAAAACGACCGTAGAATCCTAATCCTATTTATAATAATTTAAATGACCAAACTGCCCTGCTCATCCTCTTCTTCTTCGCAATCCGTTTCTCTCTCTATCCGCAATCCGTTTCTCACTCTATCCGCAATCTATCCGCAATCCGGCGACTTCCACCGGTGAGTTCCATGGTGCGATCAAAACTGCGCCGTTGAAGAATTTAGGGTTTCTGAAATTGATTAGCAAGCAAATACCGTTCTTCGCCTCAAAAATGTCCGATGAATTGGCGTTGATTTCAACGACGTTTTTGGCGGGCTGTCGAGGCGATCTTTAATTCACGACATTCGCCACAGCGGCGGTGGCAGCGGCGGTGGAGGAATGATGGATTCCGGTGATGCTGGTTCCCGGAGTCCGTGGACAGTGCAATTTTGTCCGTGGGCAGTGCAATTTTGGCTGTTGAGGAATCAGCGCCAAAAAAGCCATCGACTCTCTCCGCTGCTGCATCTTTGATGGGAAAGCTTGTTTGATAAATGCCCGACCATTTCCCCCCTTTTTGCTTGCACCATACTAGGTACTTTTCTCTCTCTTTGTGTCTCTCCTCAGTAAAGAAATTATAGTGGTAGTGAAAAGATGAAATTCCCTTTTGAGATCATGTGACATTACCAAATCCGTGATTACCAAATTTGCTATCTGATGATATCTGTTTCATATTTAAGATTCTCATAACTGGTAATCAGTGGGTTTTCACTGGAACAAATCCGTGATTACCAAATTTGCTAGTTTGTTGGTATTACAATGGTTGTTTTATGAATATCAATTGCTCAAGTATTTACACACGCACACGTGCATACACACAGACACAAATCAATTGGTCAATCTGTTTTCGTAGGATTAAGCTGATGACTCTTACTAATTTAGGAAAAGCTAAACTTTGTGGTCTTATTGATGAGTTTAAATCAATGGAATGTAAAGGATCCCAATGATCCTCCACTATTCACGGACATATCTTCTCAAATATCTCCTCAGCATTAGTTTATTTAGTCTTTATCTTTCAGTTATTTAGAATATATTGTGTATATCTTTTCCTTTGTATTGTTGATCACATGTATATCTTCCATATATATCCCTAGGATTCCTTGTATATCTCTAGGTTTAAGTTTCCCAGTCTGTATATATATTCTGTAATCTCAATGAATGAAAAACACTTTTTGCCAAATCCATTACATGGTATCAAAGCAACAGTGATCCCATTTTTTTTTCAAAAACCCACTGCCTTCTTGCTTCCTGCTTCCGCCGCCCTCAACCTTTCTTCCCATGGCTAATCAGTCCTCCTCCTCCATTCCTAACATCGCAGAGCCAAACAAACCTATCTTACTCGTTAATCTCTCTCAATGCAAAACACTCACATCCCTTACATACCTCTGCTGGTCCTCTCAGGTAACTTCTCTCCTGTTTGGCTTGGACCTCCTAGGCTTCATTGATGGCTCTCATCCACCCCCTCCCGAAACCATCAAAGTCGATGATAAGGACACCAAAAACCCTGCTTTTAGCACTTGGAATAGGCAAGATCGCCTTATACTTAGTGCCCTCTTAGGAACTCTTGACAACACAGTCGCACCCCTTGTTTATCAAGCCACCACTTCCAGTCAAGCCTGGGACATCCTCAAAACGACCTACGCAAACCCTTCGCGTGGTCACATCCTTCAACTCAAAGACCATCTTGATTCCATTACCAAATCCTCCCTCTCTATCACTGACTACATGCAGTCCATAAAATCTTGTACCGATAAACTCTCTATTCTAGGCAAACCTATGGACCCGGAGGATGTTATTGCCAAAGTTTTGAAAGGCCTAGACTATGACAATTACAAACCCATCATTGACTCCATTCGTGCTAGAGATAATCCCATAACCTTTGAAGCCCTTCATGAAAAGCTAATCCACCATGAGCTCTCTCTAAAACAACACCCCACTCAACCCACCTTCCCCATGTCCGCCCATGTTGCCCACCGTGCACCCTCCCCAAATCCTCACACTCAGCCTCGGCACTTCCCTGGTCAGCAACCCTCACCTCCCCTTCTGCCTTCACCAACTCAGAACCGCACCTTCTCCCCTTCCCCTTCCGTGCCTTTCAAAGGCAAATGCCAGTATTGTCGCTATGTCGGGCACGTAATCTCTCAGTGCCGTCAATTTAAACGCGACTATCCCAGTGTTGTCTTCCCTCCCCCCCCATCTTCCAACCGTCCACCCCGTACTAACCACTCACAAAACCAGCCCCAAGCCCACACGGCCTCTGCACCTCATTCCTCCTCTCCGACCTCTTGGCTTGTTGACAGCGGTGCTACGCACCATCTCACAAATAATCTTTCCACTCTTTCTCTTCACCACCCGTATGATGGCAGTGATGAAGTCCTCATTGGTGATGGATCTTCACTTCCCATTGCCAACATAGGTAGTTTCTCTATTTCTTCTTCCAACTCTAATATTCATTTCAATAACGTTTTGCATGTTCCCTCTATCACCAGAAACATTCTTTCCGTTTCTCAATTTTGCAAAGATAATAATGCACTAATTGAATTTTCTCAATCTTCTTTTCTTATCAAGGAAATCTCGACTCACCGCATTCTTCTCCACGGAACAACTGATCGTGGCATTTATCTTTGGCACCCTCACTCGCCCCAAGCTCATCTAGGCACATCAACATCTCTTCAATCATGGCATCATAGACTAGGACACCCCTCTCCCCCCATTGTCTCCCATTTAAACAAAAATTTTCATTTACGTATTCCATTTAGTTCATTTTCTTGTAACCCTTGCAATATTAATAAAAGTCATAAACTCCCGTTCTCTACTTCTTCTCTTCACACTAATGCCCCTCTCGAACTAGTTTTCTCTGATGTTTGGTCCTCTCCTATTTACTCATATGACAATTACAAGTACTATGTGATATTCGTGGACCACTTCACCAAATACACTTGGCTATATCCTCTCAAAAACAAATCTGACACATTCGCCACCTTCACTCGATTTAAAACTCTCGTAGAAAAATTCTTCTCTCGTCCCATTATTCAATTCTATTCCGACAATGGTGGCGGATATCTAAAACTAACTCCCTCTCTTCTTCAAAATGGAGTCACCCATCTCACTACTCCACCCCATACACCCGAACACAATGGCTTTGCCGAAAGGCGTCATCGCCACCTTGTTGAAACCGCTCTCCCTTCTTTCCCATGCAAAACTCCCTCACTCTTTGGTCCCATGCTCTCACTACCGCAGCTTATCTCATCACCGTACTACCTACTCCCACCCTCCAAAATGAATCACCCTATCTCCGCCTCTTTAAAACTCCTCCAAACTATACCAAACTTCGTAGCTTTGGGTGCCTTTGCTATCCATGGCTAAAACCCTACACACCTCACAAATTAGCTCCCAAGTCGATCCCTTGCATCTTTGTTGGCTACTCCCCCACCCAAAGTGCCTACCATTGTCTTGATCCCTCAACTCACAAAGTTTACACTTCCCGTCACGTAAAATTTATCGAAACAGAATTTCCTTATACTTCTCTCACCACAAAACCCATTACCTCTCAATCCATCTCCCCCTCTGATTGGTGCTCTCTTTCCATTCCAATTATACAGCAACAAACCTACACACCTCCAAACGAGCCTCCTGTCCCTTCCCCACTCAGTCAGCTTCCCCTCCCACAATTCCCGAAACTGAAACACTACTCCAGCCACCCCCTTCCTCTTCTGCCGCCAGCCAACCTCCCTCTGCCTCCTCCGTCCCAAACAGTCCTACCCCCACTTCCAATGCCGAGCCTCCTCCTGTCACCATAAACCAACCTCAACCCTCTTGCACAATTGAAACTCGCCTATCTCATGGCATACGAAAACCAAATCCTAAATATGCTAACCTCACCACTCTATCCTCCCCCTCCTCTCTTCCCACCTCCACTTCAAAGCAGGCAATCGCATCCATCCTCAGCCTGGCACAAGGCTATGTGTGAAGAATACACCGCTCTCATGCATAATAATACTTGGTCCTTAGTCCACGTCCCAGCACGAGGCTCCAAACATTGTCGGGTGCAAGTGGGTGTTCCGTATTAAATACAACCCCGACAACACCATCCACAAATATAAAGCCCGCCTTGTTGCCAAAGGTTTCCATCAAAGACCCGGCCTTGATTATTCCGAGACCTTTAGTCCCGTCGTCAAACCCACAACTATACGCCTCATTTTATCTCTAGCCATCACCCAAGGTTGGCCCCTCCGCCAACTTGATGTCAACAATGCCTTCCTCCAAGGCCACCTCTCTGAAACCGTATTCATGTCACAACCCCTGTGCTTCCAGGATTCCACAAAACCTTCCCATGTTTGTCGTCTCTCCAAGGCCATCTACGGTCTCAAACAAGCACCACGTGCGTGGTACACGACTCTCAAACAATTTCTCATATCCTTTGGCTTCACCCCTTCCATTGCCGATCCATCTCTTTTTACCTTTCACCAAAATTCCCACCATCTTCTTCTTCTAGTCTACGTTGATGATATTGTTGTTACGGGTCCTTCCACTACCTTTCTTGAAACCTTCATCACTAGTCTTGCCTCTCAATTCTCTCTCAAAGATCTCGGCCCCTCTCCTACTTCCTTGGGGTCGAAATCACACCCAACTCTCACGGCATTATTCTCTCTCAAACCAAGTATATAAGCGATCTCCTCACCCGCCATAACATGGACAACTCTAAACCTTCCCCACACCCATGTCTACCTATCCTCCTCTCTCGGCTCATCCTCGTACTCCCTATCTCGTAATCCTCCGAATACCGAGCCATCATCGGTAGTCTACAATATCTCTCCCTCACTCGACCCGACATTGCTTTCCCAGTTAACAAACTCGCTCAGTTCCTCCATCACCCTCAAGAATCTCACTGGATAGCTCTAAAACGATTACTTCGTTATCTTCATGGCACAATTCACCTGGGTATTCAAATTTACAAACGGTCCCACCCATTCTCCATGCTTCTGCGATGCCGATTGGGCAAGGGGGACAAGGATGACTTCTACTCCACCACCGGATTCATTGTTTATCTAGGTCGAAACCCAGTTACTTGGTCTTCCAAAAGCAACGAGCTATTGCTCGCTCGTCAACAAGCCGAGTACCGAGCTATTGCTGCCACGACTGCTGAGCTTCTTTGGGTCCGCAACCTTCTTACAGAACTCGGCATTCAATCTTCAGCACCACCCGTCGTGTTCAGTGACAACCTTGGTGCCACAAATTACTCAGCTAACCCCATCTTTCATTCTCGCATGAAACACTTGGCTCTCGCCTTTCACTTTGTACGAGAGCAAGTTCAGCTTGGGCATCTTCTTGTTCAACATATTTCTGGCAAAGACCAACTTGCCGACCCACTCACTAAACCTCTCTCACGATCTCGGTTTGTCTCTCTCATCTCCAAGATTGGCCTCACTCAAGGACCGTCCATCTTGCGGGGGCGTGTAAAGGATCCCAATGATCCTCCACTATTCACGGACATATCTTCTCAAATATCTCCTCAGCATTAGTTTATTTAGTCTTTATCTTTCAGTTATTTAGAATATATTGTGTATATCTTTTCCTTTGTATTGTTGATCACATGTATATCTTCCATATATATCCCTAGGATTCCTTGTATATCTCTAGGTTTAAGTTTCCCAGTCTGTATATATATTCTGTAATCTCAATGAATGAAAAACACTTTTTGCCAAATCCATTACATGGAATTCACTCCCAAATTTGAAGAAATGCTTAGGACGTCGAGTGATATCCAAGGAGAAACCGAAATACTACTCTAATTCATCAACTTGCGTTCAGGAGCTTTTTCACAAATGGCTCCAAACAAACCTGTTTATGTTGGACTTGGATCCCCTTTACTGTACCAGTAAGGTTTGCTTGTTTTGTTTTTTCAGCATGGCAATCATACAGCAGTGGATTAAGGGTTGTAATTTCATTTGATTGAAATCAATCCTTCTTGTCTAATCCTGAATGCTGCTTATTTTGGCTGCCTGCCAATGTGTATTGTCCACATGGAGTTCAATCAGAAGTCAACTAATGTTCTTCAGGTTAGTGTTATACTCTCAGGTATTATTGAATTACTTGTTGTCTGAACTTGTTATAATGGGAAGTGATATGCCTTACTTACCTTTTAACGAAAAGAAGATGTAGATTAGCAAAAAGGGCTATTAAGTTAATTATATTTTGTGTTGGCTATTGGCTAATGAAAGTTTGATCCACTTCTGTTTTTTGAAGCTGTGACTTACTGTATTTGATATTTACTAGAAATAGATACTTTTATTGTGATGAGAAATTAAGAATGCTTGCCGTAGACTTCAGTGATTGTCTACATGTTTATAATTGTGACAAGAATGCTAGCAGTTAAATTAACACCGACAATAATTGTCCAGGAAATAGAATGCTCAGCATGAGAATCAAATTTGATGCTTCTTTATGTGCATAATGAAACAGATCAACATAACTTTATGTTGGGTTATATATCTGACAAATACTTTTGTATTTATTTGTATATTACTCCCTCCGTCCCTAAAAGATTGTCCTGTTGTACATTTTGCAATTATTAAGGAAGAGCTTCACATTCTTGTACCTTAGTAGATTTGCACTACCATTCATGCCTAAGTTTAGAAATGAGACATACTTTTTGGGACAAGTCAAAATAGCAAATGAGACAATCTTTCAGGGACGGAGGGAGTATAAGTTTGGCAAGTTGTGGGAGTAGGGGATTGGATAAGAGTCACAGAGCATGATATTTTATAAGGAAAAGCGAATAAGTACGTAAGATCCCTCTGTCGTATGTGCTATATGGTGATGCATATAGAATTATCATAGCCTATATTCTTAGAAAATATTATCTAGGTGAGGTGGTGGATTTAAGTGATATCAAGTCACTGATATAGGGAAACAGTTCTCTCCATTAATCTCATGTGAACTTTGTTACGAAACCACACCGAAAAGGCGCGCACGCACACACACATTGGCCTTTAAAAATAAGTTGTACGAGTCACATAACCAAGTGAATATGGAGAAATCCCATGACTATTGCAGGAAGGAGAAAGACGTACCACTTTTAGAGCTTAGGGAAAAGCTAGCTGAGTTTGCTAAGGTAAGAGGATGGGAGCAATATCACAGTCCCAGAAACCACTACAAGAAACAGGTTTATTTACGGCGGTTAAAATCCGCCGTAAATACTACGCGCCCCGCCGTATATAGTATTTACGGCGGACTAGCCGCCGTAAATAGACCCCCGTATAAATCATCGCCGTATATACTATATACGTCGGGACAACCGCCGTATATACTATATACGGCGGATATACCACCGCCGTATATAAATAAAATACATACGTATAATATGGCGTATTTGAGTGATCTTTATACGGCGGAATGTGTAACCGCCGTAAATAAGAGACGAGTCGTCCGCACTGTAACGAGTCGTCCCAGTTGCACCCCCACCAGGTTCCCTCGTCCAAACGAGTCGTCCATGGCCATTTTATACGGCGGTTACTATATCCGCCGTAAATAACTAAATAGGGACGACTCGTCCACTATGGCACGAGTCGTCCCATTTACACCCCTCTTGGTTCCTCGTCCCCCTTTGGGCACGAGTCGTCCCTAGGTTTATACGGCGGATTTAGTCACCGCCGTAAATAAGCCTAATTTTTTTTTTCCCCAGCTTGTATAATTCATTTTCCCCAAAAATACGTTCACAAAAACCAAATTCAACCTGTACACACACAATATAACCAAAAATACACAAATCCAATCAATATTTACAATCTACATATTAACACAATTAATGTATCCAAAATACACAATGTCTAATAACCATTATACAAAAAAGTTATTAGTTGTTGAATGTATCCAAAATACACAATGTCTAAAATCCACAACACCTATTCATTACCGTCATTTCCACGTCCTTCCATCCAACAACGTTTCAATTCATCAATTTGTTGTTGTAACTTAAGGCGTTCCTCCTCATTTTGTCGGCGTTCCTCCTGAAGTTGTCTTTCAAAATCTGCTCTGACCCCCGCCACCGCCTCCGCTACAGCTGTCTGAGAAGGTTGGGATTTACCAAACACCTTAGTTTTGTTCAGACCGCCTCCCATACATCGAACTCTCCCATGGTCATCAGAGCCAAACATACCAACAAAAATATTTTCACGCGCCGCGGGAGAGTCTTGTTGCTCCTCTGGCAGCTCCTCAACTGCATCATTAAGCGTTCGCTGTAACAAAAACAACATGTTCAATATAAATGTTTTAACTTTAATTAATATTATGAAAATGAAGTTAGAAATGAAAAAAGTATTCTATAGAATAACAAAACTGAAAGCAGAAAAAGGTTGAAACTTTAACTTACAATCATTTGAGTGGTTTCTTGATCTCTCGCGGGTGTTTTGCCCGTGCGCGTATGTATGAAAACGCTTAAGCGATCAGTTGGTAAACCCTTGTCGCCTCTCTACAATTTATAATAGAATCATTTGACCAAAAAAAAATATATTTATATACGATACAAAAAGAAACATTAATTGAATTGACAACTGAGAACTAAATTGAACGATGACAAACCTCTTTGATGACTTTGGAATGGGACGTTTTTCCGGTCCTATTCAGGCACGATTGTTTTTCTCGATTCAATTTATTTGTTTCTGATATTTCCTGGAAAAAAAAGATAATATTAGTATTAATTTGACTACTTATATAAGACATTCACGATAATAGATTGAGATTAATTTGAAATATACCCGAGCCTTGGGCGTACCCCACATCGCAACAAGTGCAGCCCATTGATCCGCAACGCACCCACGGGGTGGGTGAGCCAATGCGTCTTGGTCAGATTCATACTCTTCCCCGTGCCTAATCCAATTCTTGTAATCTTTTTGAAATCCCACTGCAATACAATGTGATCTCACGGTTGCACGGTCTTCTTGGTAACGATTTGCGCATTTTTTACAAGGACAATATATTTCTTTAACACCAACAGACTTTTTTGAGAATGCAAAATCGAGAAAGTTGTCAACCCCAGACAAATACTCATTTGAAATTCGATTATCCAAATCAATCCAACTTTTGTCCATATATGACTTGACTTGATATTTTTAACGTTAAAATACAACCTATATATAAGACCGAGAGACACAAATTTTAGAATAAAAATAAACTCATAAACAAACATAGTCTAAATATGTACAACTTTTGGCTCGATATAGATAATATACATTGTTGGAGCCTAGCCTATTAGTCGAACTTGGGCCCATGATATAGTATAACCCTATGACAACATTCATTCGTTCTCTCTCACAAGCCCCCTAATTGAGAAGCTAATTTAAGGAACTAGGTTGATGTGCAAAAGAATATGCACATGCAACAAAAGATTTGAAACTATTTTTAGGAACTAGGTTGAAGTGCGCAACATTATTTTTTGAAGTGCGCAACACCAACATATGGACTAATAGATTGAGATTACGGGCACACTAGAGTTAAGGGAATTTACAAGGTTTGCCTTAGTTCAACAACAAAGTTGAACTAAGGCAGTGTATAAAGCAAGACTATCACCAATGAATGAAAAAAAGCATTCGATTCACAATTAACAAGACTATCACCACACAAAGGTGGTAAAGCCACCTCAACCTATTTTACCCTAATTTTTGAAAAATGTCATTTCACTACTTTCAAATATTATCGGGTGAGTGGAAATACCGTAACAATTTCTAATGACTAAAGAGCCATCGGGACTTGTTTATGTAACGAGTTTCCATCTCCGAACACTACTATTAGCTTGTAACAGTAAAGACATGATAACAAGAAGAGAGCTACGAGACTACCATTTTTTTAATAAATGTGGACAATAGGAGAACGAGAAAATTAGGAATTCAAAGCATATGCGTGAAGAAACTTACACAGCTTTGATTTAGAATCGCTTTTAATGAGAGAAATCATTTTAACGGTGGAGGGATTTTCACTACATTATTTCACGAAATACATTTTTTAAGAATGTGACAAAGTCATAATTTGGATGGAAACTTAAAATACGGTATCTACTCGGAATTAGGAATGATAAATGGAACCAACAATCTCTTCACATATACCAAATGGTCATGTTTCTGTGACAACCAAATCGGCTTGGACAAGCTAAAACATGAATAAACTAAATAACTACACACTTGAACTAAGACGGGGTATAAAGCAAGGGTCCGATCCACTATTTCTTCGACATAAATAGAAACATACATAACTCACAACACCAAGAACAAAAAAACCCGAAATTAAAAGTAAATTAGAAAAGGGAAAGAAATGTATACCTGATTGTTGTTGATTGAAGAAATCGAAGCTCAATTTCGGCTGGAGGAGAGAGAGAGACTGAGTGAGATACGCTAGAGGAGAGAAAGAGAGACTGAGTAAGAAATCAAAGGGGAGACCAAGAACAATAAAAACCAAAAAATTAAAAGCAAAATACCAACCGTTCTTCCAAGACTGATTTGGAGGAGAGAAAGAGATCTTCGTTGGTTGCCCTAGCTATGGAGATTTCGTGCCCTAGCTGCTGCTATGGAGGAGAGAAAGAGAGGGAGAGATACCGCGAAACTGAATAGGGAAATTTGGTTTCCCGGTATTTAATAACATTTACGGCGGACGCGTATAAACCGCCGTAAATAGTTAACTATATACGGCGGCTACTTATAAACCGCCGTATATAACTTCGATCTCATACGTATTCATGTGAAATATACGTATTTACTTATTTACGGCGGTCTAGACCGCCGTATATATTAATTATATACGGCGGTAGATATAACCGCCGTATATATATGATATATGCGGCGGACGCGTGTCCACCGCCGTAAATGAGCGCCGTAAATAGCCCCTTCTCTTGTAGTGAACCTACTCTTAGCTCTGGTAAGCATAATTAATTTCATATCATGGTACTGCCTATTCTCATGGTAAGCATAATTAATTTCATATAATGGATTCTGGTTTGATGGACTTTTATGAATTTGTGAAGTGAAGGTAAAAGGAAAAGTGATTGCAAGTTCATCAAAAACAACAACAATAACTACAAAAACAACTACAAAGAAAACTGTAAAAACAAGAGAGTCATGGACTAATTGGCTGCCTTTGTAGAGCTGGTAACATAGAAGAAGCAATGAACATTATCCAGAAAGTGCCTAGTTCTTGTACCCACTCTGAAGAAGCTATAGCATGGAGGGAATTATTGAATACTTGCAAAAGTCATGGACAGATTGAACTAGCTGAGATTGCAACGGAAGAACTAGTGCAGCTAGAAAAAAGTGAAAGTGGAGTTTATGTTCTACTGTCAAACTTATATTCTTATAAAACTGAGAGTTCTGTTTTACAGTTATTTATGAATGTGAAATAGTTTGATTTTTGACCTTTCTAAAATGAGAACTATGAGGTCAATTTCACAGTTATTTTGCTACTTAGTATGTGTAGTTTACCCGTTATTTATCTGTTATTCATGATTGTTTGTGCACAAATGTGAGGTCAATTTCTCAGTTATTGTGCATAACTGTGTGATAGATTTCACTGTTTTTATGTCATTCTTTTATAGAACAACAATGAGGTCTATTTCACAGTTGTTGGTTGTGATGTGAATAACTGTGAAATGGTTTTCACACTTCTAAAACTGAGAGTTCTGTTTTACAGTTATTTATGAATGTGAAATTGTTTGATTTTTGACCTTTCTAAACTGAGAACTGTGAGGTCAATTTCACAATTATTTTGCTACTTAGTATGTGTGGTTTACCCGTTATTTATCTGTTATTCATGATTATTTGTGCACAACTGTGAGGTCAATTTCTCAGTTATGATTGTTGAGGTCACTTTCTTAGTTATTGTGCATAATTGTGTGATAGATTTCACTGTTTTTATGTCATTTTTTATAGAACAACAGTGAGGTCTATTTCACAATTGTTGGTTGTGATGTGAATAACCGTGAAATGTTTTTCACACTTCTAAAACTGTGAGGTCAGTTTCACAGTTATTTATGAATGTGAAATGGTTTGGTTTTTACCTTTCTAAACTGAGAACTGTGAGGTCAATTTCACAGTTAATTTGGTACTTAGTATGTTTGATTTATCCGTTATTTATATGTTATTCATGAATGTTTGTGCACAACTGTGAGGTCAATTTCTTAGTTATGATTGTTGAGGTCACTTTCTCAGTTATTGTGCATAACTATTTCTCTGTTTTTATGTCTTTCTTCTATAGAACAACAGTGAGATCTATTTTACAGTTGTTGGTTGTGATGTGAATAAATGTGAAATGTTTTTCACACTTCTAAAACTGTGAGGTCAGTTTCACATTTATTTATGAATGTGAAATTGTTTGGTTTTTACCTTTCTAAACTGAGAACTGTGAGGTCAATTTCTCAGTTATTCATGAATGTTTGTGCATAACTGTGAGGTCAATTTCTCAGTTATGATTGTGAGGTCACTTTCTCAGTTATTGTGCATAATTGTGTGATAGATTTCACTGTATTGATGTCATTCTTTTATAGAACAACAGTGAGGTCCATTTCACATTTGTTGAAAAATAATTTTATTTTATTATAAAATTTGAAATATATGATGAGTAAACTTGTTTGATTCGTCTTGGCAATGCGATTAAAACAGTTGTTTCGGATAATTTTTTTGACTTTTAAATTTTGAGATATTGTATTTTAAAAATTTAAGAGAAAAAAAAAGGAAGAGAGAGAAATGAAGAGAGATAGAAAGCAGCAAGGCGCTCTAGACTCAGCGTCCGTCACGCACGAGAGAGAGAAAGAGGGGGTATGAGGGGCAATTTGGTTCAGAAAAAATTGAGGGACTTTTTGGCTGTTTTGATAATGTTAGTCCTTAAAGGTAGTTTTTATTTGGGTGGAGAACTAATTGGTCAAAGCCTCTTTTTTATTTATTGTAGTCGGAGAAGTTTTTATTTATGCTTGAGTCTTTTTGTTTCACTCGGGGATGAGCAAAAGATTAGCTTGGGGGTATTTGATGGATGTGTTTTTACACGTCCAAATGATGTACTTTTTATTCTAGTTTAATGTTCAAACACGGATTTTGTTAGTATTTTAATGTGTTTTTGAGTCTTCTATGAGTACATGATAAAAGAAGGAAAAGATGTTGAATTGTGGACTTTTTAGGTATTTTGATGAAGGCTGGGATCAGTGGTACAAGTCAGAGGCAAAATGACCTTGAAGGAATTAAAGAGAAAGTTCATCACTTGCTTGGAAACAGAGGGGAGCGTCCACTCCCAAGAAAGGGGAGCATCCGCTCCCAAAACGGGAAAACTATTGTTAAGTTACTGGAATTAGGGAGCGTCTGCTCCCTAGACATGGGTGCGTCCGCTCCCAACCCGACAGTGACTTTTTCAGTTCCCTTGTTAGACAAAGATTGTGAGGTGCGGTTGATATTTTCAAGTCTTATCTTTCCCTTTTATAAATAGAAGAACTCTAAGCAGTAATTAAAAGACACTTTTTAGCTTATTTACTCTAGTTTATGCAAGAAGGATTGATGGATTTATTTATTCAAACATCAGAATTTAAGATTTTTATGTTTATTTATTCAGTTTATGTGATGAAAAACATGAATATGAGTAGCTAAACTCATTATTCATTTATTAGATGTAATTGATATCAGATCTTTATGCTATTATTGTTTTAATTCTTACAAACCCTAACTCGTTCTTATTTTTGGGGATATTAATCAACCAATTCTTGGGTTAATTATATGTTAAGATATTTTTACCCTTTAATTGAATGGTGTAACCAATTTCATTCACATGTACTGTCTAAATAAATAAAGACATGTATTCCCTTGATTATATTCAATTGGTAACTTCACGAAAATCAATAGTGATTAATAATCGACAAACAAAAACCCCTTGATTACTTGTTCACTAATTAAATATACTTGTTTTACACTCGTCTCTGTGGTTCGACCTACGCTGCTACAACGGTAACTAGTACAATTGTTAGGCTTTTATTACAAGAGGGATTTTTATCCATCGATCAATTGTGCCAACTGGGCTATAATTGTTTAACGTATATGTGTGAAATTACAATAAAACCATTCCTAGTCGGCAATTCAATTAAATTCTTGACAAAAAGTTAGTTTTGGTCCTATTTTTCCTTATTAAATATTCATACGAGGCATCTATGCGTAATATGGAGTTGATGAGCATATCTACGTCTAATTCATATTTCCTAGAGCAAAAATATCATATTACCCACTTCAATTGCTACACGATTTCTTAGGATAAATTTTAAGAATGTGGAAGGAAATATATCAAAAGTGCTTATTTTTATTATTATCAATAATTGATAACTTCTTGCACTTTTATTACATCAATAAAATATCAAGTATTTCATATTATTTTTAGTTATTATTACTTCCTCTGTTTCAAATTAAATAATCTTTTTTGTTCCAAAATAAATAACCATTCGAAACTTTTCCTAAAAAACTATCCCTAAATAATTTTATTTTATTTTTCGTAATTTTTTGTTACAGAATTAAAAGTTTAAAAGTAAATAGCAACAATATTTGTGATTTTATTTTATTCAAAATCAACCTTTTCAAAATTACCCTTAAAGCATGCACAATGATGAGCGAAATTTTCATTCACCGAATGAGCGAAACTGGTGTTTGAGCGAATTTTCGCTCACAAAAACTGATATCCTGCAGTGGTGAGCAAAATTTCCGCTCAAAATATTTTTAAAATTAATAAACAAAATATTTATTTTATTTTATAAATTAGTGATATAAATTAGTTTTTTTATTCATTCACATTACAAAATATTTTTTTATTGCAATTGCATTTTTTTGTATATAAAACACAGATAAATAAACATCAATTTAATATTTAAAACATTCAATACATAAAATTAATAATTTAACACATAACTTAAATACGAAAATAAAGCATGACAATATGCTACATATAATATTAAGAGTTGTTGATCGCATAAATATGCTCAATCGAATATGCTTTGAGAGCCAGGTGTGCGATTTTGTTTTGAAGATCTCGTTTGAGTGCTATGTATTCGGTGATACTGTTTTCAACATTTGAATTTCGATCGTGTACGTGAAATTATAATATAGATCAATTCGAGTGGACCTTTTTTTCCCCTTCCCTTATTTTTGGGTTTGTCTGCCAGAACTCACTTGCATCCTCATAGTTTATATATCGATCTCGTTCGTTTTCAACAATCATATTATGCAATATGATGCAAGTTGTCATTATCTTACCAATAACTACCTCACTCCGATAATTAAAGAAAGCAACATTTCTTCGAGCCAAGTTTGATTAGAATCATATCCGGAATTATTTCCGTAATTATCCATAATCAAAATCTCAAAAGTTTTTTTTTTTTTTTTTAACTTAAGCTTAAAGAGAGAAAGTAGGAAAGAAGAGATGTGAATAACCTATATAATATTACGCTCTATTTATAGGCGAAAAGGAATTATGAACTTTTTTGATATATTGCATAAACGACGTTGTTTCGAGTAAATCAAAATTAAAAAATAAACTTTTAATCCGTTTCGGGTTCGAACACATTTCGCTCACGGTTTCGCTCAAACTTTGAGCGAAACAGTTTCGCTCAGGGGTCTAAGGGTCTGAGGGAAAATTCGCTAACCATTGCAGCAGTTAAGCTAATTTTCGCTCACCAGTTTTCACTTGGCGAGTAAAAATTCGCTCACCGTTGCACATGCTCTTATATTCAAAATGATCATTCTTTGCACATGGGGATTTGGCCTCGCTTCGAGGCTCATGGTTCGATCCCCACCGTAAGCTGGGAGTGAAGGCTTTCTCTCCCTAGGATTTATCTCCTAGGCGCTTCTGTGCATGTGTGTGTGTGTGTGAGTAGTGGAAAAAAAATGATCATTCATTTTAGGGGGAGTATCCATTATTATTTCCTTTTGTACTTTTCTTAAAACCAAAAGTGCCATTTTATTAATAATAACAACAACAACAAAAAATAAAAAAATGTTTAGAAGTCCACTATCAAAAATGTTAAAAGTTCAACCCAAACGGTAGAACTCGCATTCATAAACGCTGCTATAGAAAATACATCAGTCAGCAAATTAACATTTCGACCTATCAACCCCAAAGAAAACGAATGTTTCCCACTAATCACATTCTTGCAGCACATAAGGATTGAATCAAGTTTAGTTAAAACTTGATCTTGTGACTTTACTCCATCATATGAACCTGTTAAGAGTCTAGTTCAATCAGTCTTTTCGAACCCCATCTCCAAGTCCTAAAACATTGCAAAGAATAAACCCATTGCTTCTCTCTCCACCACCCGAACAAGATTGCTTCTCCCTCCACCATCCGAACAAGACCAGGAATGGTAAAAGCTCGAGCCGCCATAAATGGCCCTTCATCATCCTCTCAGAACAAATGATTGAGTTAAGCAAACATATATATTTCTTAGTAACAATAAACAAAATACACAAAATACACATGGGCCCTCGACAAAGACAAAGGAGGAAAATCACAAACTCTTACAGAAAAAAAATCAAAAATACAATGGGGAACATTTTTTGATATAAATCTCCTCTCCCTGTTGCCGGTTAAAACCATGCATATCTCTGTTCAAGATTCTCCAGGAAATTAACCCATACTGTCTAGTCTTAAATGATTCTTTTTGTATCTCTTCTATGAGAATATCAATCAACTAAGCTCTTTCCGTAAAGACAACTTCATCACTCGCAACTTCTGCATTATCCTTGGACTTCAAGTTATCAAGATAACTCTGATAAAAGTATGAAGTAAATCCCCAAATAGCCAACAACAATGATATTACCTTCACCCCATTGATCTTGTCATGGAAAACAACCACAGCACAAATAGGGACAGCGGCCAAACCCAATGTACTAATGGCATTGGAGAACAAGGAAGAAATCTCATAAATCAACCCAAACAAACCAAGAAAGAATAGCTGCCACAAAATAGCTGTCCAGACAAGAACCATCACATATGAGATCTTCCCTAACTCATATTCCTCCATCTCTTCGTGCAAAGTTTTCCATTCCCCACTTGCAAAAAGCCCAATTAATATAGAAAAAGTCGCAACCATGGTTTGATAAAAATTCATGTAGAATACTACTGTCAAAGATGTCGATTTTAGAATCTTTCTGAAAGCAAGTTGAGTTGCAGAGAGGGAAAATCCGTAAGTACAAGAAGCGGCAAGTGTGCATAAAAACCCTAGCATGTACTTTCCTTTGGAGGATGTAGTAGAGGAACCATCTTGACCATTTTGGAATACAAGGAGAGTGGAAGACATAATGAGAAGCACCAAAGAGTTGATGATAAAAGGCGTAAACTTTTGGGCATTGAGGAAGTAAGAAAAGAAAGCAGTGAAGGCGATTTGAGTTGCACAAATCATGGAGTAAGTAGACACGGGAAGATATTCGAAACCAATTGTGAACAACATACAATATCCGGCCATAAGAATGCCTAAGAATAGGTAAAGAGAGATAAGGGTTGGCAAAGAAGCCGATTTTTTTGCAATATCATTGTTTTCTATGGCTTGTTTTTGATTTGGATAGAAGAATATGAAGAGTATTTGGACAGGAAATCCTCCGGGTTGAACAAGTGTTGCCATCCATTTGCTTTTTCCACCTTTTTCAAAATATAATCTCCCTAATAATGTCCCGGTTGCTTGGCCAACGAGGACAAGTGTTGTAAAGATGATTATTCGTAGCCACCACTTCAACCTTTCCAAGTAAGTCTCTAATAAACATTGATTATCGACGATGATTGGAGTTATGGGTAAGACATCTTTAATGGCCTCGGCTGCTGGAATAGCAAGATAAAAGAATGGTCAACTAAATATATCCCTCAATTTACCGATTTGAAAAAGTTAATATATGTAATAAATATAAAATCAAAGCCTTGTATTTTTTGATTTAGGTTGTAAAGAACAATCTCCAATAGATTTGATTCAAATTGATTTATCACATGTTGTGTCATGTCGATAAAGACCCTTAATTTAGAACAAAGGGAATACAAAAAAAGAAAATTGTCCATGTTTAAAATTGTATAAAACTATATTTTTCTTATGTTTTTACTGAGAGAAAAATGAAAAAATCATTTAACAAGTTGACATATAATGAAAATGAAGGAGGGAGGCCAAAGTCTATGATAATTGGAGTTATACCTTTTTCTTTTAAAGCAATTACTGGAGTTACACTTAATTAACTACTAATAAACTTTGCTATAACTATTTGAGTATTAAAGAATTTTTTATTTACACTTACTCAATTTCAAAAAGTTAGTCTCACTTCAATTTTATTTTAATGGCCAATTTAATTGAATTTTAACCAAAAAACTTATAAAACCAATTATTTCAATAAATTTTAAAATTTGTTATTGATAAATCAGTAAAAATACATTAGTTAAAAATAAATGTAAATTTTTGTGTTAGAAGTAGTACTCACAACTGCAAGTTCTAAAACCAAATTGTATTGGTAATGAAGATTGTAATTTTTTTATACATCTAGGAAATGAAATAGTATATATTAAGAGGTCTTAGCATTTGAAAATCAAATGAGATATTAATCCTACATTGTCTAGGAATTGAAATGCTAGGAAATTGAGTAGAATATATTGAGAGGCCTTAGCATTTGAAAATCAAATGGGATATTAATCCCACATCGTCTAGGAATTGAAATGCTAGGAAATGGAGTAGTATATATTGAGAGACCTTAGCATTTGAAAACCAAATGGTATATTAATCCCACATCGTCTAGGAATTGAAGTGCTAGGAAATGGAATAGTATAAATTTTGGGGCTCCTTAGTGAACACCAGCTTTCTTGGTATTGGGCGAGCCTAAGTCACGCCTAGGGCGCCTAATCATCGCCAAATGGCTCCTTAACTAAGACTTTTCATAGCTCCTTAATTTCTCAAGAAAGCTTTCCCTTTAGTATATATTAAGAGGCCTTAGCATTTGAAAACCAAATGGGATATTAATCCCACATCGAGTAGTATATATTAAGAGGTCTTAGCATTTGAAAATCAAATTGGACATTAATCCCACATCGTCTAGGAATTGAAATGCTAGAAAATGGAGTAGTATATATTGAGAGGCCTTACCATTTGAAAATCAAATTGGACATTAATCCCACATCGTCTAGGAATTGAAATGCTAGAAAATGGAGTAGTATATATTGAGAGGCCTTACCATTTGAAAATCAAATTGGACATTAATCCCACATCGAGTAGTATATATTGAGAGACCTTTTCATTTTTGTTTCCCGCTCACAACCAGTTTTGGAATTAGAAACTTGATCGATTTTGTCATTTCACATTTGTAAGATAGTGACTTGCTATAAAGAAAAAGGGGAAAAATAAAAGAGATATATGTGTGGCGTGCTCTATGAAGAGCAACTTCTCCTATTATTTCTAACTTTTTTGAAATAGTTTTGTATTCGTGCGTTTAACGCACGGGTGTAACACTAGTTTCTAAGTAAAAGCTGAAGTGCATTTATCCCTTTCCCGCCTAGTTCCTCAGCTAACCAAATAGTGAGATAAAATTAATATTTTCGTACATGTGATGTTTTTTTTTTTAAAAAATCAATAAATATTCACACATATATATACTCCCTCCGTTTCAATAGAAGCTGCCCAAATTTTGTCTTGCACGCAAATTAATAAAATGGGTTGGAAGAAAAAATGTTGTGAGTGTAATTTGAAAATAGGAGAGAGAATGAGTGGAGGGAATAGTAAATTATAATGGTGTTGTGAGTATTAAAATAATGTAGGAGAGAGAATGAGTGGAGGGAATAGTAAAGATTTCTTTGCCAAAAAAGAAAAGTGAAAGCTATTAACGGGACACCCAAAATGACAAAATGGGAAACTTCTATTGGGAAGGAGGGAGTATATACTAACAAAAGTTGTTAATCATACTTCCGATGTGAATCAATAGGTGGAATGTATCTATAGTATAAATTAAACCCCTCCGTGAACAGTTCTATGAACAGTTTCGGAGGGATTTTTCCCTATTTTGCCCTCACTATTTAATCTGTTTCCTATTTTGCCCTTAATTTGTGCTAAGACTTTGGATTTGGGCTAAGACTTTGGATTTGAGCTAAGAGTGGCCTTTAGGAGGATTTACTTAAATTAATTAAGTAACTGATTTTTTTATTTTTTTTTTAAATTAAAAAAAAATTAATTTGAAAAAAAAAAAAAAAAAAAACACACCCATGTCCTTGGACACGGACATATGTACTAGTATATTAATAATGAGAAAGCTTATAGAGGGCACAAAATGTTACTTTTTCATATTGAAAAAATTAAATGTTCCACATCTACCCTGCTCACAGAAATTAGTATCAATTTGCATCTTATATTTTAAATTTTATTTGTTTGGAAAAAACTAATTCATAATTATAATTTTAAACAACTTAATTTTAAAATAGATAAGAATGTTAATTACGTATCTAAATATATATCTTTGTTGGAAATAAGTGTTTTTTAAAATATAATTTTTAATTCGATATTTATTCTTAATTATTATTTTAATTATTTTTTAATTTTTTTTTGTATATTTAACGCACGAATAGAACACTAGTTAAAAATAATTGGAAATATAGTAAAACTACTCTTTAAGTTAGAGGGACCATGTATTAACTACACCCTTTGATTTATTTGATTTCTTATCTAATACGAGTAGTTAACTATTCTAAGACGTCAAAAATAACTTTTTGTTTTTTTTAGATAGTTTTTTTGTTTAAAATATTTGTTGTTTTAATAGTCACGTATCCTTGGTCCGAAAATACTTATTATTTTAGATTTTTCACACATTAAAAAATGTAATCAAAACGTAACTACATTACTTTTAGAATAATTCAATTACTCCCTATGTACCCAAAAAAATGTCACACTTTATTTTTATTTGTACTTGTACGTAGAAATTTTAAGCAATTATTTTAGGTTATTTAGTTATTCTAATAAAAATTTTAAAATTAATGTTGCTAGTATTTATAATGGTGTATCAATAACAAATTTATATTTTTATTAGGATAAACCTAAAATTATTTGCTAAAAGTTCATTCGTACTAACATAACAAAAAATACAAATTTTATTATGGTACAGAAGAAGTACAGATGTAATTAAATACTTTTACAATGACTACAATTATAATTAAGAGTATATTTGATAAACAATGATAAAAATATATTTGTAATAGATAATACGTGAAATAATAAGTATTTTGAACATATTTAAATTTCTTTAACAATAAATATTTTGAAAAGGAGAAAACAATATATTTATTTTAAAATAAATAAACAATGAGACTCTTACTCTCAATCAAAAGAAAATGGGAGTCTTCTCCAGGAGAACGGAGAAAGTAATATATAACTCATTTCGGAAAAATAATAATATATGATGCCTAAGATATGGGTTGAATATATGGAGTTACCTCTTTTCATAGGCTGACGTTGAGCTTCCTCCATGCCAAATCTCACAAAATGAAATTTCAGAAGGAAGAGAGAGAGAGAGAGAGAGAGAGAGAGAGAGAGAGAGAGAGAGAGAGAGAGAGAGAGAGAGAGAGTAGGTTTACAAATTTACAGGTTTACAAAGGCAACATGCTAGTATATATATAATGGAAATATTATACCAAAGTGGTTTTGGCCCAGCATTATTGGGCTTGTATCCTCAGTGTGGGGAGTTCGAATTTTGGCAGGAGCAGCTGGAGCAGCCAATTGGTGTTGTAAGAGTGATGTAATTGTCTCGGCAGGAGCAGCTGGAGCAGCCAATTGGTGATGTAAGAGTGTTGTAATTGCCTTGTAGGAGGGCTCCTTTGGGGCTCTGGAGTATAAGGGGTACTGTCACACTGGCTGCATAGGGCACATCCCGCGATTTACCTCCGCCAGCATACTAAGGGGCCGGTACCTGGTGGTCCAGGATTAGTCCGGCGAAGCTGGGAAGCTGAAAACCTGGATATCAAAAAAAAAATAATAAATAAATAAAATATTATGGTGATTGGACTTTGAATATCTTGGTGTCGGCAGCTTCCCTACATAAAAAAAAAATCTTTAATTGCTCCAAATTTATTTGGTTAGTTAAAAAAAGAAAATAAAATTCATAGTAGGAGTGAAAGAAATTAAAGTACTGAAAATATAATTATATATATATATATATATATATATATATATATATATGATGCAGAAAACAATCCGGATCAGCCTTAATCCATCAATAAGTTATAATCCAGCTACTGTTACCTGAAACCACAAACAAACGACTAGCCGAGATTGTCTCCGGCTAAGACCCTCTTGCGTAATGATGAAATAAAGTGAAGTGTGTATAAAACTGTATTGAAAGACTTAAATCTTAAATAGCGAAGATGATATTACCTTTTTACGCTAAATGTTTTCTGGTATATATAGTGGTGATATGAGATGTTTACGAATCTCTTAGATCACGGAGACAATGGAGGCGTAAAGGTCTCCTCATTTGTAGGAGAGGGTCACGAATAGAATCGTGGATTGAAACCCAATGCCACTACTGCAAGAAAAAACCTAGCCACTGCAGGGGTCTCTTCTGTTATGGCGGTTAAGTATTTGCCTCATTTTCCATAATTTTTATCTCTTTGCCCACATATTTATATATTGACTTTTCTTTCCCTTGTCTACCAGTCCTCACCGTCGGACAAGAAGCTCAGACGAATCGCATTGTCGATCTAGGTGATAGAAGGAGAAATAGGAAGGCCCATAGGATGACCAATGCTCGTGCCAGCAGAGAGAAGGAAGCTATGGACCGTAACAAGCCGCTCCCCAAGGAGGGTGTTGGAATGATCCCAGTTGATGGGAATGAGCCAGTGAAACCCGTCGAGCATCAACCTTAGGTGGAGGCATATGGAGGTGAAGGTGAGGTCGACCTATCGACCGAGAATGCATCAGGCTCTGAGCCCAGACAAGAATTAGCGGAGGCGGATCCCTATAATATCATTGACTTAGAGCTCGATGTCAACGATCTTGAAGAGATCAAGTTCGACCCACCTCTCAATCGTCTTAGGAAGAGGTAGCATACTGAGCCGACCTCCGATCACACTGGAACCTCCAGAGCAGCTGGTTCTGCTTCTAGCCTTCCTAGAGCCGTCAAGTTGGGACGGTCCCGTCGGGACGTCTCGTCCCGACATACAAATGGGACGGGATGGGACAACATTTTTTAATCCCGTTTGAAAACGGGACTATTCGGGACGTCCCGTTTGGACACGGGACGAACACGGGATGGGACGGCGACGGCGACTCGGCGAGCCACAACCCACAGACCACAGACGATTGAGGATTCGGCGAATAGCGACGGCGACTCGGCGAGCACTTTCTCACCTCTCCCCGCCGTTCCTTCTTCTCCTCTTCTCTCGAATCTCGATCTCAGTCATACTCAGTGACTCAGCGAGTCAGGTACCTATTCTAATCTCAAATCTCCATGTTGTTTGATGAGTTTGATGACTTTCTTGGCTATGGAGGCTCAAGCTCCTATTTATGCCATGAGATGGGATGCACAGGAGAGATTGGCTGTCTTTGGTGGCGGTGCATACTGACTCTTGGTTGCTCGCTGTTGCTTTCTACTTTGGTGCTCGCCTTAAGAGGAATGAGAGGTAAATCTTCCTTATCCTTGCTTCAACTATTACTTTTAAATATTTCCTTTAATTTAACAGAGAAGCGTATAGATTTATCTTAACATGTTGATCCTCACATATTCTGTTCTGTTCTGGATACATCTTGTTTATGTTCTTATAAAATTCTTTATCTATTAAGTAATGGTAAAATTAGTGAGGTTTTATGTATGTGGTTTTATAGTGCGTTATCATTAATATGAAATGCCAGTGGTGATATCCTGATTGTTCTAAAACTCTCATTTCCATCTAGTTGCTTTATGTTGCATTAAATTTCACCAACTACAGACTCACGAAATTACTCAGTATAGCTTCCTTTTGCTGTCATTGCAACATACTTCCTTAACCAATAGAAACATACGTGAACAAGAGTTTAATTTTGTTACGAAAAGGGTACTAATGAGAAATTGTTCTGGTTCAGGTTTAATATTTGTAGGGATTTTCAAGAGATAGATAATAACCTCCTTGCTCCTGTTATCGAAAATTTGGGTCCTTTGGCAAATATAACCGTGGAAAGTCAGGTATAATATCATATTGTAACTAGAAATGCTTGTTGCAAGTTTGTTGAAGTACTGAAGCTGCTTTGGAACTGAGATTTTAAAACATTTTCTTTTTGATGAACCTAATTTGTTATTAATTAATTTTGTTATTAACTAAGTTGTAACTTGTAAAACACTTGCTATTTGCTAAGTTGCTATATCATCTGCAAGTTAGGATTTTTCCCATCCTGGTGAGTGCTTGCTAAGTGCTGCTTGGCTGCTTGCAGCAAATGCAATCTGTTATTCCCGAATTATCCCGCTGGATCCCGCGTCCCGCAAATGGGACGGGATGGGACGGGATATTTTAGTCCCGTCCCGTCTCGTCTCGTTCCTGTCGTGGGACAACATTAATTCGCCCCGTCCCGTCCCGTATTCCCGAATTGACAGCTCTAAGCCTTCCTTTTCCCCAATCTCCTTCTGCCAGAAGCACTGAAGAGGTGCAGGCAGTCGTTGAGAAGCTACGTGATATCCCTCCTCTTCCAGGCATCAATTCACTAAGTTGCCAATATCCAGAATGGGATTGGGTCAGGTCATTGTAAGGAGGGCCGCCGATCGAGATTTACTGGCCCAGTTTGTGGAGGAGGGGATGACCCCCCTGAGGAGTTCGGCGACATGTCCGACCTGCTTGCTTCCGAGGTAATACTTCTATACTTTTTCGCTCTTCTGTTTGCTCGTCATTATTTAGGTAGTCATTTTCTCGACTGTCTTCTTAACCCTTTTTTCCTTTCAACTGTTCAGTCTCTTGCTCTGACAAAGCAAGCCAAGTGTATCTAGAGGGCATCTCTGGATAAAGAACAAATTGCCTCTGCTAATTACTCGAGGAAGGCAAGAGAAGCTACAGAGCTCAGGCAGAAGCTCAAGGAGGCTGATTCTCAAGGCCGGGCTCTCTAGGCCGCCCACTTTAATGCTGAAAAGGTGAGTGAGGAAGCCTACGTGGCTTTGAAGGCAGCAAAGGAGTAGCTCGCTCCCCTTCAAGTATAGGTGGAATCTTGGGCTTCAACTAAGGAGACATTGGAGGAGAAAGCAGCTGCGGCTAAGCAAGAGAAGGCCAGGTTGGAGGGGCAGCTCGCGCAGCTAACTTAAATGGTCCATGATCACAACAATCGTATGATAAATATGAGCGACGACCACCAGGCTGCCCAGATCAGGTGGGAGGAGGCCCAAGCTAGAAAAGGCGGCCGTCGAGCAATTCAAGACTAGTGATGAGTGCTACAATATCATCGTATCCCGAGCTAGGGATTTCTTTGATGTTGGACGCCAAAACATGGCTCGGCGGGCTTTGGTCGATCCTTTTGTCGAGCTCAACATTGATAGGCCCAATGAGCATATGCAGAAAGATATGATGAGCTAGCTCGCTCTGGCCATTCCCTTGTCCCCTATAATGATAACGACTTGGCCGTTATAGCCAAACAAGATGCTGAGGATGGGCTAGAGCCTTGGTTTGCCCCTGCTGTAGAGCCAAGGAACTTCAACTCTATTTTGCAAAAGCTCGATGTGCTGATGATGCTGAAATTACTCGATCCGGCGCGCAGACGGCATCTCGCGTTGAGGGGACCATTGCTGCTTTTCCTTTTTGTAGAGTCGCCATGCCGTTTTGATTATGCCCAAAACATTGAGAAAATGTTGTTTTGTTTATTTGTTGTGCAATGAGATTTTGAGTTCGGAGGTCAGGTTACGCCTCGGGAAGATATATTTTGAGCTCACCCGAGTCGCCTCGTATACACGAGTCTTCCGGTACCCTTTTCTTTAAATGTTGTGTGTGCCTGTGTGCTTTTAAATAAAATGTATTAAATAAATAATTGAAAGATAGTGCAAGAATATTAACAAACCGCTATCACTGTCAGATTTCCATAGTGCAATGGAAGGCCTTGTGGGATCGTTTGTATGGTTTGGGTCTGCGTGAATAGTAAATATTGACTACATTCTAAGCAGTAAATTTAAAACAGTAATGCATTTAAAGACTGAAATTTAGAGCAATATTTAAATGTGCGGAAGGAGAACTCACCAATGTTGGTTAAGTTATATCTTCCTAGGGTTTGTAGGAGGAATGTGTTTGGTTGAGGGTGTTTAAAGAATAGAGATGTTTTGCCCTCACTAATGGAAAAATTTCACCAAATTAACTCTCGGTATCACACTCGGGGTTTCTAAAGAGGAGAGAAATTCTGCACTCACTCGGGCAGAGCCTCCCCTAATTAGCACTCGTTCACACTCATTTAGACTCGCTGTTTTGGACCGGTTTGAGCCGTTTTGGTGTTTGGAGTTTGGTTTGGGATGAATAGGGTTTGTGGGACGTCGAGAGGTCGATCGGGATGGACCACAATTGCCTTGGGAGGGCTTCGAAGCACCTCGGGAGGCCTCGGGAAGGACCAGAAGAGGCCGGAATGGCCTAGAAAGCTGCTTGAAGGCTGGGGGGAGATAGGAGAGAGTGAAGGTGTGAGTGAAATGGGCTGGGGTGCCCTCTATTTATAGGACTCAAAAAATTGCAATAATGTCCATACGAACATGTATGCAATTACAATTTTTTGGTTTTCCTGGATTTTAGGGAATATTGTTGACTTTATGGAGATTTTACAATGATTCTGGCGTGTTGACATAAGTGTCCGTACAGACACATCATGCTTTACACATGTGTCCGTACGAACATGTATGCAAGATGACTTGTTTTTTTTATTTTTTTATTTCCTGCAAAGTCCTTAAATTCCCTTTTATCCCTGAAAGGTCCTTCTTTAGTTTGGCTGGTCAGTTTTGGACCTTTTGGACGTTACGGGTCTTCGGGATCACGAATGCATGAATCCTTGGTGTTTTCCGTAAGATCGGATGAAGAGTGGTCCAGATTGGGGTACTTACAGAAGCCCCTCAGCGATGTTACTTATGAAGGAAGTGGGGTCTTCGATAAAGATAAGAGTCCTGATCTGGATTGCTTGTTGGGAGAGAGAAGATGACCGTGTTAGTCGGATGACTGGACCCTTTGGTAGGATTCCTATGTATCCCAAGTGGGAATCAAGCATGATCTTAGTTCGTGTGTGAGGTGACCGCTTAGGTCAGATGGCTGGACCCTTTGGTAGGATTCCTACATACCCCGAGTGGGAATCAAGCCTGATCGTAGTTCGTGTGTGAGGTGACCGCTTGGGTCGGATGGTTGGACCCTTTAGTAGGATTCCTATGTATCCCGAGTGGAAATCAAGCCTAATCATAGTTCGTGTGTGAGGGAAATTTGAAGGGGCATCGAATGGTGGGGAACTATTTGTAAGTGTTCGTCCTGAGTTGAGACTATTCTGAGACGTCTCAGCCTGAGTGTGACTGTTTGAAGGCATCTAAACCTAAAATAATGAGGAGATAGTGGGGCCTCTGGCTGAGATTGTGAGGACGTGGCGGGGCATCTGGCTGAGATTGTGAGGACGTGGCGGCGCCTCTGGCTGAGATTGTGAGGACGTGGTGGCACCTCTGGCTGAGATTGTGAGGACATGGTGGCGCCTCTGGCTGAGATATTGAGGATGTGGTGGTGCCTTTGGCTGAGATTGTGTGGACATTTGTGCCCTGAGAGGAAGGCATTTGTGCGTGTCGCATGAGCTGGAAATGCATTTGTGTTTAGTGTATGGGGGCTGGAAACAACTTTGGTAGGTTTTTTGAGCAGTCGGGTGCAAAATCCTGCTGCTGGCAGCAACTGTTTTGTTGGTGCTGAAAATTTAGCTGGGGTGCAAAGATGTCCGTAAGGATCACTCTTGCATGCAAAGAGGTACGTATGGACACTTCTAGCTTTTGGAGAGGGGGATAAATTTTGCTGAAAATCTGGATTTCCTTGTCCCCTCATTTCCAAATTACAGCCATTTAAGCTCTTCTTCTCCATTTCCTAACAAAATCTCTATTTTTGGCATGGATTCGACATTTGTTCCGAGAGTTTTCCCGAGGCTTTCCAAGGAGATGCAAGTGAACTTCTTCGAGCGGCTTAAGATGTGGATGAGTGTGATGATGTGTCGCCATTTTCGCGGGAAGAAATTCGATTTTTTCGCGTTTCTTTGAAAAAAACCAAATAAAACCCGGGAAAAAGAACGGAGTCGCCACGCCATTTTTGTTTTAAGGGCCAAAACTTTGAAAAAAGCCCGAGATCAGAAATTTGGGTTCGGAGGTCATGTTACACGCCGGGAAGGACGTTAGTGTGCACCCGGAATGCCTCGTAAAACGAGTCTTCCAAGCTGAAAATCATTTGTGTGTGTGTGGGTGTGTGTTTTGGCCAAAATAAGTTGAAACTCAGAAAAGTAAAAATTGGGATATCTTTTTAAGACTTTAAACTGATCCCATGATTTTTTGGAAGATTTTTGGATTGAGATTTGGTACTCAAAAGACCTTTTGAAGTTGAGAGCCACTTCTGCCAGAATGAAAAAGGCAGTGGACCTTTGATTTTGGAATTGATTCAAGGGTCTTAAAA
This sequence comes from Adenophora triphylla var. japonica, assembly GCA_022495995.1. Taxonomy (NCBI): domain Eukaryota; kingdom Viridiplantae; phylum Streptophyta; class Magnoliopsida; order Asterales; family Campanulaceae; genus Adenophora; species Adenophora triphylla. The sequence goes on along the minus strand of JAFEMH010004026.1, from coordinate 180,802 downwards.
CTTCATAATCTGGATAAACTCAGAGAATGAAAGTTGTTCCAGACACCTTAAATAAGATTTGTGCGAATGAATTTTCCATTTTGGAGAAGATTTGAGGGGTCAAAATCTTCTGGAAACCTCAGATATGAGATCTGGATTCCCAGAAGCTGATGAACTAGCCTCTGAAGGAAAATTTGAAAAGAGGAGTTTTACTCACCCAAAAAATAAAGTAAAAATATGTCTGGAAAGATCTGGATGTTGGCTACAAAAAGTGTTTTGTAGTCAACACCAAATTCCAAGTTCATCTGTGTCCAAAAAATTAGACCATGGACTGAGGTCTGAGGAAATTGCCACTGGACAGCAACTTCTCAAGAGAGAAAATGTGATTTTAAAGGGGGTTTTGCATCCATGCTTGTCCCCATTTCCCTAGGTTTTGGTTAGTGATCACTTGACATTTTAGTGGTGAATCAACTATACCAAACCATCCTTGGGGTACATTAGGACTAAACATTTCATTTGCTTGGGAAGGGGATTTTTATCCTTTGAAAATGAGATTTGATGCTTGAAAATGGTTTTTAGGATTTTGAAAATGAGTTTTCTTTGCAAGAAAGTAAGAGAACTTGAAAATAATTTTGATCTTTGTAGAAGATCATCCATGGAGATGGTCTTCCATGGTGATCTTCTTAGATCTAAAGCAAGAAGATGAAAGAACTACATTTTGTAGTTTGCAAATGCATGCATGGTTGGAGTTTAGGGTAAGGAGAAGGAGGGTTTACCAATCTTCCTTGTGTTCTTGAGTTTTTGGCTTGAGTGTATGAGTGTTTAAGGCTTAAATATGAGAGTGAGTGGATGAGTGTGAGTTGGGAAAGATTGGAGAGAAAATGGTGACAATTCTTGAAGAATTCTCACTGTTTTCTCTCTATATTTCGCCAGAGGTTCGGTGCAATTGGTGTTGTTGCTCCTATTTTTGTGACTAGAGGGCTCAATTTATAGCCCTCCTAAAGATGCAAACATGTCCGCGCGGATGGATCCAGTCGCGTGCACTGTTCATTAATTGCTGCTTCAGGCTTTGGACAAGAGGAATATTTCTTTTGAAAATTCAAATTAACAGCCAGTTTTATGTTTCCAGCCATTTCTATTTTTGGTTTTCTTCCTTTGTTTTGCTTTTTAAGATTCTTTTTGAGGTTTAACCTTAAATAACAATGCCCATTTTACCCTCATTTTGTTAGAAATGTTAGGATTGTTAGGAATTGTTAGAAATGTTATAACTTTCGTTAATTTTCTAACGAAAATTCTAACAAGCTCAAATTGGAGCACTTACAGTAGCCCCTCGGCGACGGCGCTTTCGAAGGAAGCGGGGTCGTCGATAAGAGTAAGGCTCCATATTTGGCGGGATGATCGAGTGATCGGGTGGCTGAACCTAGCGATAGGCTACCTACGTATCCCGAATGGGAATCAAGCCGGCCGTAGTTCGGGTCTTTGACCCTGGGGATGATGGCGTTTTAGGTGCCTCGAACCTGATGAGCGAGTTACGCGGTCGGTTCTTTGGAAAGAAACTTCTGCTGGGGATAAGAGATGACCATTTTCGGTCTGATGGCTATCCGATCTGCTGGGGATAGGAATGACCATTTTCGGTCTGATGGCTATCCGCTCTGCTGGGGATGATTGTGATTTATCGTTTTCCTAGTGATAGCGTCTTAGGTGCCTCAAACCTTGGAGATGGCGTTTTAGGTGCCTCGAACCTTGGAGATGGCATTTTAGGTGCCTCGAACCTTGGAGATGGCGCTTTAGGTGCCTCGGACCTTGGAGATGGCGCTTTAGGTGCCTCGAACCTTGATGATGATGGCTTTTTAGGTGCCTCGGACCTTAATTTGAAATGGCCTTTCGGTGGACTTCGTCTGCTGCCGAAGGAGAGGGTGACCGTTTTGGTCGAGGGGCTGGACCTAATGATAGGCTACCTACGTATCCCTAGTGGGAATCAAGCCCTTTCGTAGTTCGAGATCTTCTCGAGATTCCGTTGGCTTTTGGGATTCCGTTAACTTTCTTTGGGGATTTTGTTAGCCTTTCTTTGAGGAAAATCAGACGTATTCGTCTGGGAAATCGGTCTTACGTTTGACTGTCGGGGAATGATTTTGATGAAAGATACGGGATTCCGTTATCTTTCTCGGGGAGATCGGTCTTACGTTTGACTGCCGGGGAAGATTTTGATGAAAGATACGAGATTCCGTTATCTTTCTCGGAGAGATCGGTCTTACGTTTGACTGCCGTTGAGGAATGATTTTGATGAAAGATACGGGATCCGTTATCTTTCTCGGGGCACTCGGTCTTACGTTTGACTGCCGGAGATTGATTTTTGATGAAAGATACGAGATCTCGTTATCTTTCTCGGGGCACTCGGTCTTACGCTTTACTGTCGGAGATTGATTTTTGATGAAAGATACGGGATCTCGTTATCTTTCTCAGGGAGATCGGTCTTACGTTTGACTGCCGGAGATTGATTTTTGATGAAAGATACGAGATCTCGTTATCTTTCTCGGGGCACTCGGTCTTACGTTTTACTGCCGGGGAATGATTTTGATGAAAGATACGGGATCCGTTATCTTTCTCGGGGCACTCGGTCTTACGTTTCTTGCTTAGGGAAGGATTTTGATGAAAGATACGGGATCCGTTATCTTTTCGGGAGATCGGTCTTACGTTTGACTGCCGGAGATTGATTTTTGATGAAAGATACGGGATCTCGTTATCTTTCTCAGGGAGATCGGTCTTACGTTTGACTGCCGGGAAGGATTTTGATGAAAGAGACGGGATTTGTTATCTTTTTCGGGGAGATCGGTCTTACGTTTTACTGCCGGGAATGATTTTGATGAAAGATACGGGATCCGTTATCTTTCTCGGGGCACTCGGTCTTACGTTTTACTGCCGGGAAGGATTTCCTTGATAAGGGGCTGACTTTGGTTAACTTTGGTTAACTCTGTCAAGTTGGGGACTGAATTGCAGAGTCCTGGAATTTTAAGGGGCAAAAGGGTCATTTTGACCCTTACAATCCTGTCCGCGCGGAGAGGACTTGAAAGTCAGGGGTATTAATGAGGGCCAACGCCTTTTTCCTTCCCCATTCGGTTTTTACAGAATTTCTGCAATTACGAGAGAGAGAAGGAGAGAGCCGAGGACTTCACCATTTTTGGCCAAAAAAGCTTCGAAAATCCTTCGTTTTCTTTAATTTTCGAGCAATGGAACACGGGGAAGGCGCTTTTCAAGGCCAAGGACGTGGCCCGATAGCGGAGAGACGATTGGAGCTCGTCCGGATGAGGAGGCACTATACTCTTTCGCAATCGGTGCGGAGGAGCCCTACCACGATGCTTGGCAACATTGGGCTTCGGATTCGAATCTCCAAACGGTATACTTTGAAACCCTTTGATCCCTTTGTCGATCTTTGCTAGAAATTGATTTTTAGGTGATTTTCTTTTTTTTTTTTCCAAAATTATGCAATGTTCATTGTCTTGGATTTGATTTTGATGCTATGCATGTTGCAATGAATTTGTTGGTGTCCCGAATATGCATTTTGCTTGGGAAAAGAATTGGCATTTTTGCCACACATTTTTTTTTGTATCCGAAAATTGCATGTGAAAATTCGAAAATTGTGATGATGATTTTTTTTTTGAAATTGAATATTGATATTGATTGTAACATCCCCAAAAATGTGTATGCCTGATATGTTTGATATGATTTGATTAGTGCTACTCATATCACCAAGATGCATCTTCTTTTCGGAAGCTCATCCTATAAGAACTCCAAGGTTAAGCGTGCTTGACCTGGGAAATTCTAGGATGGGTGACCCAGGAAGTTTCTCGGTGAGCATGTAAGTGAGGACGACAACACATCTTTGCGAAAGACTTGTGGTGGTTTGTGGGGCTAGTCAAAATCGATAGCGTTCGACCCGGTCTTCAAGACTCGGGCGTTACAAATGGTATCGGGCGGGACCGGCCGGAAGTGTGGAGCAAAGTGTTGTGCGGAACAAAGTGCACACCGCGGAGTCGGTGGGAGTCACCTCTTGGATCCGTATGAGCCCCTCTTGGATCCACACTGCCGGGGTTTCAGTAGGCCTTGCCGGGGACGGCAAGGATCCTAAGTGAGGGAGATTGTGGCGCCCCCAAAAATGTGTGTGCCTGATATGTTTGATATGATTTGATTAGTGCTACTCATATCACCAAGATGCATCTTCTTTTCGGAATCTCATCCTATAAGAACTCCAAGGTTAAGCGTGCTTGACACAGGAAATGCAGGATGGGTGACCCACTGGGAAGTTTCTCAGTGAGCATGTAAGTGAGGACAACACGTGCTGGAAAGACTTGTGGTGGTTTGTGGGGCTAGTACGTCAAATCTGATAGCGTTCCGACCTGGTCTTCAAGACTCGGGGCGTTACAAATGGTATCAGAGCGGGACCCGGCCAGAAGTGTGGAGCAAAGTGCTGTGCGGAACAAAGTGCACACCGCGGAGTCGGTGGGAGTCACCTCTTGGATCCGTATGAGCCCCTCTTGGATCCCTTGTTGCCGGGGTTTCCAAGTAGGCCCCTTCTTAGGGGCGGCAAAGGATCACTATGTGGGGGAGATTGTAACATCCCCAAAAATGTGTGTGCCTGATATGTTTGATATGATTTGATTAGTGCTACTCATATCACCAAGATGCATCTTCTTTTCGGAAGCTCATCCTATAAGAACTCCAAGGTTAAGCGTGCTTGACCTGGGGAAATTCTAGGATGGGTGACCCACTGGGAGTTTCTCAGTGAGCATGTAAGTGAGGACAACACATGCTGGAAAGACTTGTGGTGGTTTGTGGGGCTAGTCCGTCAAATCTGATAGCGTTCCGAACCGGTCTTCGGGCTCGGGGCGTTACATTGATGAATGATGCAATGCATGCATTTTGTTTGGAAAGAATGGGCATTTTGCCAATATGAGATGTATGTATGTTTAGGATTTTTTATTTTTTTTTTTGAAAAGTGGGACGGATTTTTCCTCCCGTTGCATGTAAGATGGATGATATGCATGTATGCATTTTTTTTTTGAAAATGGGACGGAGTTTTATTTCCGTCGACTTCTTGTAGGATATGCATGTATGCATTGAAAATTGTTGAATGGGATTTGCTGAAAACTGTCTTTTCTGTGAGAAAAATGGGGCTATGTCTATTGCATGCCGTTATGCTGCCGAATTTTTTTTTTAATGCATGTGTATGCTTTTTTTTTTTTTGTGCAAATGCAAATGCAATTTTTTTGACATTTTCTCTCTTTTTTTTTTGCAGGGCGGAAACCGTTTTGTGACGGAGCAGCTGAACAAAATGAAGACTCGAGGATCAGTGGAGTCTGTGGTTGACTTGTGGGACCGGCTTTCGAATGCGGGCCGAGGAGCTTTGCCGAGTCCGAGACAGATTATTGTTGAGACCGGGCTTTGGGAGTTTGTTGAGTGCTTGAGGGGACTGGTCAAGTTCCCTAAGAGCAAGGGCCTGATGTTCGCTTTAGCACAACACTGGTGGGATGCGACCCACACGTTTCACTTCTTCTGGGGCGAGGCTACGGTTACGCCTTCCGACTATGCTGCGATCACGGGTTTGTCCTTTAATGGACGCAGCATTGAGTGGCGGGACGGCTATAGCGATGCCGGATCCGCAGTGCTCTTCGGGATTTTCCCTATTCCCAAAAAGGGGATGGGGATGGAGTATGCGGTGGTCTACGGGAAGATTGTGGAGACCATTGTGAGTTACGAGGTCGGGAGGAGAGGATAGGCGCCGATCGATTGTCGTGGCCTTCTTGTGGTTTGCTTTTTCGAGCACCCTCTTTGGGCATGCTGAGGGGACGGCAGCCTTTGCCTTGCCGAGGTCCTTGGAGGACATGGAGATGGCCGGAGATGTCTCGTGGGGAGAGGCCGGGCCGGGCGAGCTTTACTTTGCTCTCGATAGGTGGCCGGAAGGCTGTGAGCTCCTTGTACCGCTTTGAGTTTGCCCTGGAGGTATAAGCTCTCTTTTGCTTGCTTTCCCTCTTTTTTTTTTTTTGAGCACACACTTTTCTTTTACCTTTGGATTGATGGGATTTTTACCTTTCGCGGTATGGGCGTTGGAGTTTTTTCACGTCACGATGTGGCGGCACCGGCGGAGTATGTCGGGCGTATCCGGCCATGCGGTCTGGTCTAAGCATGCCCGAGAGAAGATAAGCTCCAGGGGGCGTACGACTCTCGTGTACGCGGATTGCCTTCCTTTGACGGAGGCCGAGACGGATGAGAGGATGATATTTTATCCCCGGGATCGCTTCGAGGTGGCGCACCGAAGGGCGCCGAGATTTGACCGTGCGGCGGAGGATTACGAGAGGTCGACTGCGATGCCTATTATCTCGGGAGAGAGGGTGACGCGCCGGCATGGCGTGAACTCGCCTTTGAGGACACCAATGGAGCCTCCCGCCAATATGATGCACCCGAGTGACAGATACGTGACTGGGATGACTACCGAGCCGGCGCACTTCTCGGCATTTGTGGCGACCGAGCCGTACCCGTATTTGTCTTGAGGAGGCCGAGGATGCCTCGGGTTCTGGATAGAGAGGGGCTTGGGATCCCGCGGTACCCTCGGACGGATTTTTCATATATCCAGGATGGGGTCCGATTGAGGGTGCAGATCCCTCACTCGAGCGGCTTCCACGAGCTTTCCGGCCTCGTCCGGGTATGAAGGTTTGGCTTCACCTTTTCCCCTTCTTTTTTTTTTTGCTTTTGTCTTTTCTTTTCTTTCCTGTCATCATTTTTTTTCGCTTCAACTGTTTCGACGCTTTTGCTTTTGTGCGGTTTTCGGAGGTGGTCGTCGAGAAGCCGACGAAGCAAATGATCGGAGCTAAGAGATTTATCGGGAGGATGGTCGCTTGCGGGCTTCTCGAGCTAGAGCGAGGCGACCACGGCCGGCGCCCGTCGGCGGGAGGCTTCCCTATTCGTTCAGAGACTTCTTCAGAGACTCCTCTGTCTCCTCTCATTGATCCCCGCGCGGTGCTGCCTTCGGATCACGTCATTCTCGGGGATCCACACGGGCAGGGACACGTCTGGCGGCATGGTGGGTCGTCTTCGTACGTCCAGGAGTCCGACGCCTTCACCTTCGGATACGATTTTTTCGCAGATCTCGGCTTGCCCTATCAGAGCGTGCCGGTTGATCCTGACGAGCCTCTTTCTGGAGACGAGGGCGATTCTGAGCCCGAGATTTTCAGGGCTCCTGAGGAGGCGGGCCCGAGTCGCAAGAGGGACCGGGGGCAGACATCGGGCGCCAGAGACTCCGATTGATTTTTTTTTTTTTGAGATTGAGATTGGAGACTGGGATTAGGACTTGTACAACTTATGCACATTTTTTTTCTTTTTTTTGGGATGTAATAATTTAGGATTTTATTGATGTTTGTTTGTTTTTTTTTTTTTTGCACACTCTCTTTTTTTTGTACACTCCTTTTTTGGAATGTAATAATTTAGGATTTTATTTTTTTATGAATGCAATGCAGTATGAATGCAATGTTGCATGAGCCCTTTTTTTTTGGCAAGGGTGTTAGTGTTTGGTATATGGACTGGTTTGGGGAGGGTTTTTGCACAGGTTCCGAGCAACCGGGACGGAATATTCCTCTTTTGGTGTAGCAGCTTGACTCATTGCAGATTTTTCTGATGGAAAACAAACATATCCGCGCGGAGGAGTCCTGCATCTGACATTGTCCTTTAATTTTGCTTCAGATCTGGTCTCACTTTATTTCAAATTCAAATATCCTCTTCAACCTCCAGTCCAAACAGCCATTTTCGGGGAGAAAGAGAGAAAATCCATGGAAAACCTTAGAAAAGCTCCATCAAAATTATCCCAAGAATCCCAAATGTCGTTTTTCAACAAATTCAAGGATTGGTCCCGGGAGATCATGCATGAGAGGAGGTCCTTCTTTGAAGAAAGGTACAAGGTGAAGTGCTTATGGTCTCTCAAGGAATTGATTCCGGATTACGGTCTTTTGAGGGCTTCTTCCTCATTTTGGGATACTAGGAGGCATGTCTTTTGCCTTTCCTTCAACGAGATTGTTCCGACTGTGGAAGAATTTCGGGCCTTGCTTGGAGGTCCGGAGGTGGAAGAGATAGCGGTTCCTTTGCCCGGAGGGGCTTCTTTTGTTGACAGATTGTGCGTCCTCCTTCATCTTTCCCCGGAGGAAGCGCAAGGTATGATCCGTGGTCCCGATCATTTTGATATTTCCGGCCTTCCCGATAGGTTTAGGGGCCTAGGCTTGGTGGATGATGCCTATTGGGATGCCTTTGCACTTTGTATGTTTGGCACCCTGTTCATGGTCTATTCCTTTGGGATTTGCCATCGGTCTTTGTTGGATGTTGTCGTTCACTGTCGCCCAGGCGTAGATGTCGTTCCTTTGATTATGGGGGAGACTTTTCATGCTCTTGATAGCCTGGCTACGGAAGACGGTATATGCACTGGGGCGGCCCGTTCCTCTTGACCCCAGTGGCCGATGGAGCGTTTGGGGATTCTTCGGGAAACTCCCGACATGATCAAGCCTTGGACATTTGCCAGGAGGGGGGCTGCTGTGGCTTTTGATGCTCAGGGCTCATGGGAGCGTCGGATGGCTGGTCTCCCGGACGTAAGACATCGATGGTCGGTGCCTTGTTGGCGGGTGGAGACTCGCAGAGTGCTTCAGGATGGGTCTCATGTGGTCATGCTTCCGGGGCTTTCTCAGTCCAGCTTCTATATTCCGTCCTTGGTTCTGAGACAGTTTGGCTTGGAGCAGGTTCCTTTGGAGAACTTTGATGATATAGCCACCAGGGTGGTGGCTCCTGTTTTTATGGATGATCCTTCGGTGTTTCCCTTTCTTTCCCGAACATGGAGATATGACGTTTTTCCTCCTCGGGTTATCCTCAGGCGTCCGAGACCGGTGTTCCTGACCACTTGGTACCTGGATTGGTATGAGAGGCATCTGGGAGAGACTCAGGTGGCTATTTTGAGACGGCGTGAGGCCATTGTGGGTGCGGAGGACCTGACTGTTTCTGAGAGGAGGAGGGCCGAGGCGAGGGCCAACCCTCATGATAGGAGCGGAGACGCTGTGACCGACTATGAGGCTTACGTCAAGAGACAGGAGAGGAGGACTCCTATGCTACCAGCTAGGCTACAGGAGATGAGAGATGACGCTAGGGCTACTAAGGCCCTGACAGAGGCTGGTTTGATAGATCCTGTCCCTATACCAGAGCTTGGTAGGAGAAACACTGACATTTTCTGTTCGTAAAAGAAGACTCGAAGGGGGAAGAAGAGGGGAGAGGCCGCACGAGTGGCTTGGAGTGACTACGAGGTTTCCGAGTATCCCTTTCTTGTCATGGCAGACACATTAATTTGATTATGTATCTTAGTTTTCTTTTAGCGAGTTGCCAGTTGTAGGAATGAATCGGGCTTAGACTCATCAAAGAGCTTTTAAGTTGTAATGAATATTTGAATTGCTTTAGAGTTTTTCGAGATGCTTTCATGGTCTGATCAGTGTATTGATGTCAAAGTATGGCTTTTATTTGTGTTTTAGACCGAACCGTTTCCGGCTGCCTACGTTCCCCTCATTTTGAGGAGCTCAGGTCTTCGTAGTTCAACCCGGTTTTTTTTGTTGTTTTTTTGTTGGTTTTTTTTTTTTTTTTTTTTTTTGTTTTTGTTTTTTTTTTTTTTTTTTTTTTTTTTTTTGGTGCAACCCCGTTTTTTACCTAGGCCGCCCTTTTCGAGTTTTCAACCTAGTTGGGTATTACTCTTTTAGCACTCTTTTTTTACGCGTAGTATCTGCGCAGCCTTGTCACCATTCACTCGGGTGTACAAAGGGATTCCCGTCGAGGTCCGCAAGTTGCATGGCTCCTCCGGAGAAGATCTTACGGGACGACATATGGCCCGACCCATACAGGCTCCCATTTGCCGAGGGGTTGATACGGACCGGGGCTTTTCTTTCAAAACGAGATCACCTTCTCGGATCTCCCGATGCTTTACTTTCTTGTCGAAGGCTCGCTATTCTTCCTGGTAGGCTCGGATGTGTTTCATGGCCTTCGGTCGGCGTTCATCTAGTAGGGCCAATTCATCATGGCGACTGCGGAGCCATTCGACCTCGTTGATCCGGTTTTCCGGCGGTATACGGAGCGAGGGTATTTCCACTCGATTGGGAGTACGGCTTCCATTCCGTATGTGAGGGCCAACGGTGTTTCCCCGGTTGCCGTTTTGACCGATGTTCTGCGGCCCCAGAGTGCCAGTGTAACTTCTCGGGCCAATCTCTCGCCTTGGGCAGCCATTTTCCGGATGATATTTTCCGAGTCTTGTTTGCTGCTTCGACGGCTCCGTTGGTTTGGGGGCTGTAAGGAGATGACTTGTGACGGGTTATTCGGAATGCGGCTGACTGTCGCATTCCCTTCGAAGTGGGATCCATTATCGAAATGTATACGCACATGATGTTCTCTTTGATGAAGAGGGCAACTTTCTTTGAATTGAGGATTTTGTAGGACTTTGCGAGCATCCTTTCCGATTCCTTCGAAGAAATCACCAATCTGCGTCTCTTTAGGCTCTTCCGCGGTTCCCAAATTCACACTCGTCAAAATCTCTTCGGCGGCTTGGGCTCGATTTTCCTCTTTCAGGACAACCCGCTTAAAGATTTTTTTTTGTTGTTTGATTTTTTCGTTTAATGTGTCTCTTTTTTATCTAATGAATTATTATTAATTTTTTTTTATTAATTAATTCATCATTAGTTAAAGTGGCAATCGAGGGATACTCGAAAGGTTCGTCATTTCATTGAAAACGAAAAGGAATACGTGCTTGCTACATACTCGTAGTCTTCGGGCGTAAGGCCGTCGGACGACCCTAGAGACTCGATCTTAACAAAGAGAGCGGGAGGACTTGTCCTAGATTGACACAAAGGGACGGGGACCAATCCAAGCTTGGTGATCATTTCCTCCTTGGTCGCGGACGGGCTCCGAGAGGTTTTCCCAATTTTTAGCGGCTTTTCTTTGTTGGTGGCCTCATGACTCGGGAGGCTGTCTTTGTTTTGTTTTCCTTTCTCAATTGCTTTGCTATCATCTCTTGGACCGAGCCGAGATCAATCAGTTCGGCACTTTGGACTTCTTCTTCGAATAATTGCTGCATAACCGGACCATCCCAATCATCTCGAGGAAAATTCCGTGGCCTTAGCTTTTGGCCTTTGTCAATTCGAATTCGGGTTTCGGATCTTCTGGGCGTAGGAATAGTGGTTGTGAGCTTCTCGAGGCTGTTCCACCAGTCGAGCACGCCTACGAAGGTATACTCACTCTTCATGGTAGTGGTAGCCCCGGGTATCTTGGGTAGGTCCGGGAACATTCTACGGACCGGGTTAGCCTTGGTTCCTCTAAACTTGTTGAGGCTATCCTGTAGCTTTAGCCATCTGCCGTAGGAGTGGGCTCTGTGATGTTTCTGGTTGTGTGGGACCCTTTACAAAGTAGTCGGCCAAATTAGGAGTGAAGGGGAGAGATTTAGGGTTGTCGGCCGGGACCTTTCTGTGGCGGCTTCAAATCTTTTTCCTTTTGCGGTGTCAGCTGAGGAGGCCTCATATCCCAGGCCGTGGCGAGTATTCTGTCCTTTCACCTCGACGATTTTGTGAGTTCCTTGTTGGTGTTTCCCCAGACCGAGGCCAGGTAGATAGCTCATCTTTCTCATCATTTTCAAGACCGGAGGGATTTTATCCAGGGTGATTGTCAAATCTATGTTGCACACTTGGGCTTTGGGAGGCTCATTTGTGAAGCTTTGTTAGCATGAGACCTTCCTCATCATGTTTGATTTCCGAGAATAGGTATTACGCCTGTATCTGTGCCCTCTAAAGTGACTAAATCTCCGTAAATGGTCGTCGGATCCTCATTCGAGGCGAATTTCACACACCGGTGGAGGCTTGAGGCGACCCACTTTGACTTGATGGAGCCAAGGTCTTCCCGGCGGGGCATTGAAAGTAATCGGGATGTCGATAACCCGGAATTCCACGGGTATCAATTTCTCGTCCAAACCAGAGGTCCAAAGTAGCAACTCAGAGGTTTGCTCGGGATGTTGAGTCGTAAGCTTTGGCTGTGAGGGAGGAAGGCTTCAAGTCTGTAGTCTTGAAATCAAGCAGGCTCATGATCTTTGCCGGGAGAATATTCATTCCGGATCCGTTATCAACCAGGACCCGAGGGAGGCGTCGTTCATCCAATTGGACTGTGATGAAGAGAGGCTCGTTATGATCAGCCCCAAATTGAGGGAGGTCGAGATCTGTGAAAGTGATTATGTTCCCGTAGTGGATGTTTCCAATCAGCTGTACCACGTCATCGGGAGTAGCATCAATAGGGACTAGAGTGCGGGCCAGGCTTTCTTCCAGCTTCAGCTTATGGGGATAGGACGAAGTGAGTAGAGACCAGAGGGAAATGTTGGCCTGTGTTTGCTTCAACTGGGTGAGCACGGGTGTTAGTACCCGGTCCGAAAAAAGTGTTTTAATGAGTGCAGGGACTGAAGCGCAATTCGGGAAAATTCGGGACTAAACTGGCATTTGGAAGCTTTTGGACCAAATTGGAATTTATTGGAAATTTAAGGACTAAACAGGAAATATGGAAATTTGGGACGAATTTGATATATAAAAATTCCTGGGATTAAATGAAAGATAAAATCCTAAAGAGCGAATTGCAAAAGAAGTCATTAAAGCGGCCAAAGTGCGACTGCAAAATAGCGGGGCGAAACGAATAATATTTATTATACAAATGGCCTTTTGCATTTGCACCACATTTGCACCTGGCCGAGGGAATTGGAAACAGTGTGGCCGAGAATTCTAGGCAAGGTGGCCGGCCATCCTAGGCCAAGTTTGGGCCAAGTTTGGGCCAGGAAACAATTGGCCGATCGGCCTTCTCCCTTTTCCCACATCAGTTCCGTACCTCTTCCTCCCCAATTCTTTTCACTATATAAACCCCACCCGCCTCACACTTTAAACACAGAATTATTCTACGGAAAACTCAAGACAAAACTTGAGGTTTCCTCCATAGAAAACTTGAGACTAAACTCGAGTTTTCTAAGTCTAAATATTTTCTCAACACACAATTTCATACGGGAAAAGCGAGACTACACTTGCTTTACCCTCAGTTCTTCTTTTTCCTCTCGAATCGCCGAGATTCGACCCCAAAGTCTTGCTACAATTGGTAAGACTCTCTTTTTAATATTCTTGTTCTTTATTATTGTCTTTATTATTATTGTTTGCATGCTTAGTATATTTTAATTGCTTTATTTCTCGCTTATGCCATATATGCTAGATTTAGGGTTGTTTTAATATATTTAATTGTGTATCGCCGAGGATGATCTAAGGTTTCGCCCTAAGAAACCCAATGGATCTAGGAACTATTTCTTTCCTTCCACCTTAGTTATAATTATCCCATGATCAACAATCCCCCAAGGATGAACGTTGATTAGTGCACCTTTCGAGGGCCTAACTCAAAGGTTCTAGGGTGAGATCATCAATAAATTCTTTCTCTCCCCTCCTCCTTATGCATGATCCCGTTTCTTCTATCTATTCCTGTAAACACCGCACACAACCAACACCCCACATGCTAGAAAGACCGATCCGTCGGGCAATAGGAGTGATAGCGTTTCTTCTTCTATTGTAGCTTGACCCCCGAACCCAATTAACTGTTTAGCCTTTTTTCAAAGCTTTGGGCTATATCAAAGTGGCGTGGCGACTCTCAAAATTAAACTAATATTTTAATATGGTTTAAAGCGAGTGTCACTAAATGAATATCTTATTTCGATCCGACTTTATATGATTATTTATTTCAAACATCCGAATGCGCGTTGCATCGGGACGGGGTATTCACAGTGGCGACTCTGCTGGGGACTGTTTTGAAACTTTTTCAAACTAAGTGGGTCAGACTTTCGTTTTCCTTTGTGGTGTTGTATTTTGCTTTCTTTTTATTTTCTTTACTCTTAACTGTTGCATTGCATGCATGCATTTCATGTAAATAAAAATATTTCTCTTTTTCCTTAAAAAAGGTATTAGACTTTTCACCTCACACTACCACTAGAGTCCGTGTCACACTGCACAGACACCCTTTAACCCATCGGAGAAGCCAAAGTGCGGGAAGTGTGGTGATCATGTCGCCTCCCTTCCGAGTCTCACTTGGCCATCCACTCATCAGTGCGCTTCGGCTGCACGGTGGGAACCTGAAACCTAACCCTTGTGTCACCCACTTTACTAGGAATACACTCCATGTGACCGGTTGGTTTAACTAGCTTTTTTATGTAGACAATTAATAAGGTCTTTATGTTAAGTCGCTACGAACCAATGATAAGTCAAGATCTATCGAGAGATTAAAGGCACTAAAAAATTGATTTCCTTTTAGAGGACGCACCATGTAAAGTTTGAATGCTTGATCTTGTCCTATCATGGGTCTGTAGTACTTCCCATAAACATCATATTAAATGTCTATATGAGACGGTTAGTCGTTAGGATCCACCACTTTAGGACCTTTAGTTAGTTGCGAAAAAGGGGTATCCCTTCCAACCAAGAGTAGGGTCTATAAAATAGAGGGCTTTTTTTGTAAATAAAGTGCTTAACTATCCCTCATTTTTAGGACCTTCCGAGGTCCACTCTTCTTTTTTAGGACCTTCCGAGGTCCGCTCCTCATTTTTAGGACCCTCCGAGGTCCGCTCCTCATTTTTAGGACCTTCCGAGGTCCGCTCCTCATTTTTAGGACCCTCCGAGGTCCGCTCCTCATTCTTAGGACCCTCCGAGGTCCGCTCCTCATTCTTAGGACCCTCCGAGGTCCGCTCCTCATTCTTAGGACCCTCCGAGGTCCGCTCCTCATTTTTAGGACCTTCCGAGGTCCGTTCCTCATTTTTAGGACCTTCTGAGGTCCGCTCCTCATTTTTAGGACCTTCCGAGGTCCGCTCCTCATTTTTAGGACCCTCCGAGGTCCGCTCCTCATTTCTAGGACCCTCCGAGGTCCGCTCCTCATTTCTAGGACCCTCCGAGGTCCGCTCCTCATTTCTAGGACCCTTGTAGGTCCGCTCTTCATTTCTAGGACCCTCCGAGGTCCGCTCCTCATTTCTAGGACCCTTCGACGTCCGGTCCTCATTTCTAGGACCCTCCGAGGTCCGGTCCTCATTTCTAGGACCCTTCGACGTCCGGTCCTCATTTCTAGGACCCTCCGAGGTCCGGTCCTCATTTCTAGGACCCTCCGAGGTCCACTCTCCATTTCTAGGACCCCCCGAGGTCCGCTCTTTACTTCTTGGACCCTTCAAGGTCCACTCTCCATTTCTAGGACCCTCCGAGGTCCACTCTTTACTTCTTGGACCCTTCAAGGTCCACTCTCCATTTCTAGGACCCTCCGAGGTCCGCTCTTTACTTCTTGGACCCTTCAAGGTCCACACCCTCTACTGCGGACCGCCCTAGGTCCAATATCTCTATCTTGGACCGTTCAAGGTCCACTCTTTGACCCTTCGTGGTGCTCTTCCTATACTATGTCCACTCTCCCAATCTTGGACCCTTCAAGGTTCACTTCTCATATCTTGGACCGTTCAAGGTCCGCTCCTCTTCTCTTGAACCCTTCAAGGTTCACTCCTCTTCTCTTGGACCCTTCAAAGTCCACTCCTCATCTCTTGGACCCTTCAAGGTCCACACTCCTCACATCTTGGACCGTTCAAGGTCCGCTCTTCTTCTCTTGGACCGTTCAAGGTCCACTCCTCATATCTTGGGCCGTTCAAGGTCCGCTCCTCTTCTCTTGGACCCTTCAAGGTTCACTCCTCTTCTCTTGGACCCTTTAAGGTCCACTCCTCTTCTCTTGGACCCTTTAAGGTCCACTCCTCATCTATTGGACCCTTCAAGGTCCACTTCTCATCTTTTGGACCCTTCTAGGTCCACTTCTTCTACTTTGTACCATTCAAGGTCCACTCCTCAATTTAGGACCCTTCGAGGTCCACTCTCTCTATCTAGGACCATTAAAGGTCCACCCTTCCACCTGAGACTCTTCGAGGTCCACCCTCGTCTCTTGGACCATCCATGGTCCACTCCTCTACCTTAGACCCCCATGGTCTACAAGTTAGGACCCTTCAAAGTTCTACCTCTCATCTCTTAAACCATCCATAGTTTAGATCCTTTATCTCTAGCACCCTTCAGCCAAAGACCAACCAAGGCCAATCCTCACCCAAGACCAAATTAACTCACCTAGATCACCCTCATTTGACCAAGGATCGAGTCATCTTCCTCTCCCTTTTTCACCAAACGGACTCTCTCTTTCTCTAAACTTAACCCTGGTTGTATCATCAATCGGGGCCCCCTCGAACTACGATGACCTGAGACTCATACCTTAAATGGTAAGGGTTACGTAGGCAACTTCAGCCCGGTCAAACTCTCAAATTGCGGAGATCAACTATTTTCTCGGAGATGCCTTAAGATTAATTGTGAGTCTAATTCAACTCATTGGTTTGACTCTGCCGTATGTTCTTACAGAATTCTGCATCATGTCTATGGAGAAAAGCATTGGAGCCCTTAAAGAAGTCTCAGACATGAGGTTGGGAGTGATCAACCTCCTCAAAGACATGCATGAAATTGAGCAGCATCATTTGTCCTACATCCAAGAATACTTGAGAAGAGTTCCTCCTCCTGTTCAATTCCAGGGTCCCTACCATTCGCATGCTTATGGTTCCCCTTATGGTCCTACACATCAGAATTTCTCATTCAGGATGCCTGCTGTGACCACCAACCAACGAAAGGCACCAATACCCGAGAAGAAGATCAACAAGGAACATTTTGATGACTTAGGAATGCCTGTGGGTGAGTTCTTCGACATTTTGGTGGGAAAGAATTTGATCGAGCCGCTCGAGAACTACAAGCCTATTAACCCAAAGGAAGACTTAGATACATCCAAGTTTTGCAGATACCACAAGTACGCTGGGCATACCACTAACAAATGTGTGCAACTGAAACGCTCAATTCAAAGATTGATCAACCAAGGGAAGACCCAAGGCCTCATAAATGAAGAAGCCCTCGTACTTCGAGGAAGGATTTAGATTCATTCAGTCTTGTAGGTTCTAGTGTGTCTTTCTTACTTCCACTTTGGGCATTGATATGTAATGTCCACTTTAGATTAGTTGCTTCAATAATAAAAGAGTCTTTCTTTCTTTTCTCTCTAGACTTGAGACATAATCTCGCATTACTTTCAAGAAGATTGTTTTATTTATAATTATCACTTGGTTGCTAATCTCACTGATAAACTCACCGGCTAATAAAGTAAACAATGAATGAATGCTTTGATTGGAGTAAACAACTCACCGTTCCTTCTTCATATACACCATCCCTATACACCCTTCTCTCATACACTCTCTACATACTCGACCATATACTTTTCGTAAACTATCTCCAGACCCTCTCCTTATACACACCCTCTATGCTCTCTCAAGCATACACTTCCCCAAATACACTCTCTCCCGCTTGACCTCCTTTCCATATGGTCAAGACAAGCACAAAGACCGTTGTTCCTCATCATCAGAAAATAGCTGCTCACGCCACTGCAATTTAAAGAAAATGCAAGGAGTTGTTCCTATCCTTCACAAGTGCTGCATGAATATCAACTTGGGGCTCACCAACCCCCCAATCTCGCGTCTCCTCTGATTTTCCATTTTGATCGATAAGCTTTCATTGAATATGCTCACATATCTTTCTCATGGTCCGAATACATTCTGCCTTACTTAATAAGTCGGTTAAATGAGTTTGCATTTATTTTAAATACTCTTTTGAGAATGCCATCCAGTAGCGATTGAAGCTTAAACCTCTCACCATAGGAAGCCATAACCTTATCCTCACTAAATAATACCCTTTCATTTCAAGATCGACAAGTTTTGAGACCCTAAGGAAGAAGCCCATACTAGGGGCTCCCTCGACTCACAAAGGAAGTAATCACCTCCAAGCTCAAGAAAGGCGGAATGCAAAAGAAACTCATACAAGGGGCTCCCTCGAAGGGACCACCTCCAAACCCAAGAGGGAAAAGGTAAAACCATCCTAAGGCATACACTAGGGGCTATCGCGAGCAAACAAATCCGAAGGCTTTTCTCGAGAAGATGGTGTTAAAAAAAAAAAAAAAAAATAAAACTCCATCACTCCGAAGTGAACCTCCCATCTCAAAGGTTGTGAAAGTGAGACGTCGAGTGAAGGTCCTATCATGATCAAGTTACCTGCTGAAACCACAACAAACTCGCGAGAAGAAGCAACAAAGATTCCCTCTTGGACAAATCCCATAAACCCATTCCAAAGTCCATCCTCTCACTTTTAGAGGATTCCATCACCACCCTTGACCTTATCAAAATCAAAGTTAACCTCACTCTTAGAGGTTCTGAAGAAGCAACAACAAGAAAATCCCCTCACCTTAGAAATTCCAAACACATCCCTCAAGCCAACCACTCAGCAAAAGGCCCAGCCGACCTCTCACTTTAAGAGGTCATGTTAAGCATCACCCAATGATCGATCGCAACCCAAAGCCCAGCTACAACCGCTACCGGATGGCATTCTCAAAAGATTATTTAAAAGAAATGCATATTCAGATTTTTGAGTCACTTGTTATCCTACGTGAGCATATTACATATTCTCTCAAAAGTTTGGGAACTCGTCCTATTCTTGAAATTCGTTCATTCGACTCCTCAAACACTGTCTGCAAAAGTCTCACTGGGGCTTCGCATCCGTGCCTCTCAGCGGCACTCCGGTAAAAGCAAGGAGACACGCGCCAGGGACTACTCCCCTCGGCTTGCGAGAACAAAGGAACAAAGAATCTTCACTTGAAGGAATGAAAAAATCTTTGGGTTATAATCAGTCAATTCCCACCATTTCTTCCACCCCAATCTTTTTTCTATTTTTCATTCTTTCCCATGAAGGAGATCAATGCAACGGCAGCCCGCACCACAATTACCACCGAACAGAGCAGCAAGCAACATCGGAACATCCTTCTCCTTCTAAAAGTCGAGCCAGATTTCACCATCAATCAATTCTCTCTCTTATTCCAGCTTCTAATCAAAGCAGTCATTATTTGTTTACTTATATAATTGGAAATTTGATAAACCAATCAGTGAGGTCCATTCACGAGCAATCAAGATATAATTCTGAATAAAATAATTCTTCAAATGTCTCGACAAGTCTTCTTTTTCTACATCATAGGAAAATAGTGCCAAACTCTTTGTCTTTACATGCGGGGGCTTCCATACACTTTTCCACACCTTGTGATGCTTATACTCTCCCAAAAGAGTCAAACCCAAAAGCGAAAGTGTCATACACGAACTCGGGATCCATTCCCACCTTCGAAAAAATGCGCCCCTGCACATATACATTTCCGAGTCTTGTCCAGCGACTGATTGACCATTGTTCGAAACGAGGGGTCGCCCCGTGGCCGCAAGATGACTCTGTCTACAAATAGGGATGCATTGAATCTCTCCAAGCTGGGGCTTCGCCATTCCCTTCAGGTTTGCTTTGCATCATCAACTGGGGCTTCGCCATTCGTCATCAACTGGGACTTCGCCAAGGTCACTTCATCAAACATTGGGGCTCCCCTCAACAAAAATGGGTCGACTATGTGCTCTAACAAAAATCGGAGCTCCAATGAAATCATATCTAGCATGAAGGGCATCCCTTGTCATCAAGATCAGCATGTGGCAAACTCTTTGAGTTAGTTAGAAACATGATTAATCATAAGGCCTCTTTATCAAATAAACATACTTTCAAAATAATGTCCTCCTTGGTACCTTGTTTACAAAAAATCACTCTTTGGTCTCCACAAATTTTCAAACTCTTCAAATCTATCAAAAACGTATCTCTGTGACTCTCAAGATGACTCGGCCCTTATCTCTGGACATCAAACTTACCTAATCCCACCTTCTATCATCGACACTTACTCGGCCTCGCCTAGTTTAAACCAATAACCTTTCTGCTCAAACTGACTTGTTTAGACTTACCGCAAATGTAAAACCCTAGTCTCAAGCCTAGGTGACAAACACCTCTCTAAACCCTAGCCTTAAGCCTAGGTGACAAATACCTTTCTTAACCCTAGCCTCAAGCCTAGGTGACAAATCTCCTCACTAAATCCTAGCCTCAAGCCTAGGTGACAAATACCTTTCTAAACCCTAGCCTCAAGCCTAGGTGACAAATACCTCTCTAAACCCTAGCCTTAAGCCTAGGTGACAAAAACCTTTCTAAACCCTAGCCTCAAGCCTAGGTGACAAATACCTTTCTAAACCCTAGCCTCAAGCCTAGGTGACAAATATCTTTCTAAACCCTAGCCTCAAGCCTAGGTGACAAATATCTTTCTAAACCCTAGCCTCAAGCCTAGGTGACAAATACCTCTCTAAACCCTAGCCTTAAGCCTAGGTGACAAATGCCTCTCTAAAACCCTAGCCTTAAGCCTATGTGACAAATGCCTCTCTAAAACCTTAGCCTTAAGCCTAGGGGACAAGACTCCTCTCTAAGCCTTAGCAATGATTATCTCAATCTTTTAATCGCTTGGTTCTTCGGCTCGGGAAGCCATAATAATCCCAATCAATTCACACAACTATTCTTCATCAGTAAACAGTAGCCTAAGTCCTTTGGCAGCTACAGTTTCCCGCATTTCAAAGGGTCCGTCCCGTACATTCAAAGGGTCCGTCCCGTATCTTTAAAGGGTCCGTCCCGTACTTTCAAAGGGTCCGTCCCGTACTTTCAAAGGGTCCGTCCCGTACTTTCAAAGGGTCCGTCCCGCACTTTCAAAGGGTCCGTCCCGCATCTTCAAAGGGTCCGTCCCGCAGAAGTCAAACTCTCACAAAATCTTTGGGTGACTCCCCGGACAGTCAAATCTTTGGGTGACTCCCCGTACAGTCAAATCTTTGGGTGTCCGGACAGTCAAATCTTTGGGTGACTCCCCGGACAGTCAAATCTTTGGGTGACTCCCCGGACAGTCAAATCTTTGGGTGACTCCCCGGACAGTCAAATCTTCGGGTGACTCCCCGTACAGTCAAATCTTCGGGTGACTCCCCGTACAGTCAAATCTTCGGGTGACTCCCCGGACAGTCAAATCTTCGGGTGACTCCCCGGACAGTCAAATCTTCGGGTGACTCCCCGGACAGTCAAATCTTTGGGTGACTCCCCGGACAGTCAAATCTTTGGGTGACTCCCCGGACAGTCAAATCTTTGGGTGACTCCCGGACAGTCAAATCTTTGGGTGACTCCCGGACAGTCAAATCTTTGGGTGACTCCCCGTACGGTCAAATCTTTGGGTGACTCCCGGACAGTCAAATCTTTGGGTGACTCCCGTACGATCAAATCTTTGGGTGACTCCCCCGGACAGTCAAATCTTTGGGTGACTCCCAAATACGATCAAATCTTTGGGTGACTCCCGGACAGTCAAATCTTTGGGTGACTCCCGGACAGTCAAATCTTTGGGTGACTCCCGGACAGTCAAATCTTTAGGTGACTCCCGGACGATCAAATCTTTGGGTGACTCCCCGTACAGTCAAATCTTTGGGTGACTCCCAGGACGATCAAATCTTTGGGTGACTCCCCGTCAGATCAAATCTTTGGGTGACTCCCGGACGATCAAATCTTTGGGTGACTCCCGTCTGATCAAATCTTTGGGTGACTCCCCGTACTGATCAAATCTTTGGGTGACTCCCGGACAGTCAAATCTTTGGGTGACTCCCGGACAGTCAAATCTTTGGGTGACTCCCGTACGATCAAATCTTTGGGTGACTCCCCGGACGATCAAATCTTTGGGTGACTCCCCGGACGATCAAATCTTTGGTGACTCCCCGTGCGATCAAATCTTTGGGTGACTCCCGGACAGTCAAATCTTTGGGTGACTCCCGGACGATCAAATCTTTGGGTGACTCCCTACAGTCAAATCTTTGGGTGACTCCCGGACAGTCAAATCTTTGGGTGACTCCGTCTGATCAAATCTTTGGGTGACTCCCGGACAGTCAAATCTTTGGGTGACTCCCGTCTGATCAAATCTTTGGGTGACTCCCGGACGATCAAATCTTTGGGTGACTCCGTTGATCAAATCTTTGGGTGACTCCCGGACGGTCAAATCTTTGGGTGACTCCCGTCTGATCAAATCTTTGGGTGACTCCGTCTGATCAAATCTTTGGGTGACTCCCAGGACAGTCAAATCTTTGGGTGACTCCCGGACGATCAAATCTTTGGGTGACTCAGGACAGTCAAATCTTTGGGTGACTCCCCGGACAGTCAAATCTTTTGGTGACTCCCATGCAGTCACGTATCCTTGACGCCACACATCCGCCATTCTCGGGTATTAAAAACGCCCACTCTTTTGAACTACGACTTGGCTTGATTCCTTTTTAGGGATACGTAGGTAGCCCGACGTGGGTCCAGCCACTTGACCTATCCGGTCATCCTTTTGCGACTCAGCTCGAGTCCAATCCCTTGCATCCGCAAGATCACTCTTCTTACCTCCTGGAATCCCTTTTTTCAGGACGGATCCTATTCTTTTATCGTCGACCCTACTTGTCTTACAAGAAGCGTCGCCGAGGGGCTACTGTTAGTACCCGGTCCGAAAAAAGTGTTTTAATGAGTGCAGGGGTGAAGCGCAATTCGGGAAAATTCGGGACTAAGCGGCATTTGGAAGCTTTTGGACCAAATTGGAATTTATTGGAAATTTAAGGACTAAACAGGAAATATGGAAATTTGGGACGAATTTGATATATAAAAATTCCTGGGATTAAATGAAAGATAAAATCCTAAAGAGCGAATTGCAAAAGAAGTCATTAAAGCGGCCAAAGTGCGACTGCAAAATAGCGGGGCGAAACGAATAATATTTATTATACAAATGGCCTTTTGCATTTGCACCACATTTGCACTGGCCGAGGGAATTGGAAACGTGTGGCCGAGAATTCTAGGCAAGGTGGCCGGCCATCCTAGGCCAAGTTTGGGCCAAGTTTGGGCCAGGAAACAATTGGCTGATCGGCCTTCTCCCTTTTCCCACATCAGTTCCGTACCTCTTCCTCCCCAATTCTTTTCACTATATAAACCCCACTCCGCCTCACACCTTAAACACGGGGTATTCTACGGAAAACTCAAGACAAAACTTGAGGTTTCCTCCATAGAAAAACTTGAGACTAAACTCGAGTTTTCTAAGTCTAAATATTTTCTCAACACACAATTTCATACGGGAAAAGCGAGACTACACTTGCTTTACCCTCAGTTCTTCTTTTTCCTCTCGAATCGCCGAGATTCGACCCCAAAGTCTTGCTACAATTGGTAAGACTCTCTTTTTAATATTCTTGTTCTTTATTATTGTCTTTATTATTATTGTTTGCATGCTTAGTATATTTTAATTGCTTTATTTCTCGCTTATGCCATATATGCTAGATTTAGGGTTGTTTTAATATATTTAATTGTGTATCGCCGAGGATGATCTAAGGTTTCGCCCTAAGAAACCCAATGGATCTAGGAACTATTTCTTTCCTTCCACCTTAGTTATAATTATCCCATGATCAACAATCCCCCAAGGATGAACGTTGATTAGTGCACCTTTCGAGGGCCTAACTCAAAGGTTCTAGGGTGAGATCATCAATAAATTCTTTCTCTCCCCTCCTCCTTATGCATGATCCCGTTTCTTCTATCTATTCCTGTAAACACCGCACACAACCAACACCCCACATGCTAGAAAGACCGATCCGTCGGGCAATAGGAGTGATAGCGTTTCTTCTTCTATTGTAGCTTGACCCCCGAACCCAATTAACTGTTTAGCCTTTTTTCAAAGCTTTGGGCTATATCAAAGTGGCGTGGCGACTCTCAAAATTAAACTAATATTTTAATATGGTTTAAAGCGAGTGTCACTAAATGAATATCTTATTTCGATCCGACTTTATATGATTATTTATTTCAAACATCCGAATGCGCGTTGCATCGGGACGGGGTATTCACAACGGGATCCTCTTTTTCGGGATCTGGAGTTTCAGCTGTCTTAGCATAGGGGCGGCGATCTTCTTTCGGTGCTTGATCTGTGGCCTTCTTATCTGCCTTGGGATTCCCTTGGAAGATCTGCCCAGATCGGGTCAACAGATTAACTTCCTCATCAGTTGTCTCTTGACTGGATTTCTTCAATGCTGCTAAGGTCAACGGGGGAGCCCTTTTGGCTATTGGCCACTTTGGTTACGACGGAGCCTAGCAACGGTGAGGCCGAGGCATCTTGGCTCCTTCTGGGCGGCCCTTATAAGCTGCTTCCCAGTCACGAGGCTTTTGGGTTTGGGGTTGTCTTGTTGCCCCTTGGATGGCCCACGAGCTAGGGCGTCCTCCGATTCACTCTCATGGCTGCCTTGCTCATAGTTATCATGCAACAAGAGTCGCTATTGTCGGGGCTCGGGGGCTTTTCGATTTCATCCTCGGCATAATGCAGCCATTTTGTTTCCTTTCTGTAATACTCGAGTTGGAGATAATTATAGCGTTACGTGTGGGAGGCGCATCCGGTATCATGCCGGTTTCTAGGACTTCTCTGAAAGCTGACATACATTCGGGGAAGGTGACCTCTTCTTGGGTAACCCTGACAAGGAGTGTTACTTTGTTCTGGGGTGGATTTGATCTAACCATGGTTATTTTCTCATTTGGGCGGATGGGAGTTAATTTTCCTCTTTCGATCAGATCTTCGACTATCAGCCTGGATCGGACGCCTGAAAACCCTTTCCCCAAAGCATGGTAGGCAGTGTTGAATTCTAAGACATCCACGTGCTCAGATCCAGGAAACTTCATGGCCTTCATGTCGTCGGTTTCATATTCTTCTCCCGAAGTATCTTCGTCGTCGCTTGCTGACAACCAACCATTGTGCCTGGCTCCCATGGGCTCATTTCTGGCATGATTGTTCCAGATTGTTTCCGGATCTGGGGTCTCAGTTGACTCTTCACTCTCGTCATCATCATCGTCGTCGCTGTCATCGGAATCATCTTCCCATACTACCGGGATTTCGGCGGAGAGGGAACGCCGGTCAAACCCGTTAGGGGAATATGGGTGTGTGCAGCCGCAGAAATTGTCATATGCTCCCATTCCCGGAAGTGGTAATTGTGACTCAGCTTCTCCTCCCAGAAATTGCGGGGGAAGAGTGAGAGGGGGTGGCACGTATTTAACACCAGGTAGAATGTAGAAGGGTTCTTCCTCCTCTGATTCTTCAGTTTCACTGCCTTCGGGGTCATATTTGACTTCTCCAATAGCCGGTTTGTGGAAGTGTACTAGCTCCGAGATGCTCTTCGGCCTCTTCTTTGATAAGCCCGATACGGGCGCTCGTGGAAGCTTTCTTGTCTAATTCTTCTCGATTGTTCTAACCATCTTGTGTAAATGGTCCTCTCATATTTTGGCCGGAACATTGACTCTTCAGTATTGGCCTTCCCTTCATCCGAAAAATAGCGGGCCTCGTATTCTTGCAAGGAGTCTCTGACATGAGACCAAGATGGGTTGATTCGTTCGATATCCTCAAGTGAGGGAATCCGAATTCGGGATCCTCGACGAGGTTGGCCACGGGTATTTGGGGACCTTCATCAGCATCTTCCTGGGCATGCGAAGATTCTCCGCATTCAATCATATTCACACGATTATGGTTCCTTGGCGGCGGATTTTTGATCGTGTTAGGCCCCTCGGGGCCTTCCAACTTTCCTTGCTCTATTAGCCTGGATTGCCTTTTGAGTGAAGCGGTTGTCGGTCGGATGTCCGTGAGCTTGATGAAAAGCACAATACTTTGTAGTATCCACGGGAGCATTCGGATTTACGGGTTGGAAATTCTCCAAAGGCCGCAGCAAGCCTTCTTTCACCGAGTCCCTAAAGATGTCATTCGAGAGGCATTCCAAAGTTTTCGAGATTCATGACCCGTGGTGCAGGCTCGGCTGGTTTTACAGGAGCAAAAGGAGTCGTGTTGTTACATTCTGTCCCGCATAGTGAATCATCTCTTTGCCTTTAGCAGAGCTTGAGGGCGGTGTTTGCGGGAGGAGCCCGATATACGTAGGCGGAGTGCGGCGGCCGGTCTGATTGTAGGCCTTTTCAAACTTAGCCTGCAGAGTTAACCATGGCCCGTAAGTCTCGAGTAGGGGAAGTGGCCGAGGAGGCTCTCGAGATGTGGTTTCAAGCATGGTGGAAGATGTCCAGTTGTTCCTCTTCGGAAGGAGGGATGGCCATTTCACCGAGTTTGAGATTCCACCGCTTGTAAAAGTCCCCAACATTCTCATCAGTGGCGCCGCTTGTTGTTTGTAGGTCAACTCTGTTTGTTTCCCATTCCAAGTTGGCCTTATATTTTTCTATGAAGGCATTGGTAATCTGGTCCCATGTGGCCACGGCTTCGGGTTTCAAACGGAAGAACCACTTTAAGGCTGGACTTCAAGGATAGGCGAAATAGTCGGCCAACCGCTGATTGGTACATCCTTTGGCTTTCATCGCCAAGGTATATGTGTCCAAATGGGTTTTCGGGCATGCGGTCCCATCGGAGAGATCCAGTTAGGCATCACGAATTTGTGGGGCGAGAGGAACAATGGAGTTCGGGTGCAGTAGGCCGGAAGGCGACTTCTTGGCGATCGGTTCGGCGATCTGCGCTTTCATTTCCTTGTCTTGCTCCATGAACCGGGCCGGATGAGGGTCTTGTGGCGGAACCATGGCGTTCAAGCTAGCGGCTGAGCTAGAGAGAGGAGCTACCACCGGCGGCAGACCGGGTGGAGGGAACGGCCGATTCGGGGACATAGGTGAAAACCCGTCCTTGGGTGAGTTACCACAGGGAGCATGAGTAGGAGCTTGGGCGAAGGGATAGAACCTTGCGGCTGCTTTGTTGATTTTCAGCGGCAAAGTAGGTGGAGGCAGCCCGGATGTAGCCGGATAACTTGGATTTCCAGTGGGGCCCGTAAGTAGGCTTGAGTGCGGGCCGCTTGTCTGGATTGTTGAATTGCATGGCTGTGGTGAGGGTGTGTAACCGGGGTACTGCGGTCTGGTAATTCGGATGACACCGGGATGGAGGCTTGGTAACCCATAGAAGTCTGAGTGAGGAATGGATTTGTGTGAGGAGCACCGAACTAGTACTGCTCGAGGAGGGGCTCACGGCGTGGCCCGAGAACCAAGTTGTGGCGGCATTCCGAACTGTGGTATTCTGTGAAGGTCCGGATTGATCGGTTCCGAACCGAGGCGGGATCCCGATTAGCCGTGGCATTCCGAGATAGCCCCAACCATGAGAAGACATTCCGTGCCGATTTTGCCCCCGATTTGTGCCGTCGGGGCTGCCGTACGGATCCTGGTGGGTCTCAGTGGTTGGGGAGCCGGCTGACCCGAAAATCGAGGAGCATGGGTTACGGTAGTGGCACCATAGGAGGTGGGTGGCGGCATCTGGTGTAGTCGTGGCGGCGAGAGTGGGGTTGGCATCCTCGTCTTCTTCCACGGTGAAGGTGCCATACGGATTGAGGCCGGCGGCCGACCGTGACTCTTAATAGCCTCCATAAGGCTGTTTATTTGTGCTTCTGTCGTAACCTCATCTCGTTCGCTAACCGATTCCACCGTTGCTCTGTCGAGGGGTCCGGGAGGCGGAGTGACATTATCCCCATCATTACCGGGCGATGCAGACATTACGAAATCCGGAGTCGGAACAAACGGTGAAGGCGACGATGCGCTTGACTCTTCCCAATTGATCAAACGGTGACCGGTGCCCGAAACCAAGCTTTGTGCGGAGTCATGCGGGGAAGACACGAGGGTTCAGATGGTGGGATTTGAAGGAAGATAGGTGTTTGGGCTTAAGGCTCACGCAACATGCGCTTATTTGTTCATGTTTACTTAAAACACGCTTTATTAACCTAATCGGTTGGAAAAGATTGCTCTTCTTTTTCGCAAACTACTCGATTCTGGATCGGTGGGCCCCGTCACTACGTCTATAAGCCCCTCGTATTCCACTCCGTATTTCGACCTCCCAGGGTGGACAACCCCGGGCGAGGGTCCTATAGGGCAAGCGGGTCCCACCGACCGAAAGAAAAATGATCCTAAAAGTCTGGCGGGTAATCGAGTCTTAACGAGCATTCGATGTAAATTACGGACAAAGCTGACGTCAAAAGTCAAGATCATGTCCGAGGGCTCGACGAAAAGTCGGCATGATTTGGACTGATAAATGTCCACGATTGATCTTGATTTGTTGTCAATTAGGCCGTAATTAGGCATGGAATAATCATTAATCCTTGATGACTCAGTGTCAATGCTGGGAATCAGTGTATAATTTGTGCCAGTCAGAGCCGAAGTCAAGGCGCCGGCCAATATCTTGGTCAAAGTTTGCGGCGGAAAACCGGCAGAACTTCGACTGATTAGGGTCCCCGAAAGATATTGAGTCGGTATGCCGACAAAGGCTTGAAAGGAAAGGTCTATACACAGACAGGGCATGACACAGACCAGACTAAAAACCAACCGGGTCTCGGACAAAGTGTGTCACGGACAAGTGCATGGTCGACACGAGGCTCCATGGGATGTTTGGGTAGTCCTGTGCTCATCCGAGAGGCGTAATAAGACCAAACGGACCGCGACAAGGATTTCCCCGGGTTAGGGACGTAGTGTGCAGTGTACGGTCACGTGCGCGTAGTGTGCAAGTAGTCTATATTCTTTTTCTGAGTAAAATAGGAAATTTTTTTTTATGTGTCTTAAAAATATGATGCATGATTTTTTTTTTGAAATTTTTTTTTTTTTGAAAATCCTTTTTTTTTTTTTGAAATTTAATGAACACATAAGCACGTAAGCACGAAAATTCCGACAGTTAGGGACATTATTCCGACAGTCAAAATTTTGACTTTCTCCGAGGCGGCCAAAACAACACGAAAACTGTGCAAAAATCAACACACACACAAAAATGATTTTCAAAGCCGGGACGGAAGCTTGACCCTCAAAAGCTTTTTTTTTTTTTGAAAACGGTGATACCGGTACGTGGGATTGTTAAACCACAATTTATCCCCGACTCGTGTTAGGAGGCGATAACGGGAAGTTTAATGGTTTCCACCAATATACCAAGTATCATTTTTTTTTTTTAGAAAAAGCTTAAATCCCCAGCAGAGTTGCCACTGTGATGATGTGTCTCCATTTTCGCGGGAAGAAATTCGATTTTTTCGCGTTTCTTTGAAAAAAACCAAATAAAACCCGGGAAAAAGAACGGAGTCGCCACGCCATTTTTGTTTTAAGGGCCAAAACTTTGAAAAAAGCCCGAGATCAGAAATTTGGGTTCGGAGGTCATGTTACACGCCGGGAAGGACATTAGTGTGCACCCGAAATGCCTCGTAAAACGAGTCTTCCAAGCTGAAAATCATTTGTGTGTGTGTGTGTGTGTGTGTGTGTGTGTTTTGGCCAAAATAAGTTGAAACTCAGAAAAGTAAAAATTGGGATATCTTTTTAAGACTTTAAACTGATCCCATGATTTTTTGGAAGATTTTTGGATTGAGATTTGGTACTCAAAAGACCTTTTGAAGTTGAGAGCCACTTCTGCCAGAATGAAAAAGGCAGTGGACCTTTGATTTTGGAATGGATTCAAGGGTCTTAAAAATTCATAATCTGGATAAACTCAGAGAATGAAAGTTGTTCCAGACACCTTAAATAAGATTTGTGCGAAGGAATTTTCCATTTTGGAGAAGATTTGAGGGGTAAAAACCTTCTGGAAACCTCAGATATGAGATCTGGATTCCCAGAAGCTGATGAACTAGCCTCTGAAGGAAAATTTGAAAAGAGGAGTTTTACTCACCCAAAAAAATAAAGTAAAAATATTTCTGGAAATCTCTGGATGTTGTCTACAAAAAGTGTTTTGTAGTCAACACCAAATTACAAGTTCATCTGTGTCCAAAAAATTAGACCATGGACTGAGGTCTGAGGAAATTGCCACTGGACAGCAACTTCTCAAGAGAGAAAATGTGATTTTAAAGGGGGTTTTGCATCCATGCTTGTCCCCATTTCCATAGGTTTTGGTTAGTGATCACTTGACATTTTAGTGGTGAATCAACTATACCAAACCATCCTTGGGGTACATTAGGACTAAACATTTCATTTGCTTGGGAAGGGGATTTTTATCCTTTGAAAATGAGATTTGATGCTTGAAAATGGTTTTTAGGATTTTGAAAATGAGTTTTCTTTGCAAGAAAGTAAGAGAACTTGAAAATAATTTTGATCTTTGTAGATGATCATCCATGGAGATGGTCTTCCATGGTGATCTTCTTAGATCTAAAGCAAGAAGATGAAAGAACTACATTTTGTAGTTTGCAAATGCATGCATGGTTGGAGTTTAGGGTAAGGAGAAGGAGGGTTTACCAATCTTCCTTGTGTTCTTGAGTTTTTGGCTTGAGTGTATGAGTGTTTAAGGCTTAAATATGAGAGTGAGTGGATGAGTGTGAGTTGGGAAAGATTGGAGAGAAAATGGTGACAATTCTTGAAGAATTCTCACTGTTTTCTCTCTATATTTCGCCAGAGGTTCGGTGCAATTGGTGTTGTTGCTCCTATTTTTGTGACTAGAGGGCTCAATTTATAGCCCTCCTGAAGATGCAAACATGTCCGCGCGGATGGATCCAGTCGCGTGCACTGTTCATTAATTGCTGCTTCAGGCTTTGGACAAGAGGAATATTTCTTTTGAAAATTCAAATTAACAGCCAGTTTTATGTTTCCAGCCATTTCTATTTTTGGTTTTCTTCCTTTGTTTTGCTTTTTAAGATTCTTTTTGAGGTTTAACCTTAAATAACAATGCCCATTTTACCCTCATTTTGTTAGAAATGTTAGGATTGTTAGGAATTGTTAGAAATGTTATAACTTTCGTTAATTTTCTAACGAAAATTCTAACAAGCTCAAATTGGATCACTTACAATGAGGCACCACATGAAGCGCAACAAAATAGATTTCGAGGTGAGATTTCAACTCAAGTCCGTTTGGTCTCTTAAGGAGTTAGTTCCTGATTGGGACTTGTGACCGGTTTGACAACTGGGTTCAATGTGCCAGAATAATCAAGTTCGGGGCGTTGGTGAAATCCCTTTGCAACCAGCCAGACTTTATATTTGTGAATAGAGTTATCGGGGTTGTACTTTATTCGGAAAACCCATTTGCATCCGACTATGTTAGGTGCTTCATGGAAGGGAACCAACGACCAAGTGTTGTTACGCATGAGGGCGCTATACTCTTAAAGCATATCGGCATACCAGTGGGGGGAAGATAAGGCTTGTTTGGTGGAGGTTGGAAGGGAAGTTGGAGAGGGTAGAGTGACTAGTTGGGCATATTTAGGATTAGGTTTTCGGATGTTATTAGAGAGACGGATTATGATAGTGCGAGTAGGATGAATGGTGGTTGGTGTGATTACATCAGGAGATGGTGTGTTTACATCAAGAGTGGCAGAAGGTTAATGGAGTTAGTAGGGGGAGGGACAGGGACGCAGGTAGTAGTGGGAGGTTGAGATGGGGCTGCAGTAGGTTCAGATTGAGGAGGTGGGGTGGGAATGGTGGTGTCAGGTTGCCGTGGTGAGGAGGTGGAGCAAGGTGATAGGATAGGAATGGATATGGTGCATCATTCGACAGGGGAGATATGAGAGGATGCAATAGGTGTGGGTGTGAGGGAGAGGGAGGGGGATTCTATTTCAACAAATTTAACATGGCGGGAGGTGTACAGGCGATTTGTGGTTGGGTCAAGGCAATGGTATCCACTTTGAGAAGGTGAGTAGCCAACAAAGTCCACCCCGTGCATCTTTGTTGGCTACTCACCTTCTCAAAGTGGATACCATTGCCTTGACCCAACCACAAATCGCCTGTACACCTCCCGCCATGTTAAATTTGTCGAAACAGAATTCCCCTCCCTCTCCCTCTCCCTCACACCCACACCTATTGCATCCTCTCATATCTCCCCTGTCGAATGATGCACCATATCCATTCCTATCCTATCACCTTGCTCCACCTCCTCACCACGGCAACCTGACACCACCATTCCCACCCCACCTCCTCAATCTGAACCTACTGCAGCCCCATCTCAACCTCCCACTACTACCTGCGTCCCTGTCCCTCCCCCTACTAACTCCATTAACCTTCTGCCACTCTTGATGTAAACACACCATCTCCTGATGTAATCACACCAACCACCATTCATCCTACTCGCACTATCATAATCCGTCTCTCTAAAAACATCCGAAAACTGAATCCTAAATATGCCCAACTAGTCACTCTACCCTCTCCAACTTCCCTTCCCACCTCCACCAAACAAGCCTTATCTTCCCCCCACTGGTATGCCGATATGCTTTAAGAGTATAGCGCCCTCATGCGTAACAACACTTGGTCGTTGGTTCCCTTCCATGAAGCACCTAACATAGTCGGATGCAAATGGGTTTTCCGAATAAAGTACAACCCCGACAACTCTATTCACAAATATAAAGTCTGGCTGGTTGCAAAGGGATTTCACCAACGCCCCGAACTTGATTATTCTGGCACATTGAACCCAGTTGTCAAACCGGTCACAATCCGTCTAATTCTCTCCTTAGCCATTAGTCAAGGTTGGTCTCTTCTCCAACATTGAAATCATGCCCACTTTTGAAGATTTCTGGGCTTTGCTTGGAGGACCGGAGGTGGAGGCTATCTCGCTTCCTTTGGTCGGGGGTGCGACCATCAGCATGAAACTCGCATACTTTCTTCGTGCTTCGTTGGAGGAAGCGCAAGGTATGACGTTTGATTCTGGTCATGTTGATATTTCTGAATTGCTAGAGAGATTTATCGGTGATGACTAGAGCGATGCCTCGTGGAATGCATTTGCTTTGTGCGTGATAGCTACGCTTTTCATGGTCAACTCCCTTGGGATATGCGACGGCGCTTTGTTGGATGTGGTAGGCCATTGCCGAGTCGGTGAGGATATCGTTCCTTTGGTTTTGGGGGGAAACCTTCCACAGCATAGATCGCTTGGCAATGGGGGACAGGTTTATGCGAGGAGGAAGTCCCATTTTTCTCACCTTGTGGTTGCGAGAGAGGCTTCAAGCTATGCATGTGTCTCTGTCATCTTTCAGTCCGTGGACATTCGCTCAGCGGCCTCTTGCCTTGGATATGGATCAGTTCGCTTCGGAGAGGTGGATGGCTCAGCTTGGCACGTATCAGATCCGGTGGTGGGTTCCTCATTGGGGAATTGAGACTATGAGGGCCTTTCAGGAAGGTTCTCATGTTGTCAGAGTTCCGGGTTGTCTTGGTCCTCTTTCTATATCCCGTTGCTCATTTCTTGACAGTTTGGGATGAGGCAGGAGCCTTTTCTGGGCTGGAGTGACATTGCCACCATGGAGGTAGCTTCTTTCTCTATGACGGATCCAGATGCATTCCTTTTCTTTTTGAGGATATGGAAGTATTCCGCCTTCCCTCCTATGGTACTCCTTAGACGCCGGGAGAGTGTTATTTTGACCACCGAGTACCTGGATTGGTACGAGCAGCATCTCGGCAGACCCAATTGATTTTGGGGAGCAGGCGTGAGGCGATTCTGTAGCAAGATTGTCGTCTCAGCTACAACCTTAGAAGTGCGGAAGATTGGGCTAACCCTCAGGATGTCACGGGAGATGATTTGTTTGACTATGAGACTAGAGTTGACCAATTGACGGAGAGATGACCCCTTTTGCAGACTCGCAGGGAAGAGATTCGGGCCGAGGCACGGGCGAACGAAGCTCTACGTGCAACTGGATTGCTTGACTTGAGAGGGAGGACTCCTGATCTTGGAATGAGGGAGACAGAGCTAGCTCACTTGGAGCGAAGGAAGACTCGCTGGGGACGAGGGAAGAAAGGGAACAACGGCGAAGGGACAAGCGCGAATGGCGCGGATTGGCCTTCTAAGTATCCGATCATTATCATTGCAGACACATTATTTGTTAAATGTATTAAGTTGTCTTTTAGCAAGTTGTGATCTTGAGATTAGACCGTGCTTATACTCATCAAGAAGTGTTTTAACTTGTAGTGATTTGTGATTTACTTTTAAATCTTTGTCGAGATGCAAAATCTCTTGCTTGCTTCTTGTCAGAGCTTTGGCGGCATACAAATTTTGGATTTTGTTTTTTTTTTTTTGTTTATTTTTTAGAACGAACCAATGAAGGATGCCTACGTTTTCCCCCGGACCGAGGGGCTCAGGTCTCCATAGTTTGACACTTTTAGGAGTGACGGGGAGACGAAAAAGTCGATATTCTTTAGGCTAAGTATCAGCGAAGCTTGCTTCCGTTGACTGGGTTCACAAAGGGATTTTCGTCCAGATCTGTTAGCTTCATGGCACCTCCTAAGAAGATTTTTTGGACCACGAACGGGCCTATCCATCTTGGTTCCGATTTTCCAAGCGGGTTAATTCGGGTGGGAGGCTTTTCTTTGAGCACCAGATCCCCTTCCCTGATATCTCGGGATTTGACTTTCTTGTCAAAAGCCCTAGCCATTCTGCTTTGGTATGCTCGAATGTGTTCCATGGCCTTTAGTCGGCGTTCAGCTAGTAGGGCCAATTCGTCGTGCCGGCTTCGGAGCGATTCCACTTCATTTATTTCGTTTTCCAACAGAACTCAGAGTGATGGGATTTCCAACTCAATGGGCAATAATGCCTCCATTTCGTAGGTCAGGGCAAATGGGGTTTCTCCTGTGGTGGTCCAAACATACATTTGGTAGCCCCTAAGTGCTAGAGGTAGCTTCTCGGGAAAACCTCGTCCCCGTACGGTCATTTTTCTGATGATCCTTTCGAGGGTTCTGCTTGTTGCTTCTACCGTGCCGTTGGTTTGCGGCCTGTAGGGAGAGGACTTATGGCATGTGATTTTGAATTCGGCCAATAGTGTGTCACATTCTCCTTCGAAGTGAGATCCGTTGTCAGATATGACCTCATTCGGGATGCCGTATCGACATATGATATTTTCTTTGAGGAACTGGGGGACCCTCTTGAAAGTCAGCACTTTGTAGGACTTGGCTTCGACCCATTTTGTGAAGTAGTCGATGGCTACGAAGACGAACTCGTTGCCGTTGCTGCCGGGCAGAGCGATCTTCCGGATGACGTCAATTCCCCAAGTGGAGAAAGGCCAGGGAGTGGACATGCAGCAGAGATCATGAGGGGGAAGATGGTTAAGGTTGTAGAATCGCTGGCACTTGTCGCAGCTTCGGACAAAGTGGATGCAGTCTGCCTCCATGGAGATCCAGAGTAGCCCATTCGAAGAACGATCTGCATCAGGGCTCTGGCATTCAAGTGGGGACCGCAAGCCCCATTGTGGACTTCGTTCATGAGCTTAGTTGTTTTTTCCTTGCTGATGCAGCGAAGGAGCGGTCCTTGGTAACGTTTCTTGTATAACATATCCCCAAGGATGACAAAGTGAGAGGCAAGGAGTTTTAGGGCCACGATGCTCTTAGCTTTGATTCCTTCTTTGTATTTGCCTTCCTCTTTTATGAAAAAGGTTTCCCCATTTTTGAGGTATTGATACTTTTGGTTGTACCAGGGCTCGTTGATTGGCTCGGGCTTTGCCTCGATTTCACAGCAGTAGGTGGGAATTTCCTTCCTTCCTACTTTGAATGGCTTTACTGCCTTCCCTTTGGGGATCTCTACGAGTGAAGCCAAGGTGGCTAGGGCATCTGCAAACCGATTTTGGTCCCTTCGCAAGTAGTGAAAGGTTACCTCTTTGAATTGAGCGATAAGGCCTTCCATGCAATTATGGTATTTTTGCAAGCCCGAGTCTATCATTTTCCATTTGTTGGAAACTTGATTGATGATCAAGGCTGAGTCCCCGTAGACCTCTAACTCTTGGACATTCCTTTCGAGGGCGGCCTCTAGACCGGCAGCGCATGCTTCGTATTCAGCGGCATTGTTGGTCACCTCAAAGTTTAGCTTTATGGCGATTGGGGTATGCTCGTCTTTTGGGCCGACCAAGAGCATTCCAATGCCATTTCCCCTTTTGTTAGTTGCTCCTTCGAAGAAAATCTTCCATCAATTCTCACCTTCAAGTGTGAAGATTCCTTCGTCCGAAAATTATGGTTCGGGGCCTTTGGCTTTGTCAGTTGGGAAGTCGGCAAATTGTTCGGCCATTACCCGTCCTTTGATCGACTTCTGGTTTACGTATTTGATGTCAAAATCCACTAGGAAGAAGGACCATTTGGCTAGTCTCATCAACAATGATAGTTTGTCGAAGAGATACTTGACCGGATCCATCTTGGAGACCAGGTGCACTATGTGCGATTGCATGTAGTGTCGCAATTTCCCGACGACCCAAACTAGAGCTGCGCAGGTTTTCTCTAGGGCTGAGTAGTTGAGCTCGCTGCCTTGGAACTTTCGGCTCACGAAGTAGATGGCATTCTCGATCTTTGACTCTTTCTTTTCTTGGCCTAGCATGGCTCTAACTGCGGTGTCGATCACAGTCAGATACAGTAAGACTGACTTCTCTTCGTGGGGAGGACAGAGGATCGGAGGACTCCGAAGGTACGCCTTTATCTTTACGAAGGCGTCTTGGCATTTCAAGTTCCACTCGATGTCCACATTCTTTTTTATTAGTCAAAAGATCAGCTCGACATGGAAGTCAATTGATTCACGAAGCGGCTAATGTACTACAGGCGGCCCATGAAGCTTTTCACTTCTGTTTGGGTTTTCGATGGTCTCATCTCGATTATGGCCCTGATCTTCTGGGGATCAACTTCGATGTATCGTTCTGTGACCATGTATCCTATGACTTTGCCTCGGATTACTCCAAATGTGCATTTGGCAGGGTTCAACCTCATTGAATGCTTTCAAAGGCGATCGAATAACTTTCTCAGGTCGATGAGGTGTTGTGCGTCTGATCCCTTTGAGTGGATGATCATGTCGTTGACGTACACTTCGATCTCTTTGTGGATCATGTCGTGGAAGAGTGCGGTTGCTGCCCGTTGGTAGGTAGCCCCATCGTTCTTTAGTCCGAACGACATTACTGTGTAGCAGTAGGTTTCCCAGGGGTTTGTGAAGGTGGTTTTCTGTTGGTCTTCTTTGACCATCTTGATTTGATTGTAGCCGGCAAAACCGTCCACGAAGGACTTAACCTCGAAATTGGTCGTAGTATCGACCAACATGTCTATGTTCGGCAGTGGAAAGTGTTCATTTCAAAACCCAACGGCTCTTTTTATACCGCAAGTGCACGGGCTATAATAGTACAGCTAATGCAAGTATGGGTCGATCCCACAGAGACAGGGTTTACTTTGTATGATACTTGTTTTTATATAAATAAAATGATTGGGGGAAATATGTTTTGGTTTATGAAAATATTAGAAACATACACAAACTACTCTAACTTATGAAAGTATTCTCGAGATTAGGATTCGAACAACATATATTCATCAAGTAATCATGCTTTATATCAATGTTTTCATCAAAATAACAAGGATGGTACGCTAAATTGTGCATTACTTGTCAATCGAAGGCTTTGCACATGTATTCTTCACTAATTATGCCCTATCTATCTATGGCCCATAAGTTAGTAAGAATCCATTAAGCTTATAAAATCTACGTACTTTCCATTCAAAGAACATCCCTAGGCCATTAAACTACTCTCGTGATTATTGAAACCCAGTTTACTTCATGTGGTTACGCTAACTGAGATTCTCCGCCGGGGTCCTTCCCTCAATTAACTAAGGTTCGTACAAATACTAATGTCTTTATATTTGTAGGCGTTTAAGAATGATACGAAGAAATTGTTTTAAGATGAAAATGTCATAATCAAGGATGATATGCTAAGTTGTGCATTACTTGTCAATCGAAGGCTTTACACATGTATTTTAAAACTAACACGGTCTGTCTTGAAGGTTCCGTTTAAGGTATTCCCGCATGTCACGAGCGGGCAACCCGGCTTACCTCTCGAGAGTTCCGTATAAGCCAAAATCCGTTAAGTTTGAGTTATTCTCACGTATTCTCCACTAAAGGTTCATCCCTAGGTCATTAAACTACACTTGTGATTAATGAAGTCTAGTTCAATTCATAGGATTCCGCTAATCAAGATTCTTTATTCTTAGTTAACTAAGAGTATACAACTAAAGACGTCTCCCTATTGCAAGTATTAAGAATAATATGAAGAGAATTGATTTGACATGGAGAAGAAGCATAAATTATAAAGATGAGAGCCGAGTTTCCAACCCCAAGAAATGGAGGATTACTCACTAACCATTGAAATTATCATAAAAGAATAAAAAATATTTAAAGAATTATAAATAAGAAAAGACATACTTATTCTTATCATTGTAGAATAGACAAAGGATGGAGAGAAATCTTTCATATTGTACTGCATTCACAATCTTCAAAGGTGTATAAGAACTCTAAGAACAATTGATGTTTCTTGAAGAATTGTAAATAGATATATCGCTAAGGTGTTTTGCTATGAATTCAAAGTATATTCTGATTTATCTTGGATGTTTTTGGATCCATCCGGATGATTTTCTACTGATAACAAGGGTCCTATTTATAGCCATTTTGGCTAAAGGTTGCATCTCTTGAAAAAAGCAGCTTTTGGCGGAACAGAGGTGTGCTCGACCGAGGCAAGGAAGGTGCTCGGCCGAGCAGATGTGTCTCCAGCAAGCCAACCTTCTGTCCCTTCATGCTCGGCCGAGGAAAGGGAGTGCTCGGCCGAGCAGCAACTCCTTTGACTGGTCTTCTGCAATTTTCATTTCCGACCCCTCTATTTTCCAAGCTTTTTCTTTAAGCCCCATGTACTTCAGAATATGACCTAAAAACCTGTAATTTTACACAAAATACCAAACAAGCATAAAATCGAAGATATATAACAGAAGAAGCTAATTTACATTTGATATGACATTAAATTTAAAGTAAATAATGTAATAAAGATACTATAAATGACTATAAAATAACCACTTATCAGAAAGTCATCCTTGGGACTTGCTTTGTTGAGATCTCGAAAATCAACGCAACATCGTACTTTCCCATTGGCCTTGGTGATCGTGACTATGTTGGAAAGCCAAGTCGGCTATTCGATCACCCTTATGAAGCCGACGCAGAGCATCTTCTCGATCTCTTCCTTGACTTGTAAGGACTATTCTGCCTTGATCCGGCGTAGTTTCTGCTTGATGGGCTAGCCTCGGGATTCAGGGGAATCCGATGTTCCAATATGGCGAGATCTAAGCCGGGCATGTCTTGGTAGAACCAAGCGAACACGTCCACGAATTCTTTGAGCAGTGCAGTCAATGCTTCTTGCTCGGTGCCAGTGAAGAAACTTCCGATTTGCGTCTCTTTAGACTCTTCAGCAGTCCCCAAATTCTTTTTGGTTAAAACCTCCTCGGCAGCTTGGGCCCGGTTTTCCTCTCGTTTTACAACATGCTTAAAGATTTCTTTAATATATTGTTCGTTTAATGTGTTTGCGTCTTTATCAAGTGAATCGTTATTAACTGTTTTTGATTTAGTTAATTTACCATTTGTTAAAGATGCAATGAGGGGATACTCAGAAAGGTTGAATCTTTCATTTAAAGCATAGGGGAATACATTGTTGGCTATGAACTCATAATCGTCCAGCGTAAGGCCATCAGATAACTCGAGAGACTCGAATTCAAAGACAATAGACTCGAGACTAGACTCTAGGACGCGAGGGGTTTGACCTAGCTTTTCAATCATTTCCTCCTTGCTAGCTGCAGGTCTGGAGAAGGTGGCGATGGTCCTGGTGTCCACTCTTTAATTGATATCGTCCCATGGGGTAGGCTTGCCTTTGATTCGACTTCAAACCAAACTGCAGTGGTATGAGGCTGCTCATTTGAAGGTGTCCCTCCATTGGTGCTACTACCAGGTCCCGAGGGCTTTTGCTGATGGAGCTCATGGAGAGCTTCCTCTAGGATGGCGAGGCACTCGCTTCTTTGGAGTTTACTCTTGCTGACGTTGATTATCTTCAGAGACTCTACTCCCACGGCTAAGGCCTTTTCTTGGATGACATTCACGATATCTGAATCGTGGGGGCATTTTATTTTTCCTTCTTTGACTAGGCTCCGAAGGATGTTGCACCATCTCTCTTCCAAGTCGAGCACCGAGATGTTGAATTGGACTATGCTGTCGTAGCCGTCTTCATGGGATCCGGGTGTGTCGATACGGGGGTTGAAAAATTCCAAGGGATTGGTGGCAGGCCAGCTTGCTTCGGGAGGATTTCCAGTGAAGTGTGGGTCCATTCCTTGCTCGAGTTCCAACTGGACGTCTGCCTCTTGGTTTTCTTTTAAGCATTCTTCGCAGTCACATTGGTCCGAATCGTCATCTTGACTCAGGAATTCTTCGATCTCTAGCTCTTCAAGACTTAACGCGTGAATGTAGAGATCACTTTCGAATTGGATTGTGACCGGGACCTCGTCTGCCAAGGGGTACTCAGTCATGTCGGGAACTTCTTCTAGATCGTAGCTTGATGGCCAAGCGCTCTCCATTATGCTGCCCCTATGTATCACCTCGAGGTTCCCGTTGATGTTGATGAACTTTAAGTACTGGTGTAGGGTTGAGGCTACTGCTTTCATTTGGTGCAGCCAAGGTCGTCCAAGCAAGGCGGAGAAATTGGACTCGATTTCCACGAATTGGAATTCCACCGAATCTTCTTGCTCGTTGAACTGGATGTCCAGAGTAATCACCCCCAAAACAGTGTGGGGTGTAGATTCATAGGCTCGTATTACTCGGGTAGAAGGTCTCATTCAGGAGCGGTCGACCCTTAGCTGCCTCATTGTACGTGCGGCGAGGACATTGACCGATGAGACATTGTCGACTAGCACGCCGGTTGGTAGATCCTTTCTATTTTTATGAGGATGTGGAGGGTCTCGTTGTGTCTGTTTTTGCATTTCGGCAAGTCTAGATTTGTGAAGGTCCGATCGCTTTCGGTGCTGCTGCTTGTTTCAGTTTGCCTTATCTCCGGGGATCATTCAATCCAACCGTTGGTGTGCCTCGATCGTGGTAGAGACCATAAGGAGACGGTCATTCTTGGATCCTCCCTTCGGGATTCCCTATTACGGAAGCGTTTGATTCTGGTTTCGCATTCCTGTAAGTACCCCAATCTGGATCACTCCTCATCCGACGCACGGGAAACACCGCAGACTCATACAAACGTGATCTCGAATACCCATAGCCTTCAAAAACCCCAAAAACCACCAACCAAACCAAAGGGGGGCCATTCTGGGATAAAAAAGTACAAAAGGACTTTTTAGGACTTTTGGAAAATTTGGAAAAGCAACATCAGTCCGTGCGGACCACTTTGCTTCCAGATATCATAATTACAAAATCCTCTTAAAGTCCACAATATTCTCTTAAATCCGGGAAAACAAAAAAATTGGTTTTGCAAGAATGGTCCATGCAGACCATTTTGCATATTTTCCCCCTATAAATAGAGGGCTCGCCCCCTCATATTTTTCACATATCCTTTCTTCTCTCTCCCCCCAGCCTTCAGGCCCCCTTCTAAGACTCTTCGGGGCAATCCCGGTCCCTTTCGGTTCCCTCCGGGGCATTCCGAGGCCCCTCGTGGTACTCCGAAGCCCTGCCGAGCACTCCCGAGCTGCCCCGAGGCACTCCCGAGGCATCCC
Source organism: Adenophora triphylla var. japonica (assembly GCA_022495995.1). Lineage (NCBI taxonomy): Eukaryota > Viridiplantae > Streptophyta > Magnoliopsida > Asterales > Campanulaceae > Adenophora > Adenophora triphylla. The sequence goes on along the minus strand of JAFEMH010004026.1, from coordinate 139,347 downwards.
GAAGCCCTGACGGTCCATCCCGAAGCCTTGCCGGTCCATCCCGAGGCATTCCGAGCCATCCCGAGGTGTCCCGGCCCATTCCGAGCACAACCGACGATCCCGACGCACGCCGAAACTCTGCCCGAGCACAACCGACGATCTCGACGCACGCCAAACCTCTGCCCGAGTCCAGTCAATGATCCCTTCGATCCCAACACACATCGAAACATTGCCCAAGTACACACCTGACAATCCCGAGACACGCCGAAGCTCTGTCCGCAGACACCGGTACATCCCGAAGCAATCCCGGTCCATCCCGGAACACGATTCAACACTCAAACACTATTCCCAAGCGGGAGACATACATGAACCAACATTGGTAAGGCTTCGTTCCATTACAATTTCAATACATAGCGTACGATGTAGACATAATCTACAGCATGCATTTTTAAAAGCACATACACACACACACAATTTTTAAAGAAAGAGGGGTACCGAAAGACTCGTTTTTACGAGGCGACTCAGGTGCACTTTACTATGCCCTTCCCGAGGAGTAATCTGACCTCCGAACTCAAAAATCTCATCACAGAACAACAATTTTTTAAACTAAGCTTTTTTTCAATGTTTTGGGCTAAATCAAAACGGCGTGGCGACTCTACAAAAAAACGGAGCAAGACACCTCCTCGACCAACGAGCGCGAGATGCCGGGGCCCGCGCGCAAGCCGGATCCGGGTAATTTCAGTTGGCGACTCCGCTGGGGACATATTTTGTTTTAAAAACATTTAAACAAAACAAAAGATTTTTAAAACAATGATGAGGGTCAAACTTTCATTTTACCCTTTTCTTTTACTGTTGTGTGTGTGTGTGCATGTGATTTACTTTTTATTTACAAAAAAAATAAAAATACAAAAAAATGCATCAATATACATCAGTGTACATACATTTAAAATTCTTCAAAATCTTCTGCTTTACTAAGAAAAAGAATTTTAGTGACCGCACACTACTCACACTGCTGCCTCGGTACAACGCACGCTACGCGCACTTGCAGCCTCGGTACACTGCACACTACAACCCTCAACCCGGAGTGGTCTCAGTTGCATTGTGTTTGGTCTTCCTAGGCCTCTTGGACGCGCACGGGATCATTCCAAACATCCCATCCTAGCCAGTGTCTGCACGCTTGCATCACACTCTGTCCAGACTCGGTTGGCTTTTACCCAGTCCGTGTCATACAGCCTGGATACATATCCCATGCCGACCATTTTCTGGGTCAAAGCTCGGAACTCAAGATCACTTGCGCAAGCAAAACAATGAAAGGTCATGCTAAAATCTTGACCCGATTTTGATTTTCGAAGCTACACCCAGACGATGCTCCGTCCCAGATATACATCCATGCCCACATGACACCATGTCATCAAGCATTTGATACGTCAGCCATGACAATATGACCTAGCCAACGCCTAACGTCACAGATCCCTTGTGCAAGCAAGGTAAAGAGAGGTCATGCCGAACTCTCGACCAGAACTTGACTCAGGTGCCGGCTCGGCTCACTATTCATATGGCCGACGCATTAAAACGAACATGACAGGCTCGGTCCTTAGGTTCGATTTTTCTTTTAGGCCGGTGGAAATCGCTTGCCCTATAGGACCCTCGCCCGGGGCTGTCCACCCCAGGATATCGAAATACAGGTGCAAAACGAGGGGCTTATAGCTGCACAGATGGTCTCCACTGACCCATGATCTAGCATAGTTGCGAAAAAGAAGAGCAATCTTTTCCAACCAACTTAGGATTCTGAGAAAATACTGTTTTAAGTAAATTAAAACAACGAAAAAAAAGAAATCATAAATAAAGAACGTAAATTGCATGTCACATGAGCTTTTCCCCTTTATCAAAAAAGGTCTTCCCATGTCTAAACCTTACCCGTCACCCCCTCCAGCGAACCGAGAGTGGTTGAGAGTGCCCGGGAGCCGCCTTTTTAGTATTGAAGTTACAAGGTCAGACAGCCCTTCCGGTTCAGCAGTCCGAACAGTCCGCTACTCCCCCATGGCGGGATCAACAGAAAACAGTGAGGGAAACGGAACCCCTCCACTGAGAAACCTCTAGATAATGGAGGAGGTGCTACAAGCCTTTGAAACTCTCAAGAAGCGCCAAGAAGAGTAGCAAGACTGGATAGTAGACACCATACGCCGTCGCGGAGCCGTTGCTGTTCCCGAAACTGATGGGACCTTCGTTCTCATAGAAGATGAAGAAATACCTGCTCCTCCGGGTCCTCAAAACTATCAGCATGTCCCGCCTCTGCCAAGCTACGAGAACCCAGCAACGCAAAGCAGTTCCCGCTCGAAGCTTCACTCAGGCATCAGTCAAGCAGCTCCGACCTGCCCGCCTCAGCACAGTCAGTTTCCCGGCCCTGCGCCACAAGCTCAATATCAACAGAACACATACGGGCCTGCTCCGCCAGATCCCAATATATCTCGGTATCCCTCGGGATTCAATCCCTTGCCTCTATATGAGCCTCGCAGCCATAACCTGAAATCTCAATGTTTACCCGGGACAGACATCCAAGCGGATATCCCAACATTTCAAGCCTACCACCCGCTGGTGTGCCACTTGGGGCTAATGAAACATTTCCCCAATTCCCAAACATAACCCTTAGCGGCCCGGGCAATCACGCCCTCAATTTCAACAACCAAGGGTACGGGATGGTATACACTCAACTACCTCTTCAAGACTCTCGAATGGCGATCCCATCAGCCAATCCACCTCTATCTTTGGTTTCCATCCCCGAAAATGGCAATCTACCTCAATCTACTGACCCTCACATGGCTTGGTTGATCGAACAGATGAAGGACATGCAAGGCAAACTGGCCAACTCTCGGAAGGACTCCCTCATGCCCACAGATCCGAATAAGGTGGTCCCCCTACCTCCAAAATTCAGAATGCCGGAAATGGAAAAGTTCGACGGGACAGAATGCCCGAAAACCCACATCGACACCTATGGCTTGGGTATGAGAGCCAAAGGGGCCTCCCCTCAACAAATGTCGGATCACTTCCAACATTCCCTTAAATCCACAGCATTAAGGTGGTTCCTCAACGTAAAGGCAGAAAATTGCTCCACGTGGGACCAAAACAGCGAAATCTATCTAGAGAAGTATCGCGCCAACCTTGAATGGGAAACAAACCACCATAATCTGCAAGCCACCGAACAAAAGGATGACGAACCAATAGGCGAATTCTACAAAAGATGGAACTGGAAGCTAAGTGAGATAATGGATCCGTTTTCCAAAGAAGAGCAAATGGACATCTTCCATTCATGCCTCAAACCATCACTGAGGACCTTGATCAGCCATCACTTCTATCCGGACCTCCGTGCCATGGTCAACGCCGGAACCAAGTTCGAAAAGACCCTGAGCCTCCAGAAGACAACAACAACTCCTGCTTAGTCCTACCGCTATCGGGCAAACCTATCGAATCCAGCACCTGTCTCAAACAAAGTAAAGGAGGCAGCTAGAATAGTCCACTACATCCAGAACGGAGCTCAAGTAAACCACGATCAAGCACCCCCGAGGAATAACAATTCTCCTCGCCCACAACAGTTCTACCATTTTGAAAACCTCGAAATGCCCCTAGGACAAGTGTTTGAAGCATTGGTGAAGCGGAATCTCCTCAAACCTCTCAAGAATTTCCAGCCAAAGACTATCAAACCCAACATGGATAGGAGCAAGTACTGCGCCTTCCACAACTACCCTGGTCACACCACCGACGATTGCTTCGTGCTAAAGCAAGTGGTCCAAGGACTCATCGAAGAAGGAAAATTGGAACGCCCCCGTGGCCCCAACACAATCGAAAATCCGTTCCCCCGGAACGACAGGGTGAACATGATAGCCTTCAGCGAGACTCCATGCAAGAGTAAGTCCCCTGCTATCTCCGAAACTGTCAACATGCTATCCCGCTACGACTGGGAATCCGAAACCAGAGTCAAACGTTCCCGCGACCGGGAATATAGACAAGAATATCAGAGGATGACTGTCTCCCTATGATCTCTTCTACGATCAAGACACACCAATGGATGGATCGAACGCTCCCCGGAGGAGACTGAATCAAACGGCAGCACCGGAAGTGGACTAACCTTCACAGATGCAGACTTGCCGATATGTGAAAATAGGCCCTCCTCATCCTCATAAAGATAGAGAGGTTCTACTTCCCAAACGTCTTGGTCGACAATGGCTCTGTAGTCAACATCATTGCCTTGTGCAAAATAGAACGACTCCGTGTCGACCGCTCCCTGATGAGACCTTCGCCTCGGATAATCCGAGCTTACAACTCAACTCCACGCCCTGTCGTAGGAGTAATCGATCTGAGGATCCAATTCAACGAACAAATGGAGTCGGTAGAATTTCAAGTTGTGGAAATCAACTCAACCTTCTCCGCCCTGCTGGGAAAACCTTGGCTGCACCAGATGAAAGCAGTATCATCTACTCTCCACCAATGTGTGAAATTCATCAATGCCAACAGAAACCTCTAAGTGATCCGTGGGAACAGCACAATGGAAAGCGCTTGGACAGCAAGCTATGACCCAAAAGAAGGTCCCGACATGACCGAGTATTCCTCTGCAGATGAGTCTCCAATTCGCTACGAAAGAGATCCCTACATCCACGCTCTAAGCCGTGATGAGTTAGAGATCGAAGAACTCATGGGCCAAGATGACAACTCTGAATTATACGACTGCGAAGAATGCATGAAGGAAGATTAAGAAATAGACGTCCAGATGGAACTTGACCAAGAAGTACACTCATAGTTCGCCGAAAATCCTCCTGAGGAAAGCTGGCTCATCATCAACATGCTAGAGCAGGACAACCCTCATGCCGACACACTCGGATCTCACGGGGACATCCATCACAGCATAGTCCAATTCAACATCTCGGTATCTGACCTGGAAGAACAATGGCGTGACCTCCTTCAAAGCCTAATCAGAGAAGGAGAGATAGCATGCCCCCTCGATTCGGACATCGTGAATGTCATCCAAGCAAAGATCTCAGATAAGGAAGTAGATTCTATGAAGATAATCAACATCAGCAAGAATCAACTCCGAATCAGTGAATGCTTCGCCCTCCTGGAAGAAGCTCTCCATGACTTCTATCTTCAAGGCCCCCGAGATCTGGTAGCAACACCAATGGAGGGTCACCGTCAAAGGAGCAACCTAAAACCTCCGCGATCTGGTTTGAAGTCGAACCGCATCCAAGCCATCCTTCGGGAATGGCATCGACTGAAGAAAGGCCACCAAAGCTATCGCCACCTCTCTAGACCTACAGCACGCAAAGAGCAATGAAGCCTGGTCCAATCCCTCGTCACCTAGAGTCTAGCTTCAAGTCATGTTGTATGTGAATTCAAGTCTTTCAAGTCATCTGATGGCTCTACGCCGGAAGATTGTGAGTCCATAATCAACAATGTATCCTTTCTACGCTTTCAATAAAAGGTCCGACCTTTCTAGATATCCTTCCATTGCATCTTTAACGAAATGATGAGTTAACTAAAACACAAACAGTTAATAACAATTCATCTAATAAAGAAGCAGACACATTAATTGAACAATGCATTAAACAAACCTTTAAGCATGTTGTCAAAACAGAGAAAAACCTGACCCAAGCGGTCGAGAAGGTTTTAATCACAGTGAATTTGGGAACTGCTGAAGAGCCAAAAGAGACGCAAATCAGAAGCCTCTTCACCAGCGCAGGGCGTCAATCAGATCTTCCAATACCTCAAGAACGGGAAAACCGCCTTCATGAACGAGGAAGGCCAACGCAAAGAAGGAATCAAACGAGATAAAAACCTGGCCCAAGCTGCCGAGAAGGTTTTAATCACAGTGAATTTGGGAACTGCTGAAGAGCCAAAAGAGACGCAAATCAGAAGCCTCTTCACCAGCGCAGGGCATCAATCAGATCATCCAATACCTCAAGAACGGGAAAACTGCCTTCATGAACGAGGAAGGCCAACGCAAAGAAGGAATCAAAGCCAAGAGCATCATGGCCCTAAAACGCCTTGCCTCTCACTTTGTCATCCTTGGGGACATGCTATACAAAAAAAGCTACCAAGGACCGCTCCTACGCTGCATCAGCTAGGAAAAAGTAAATGAGCTAATGAACGAAGTCCACAACGGGGCTTGCGGCCCCCACATGAATTCCAGAGCCCTGATGCATATCATTCTTTGAATGGGCTACTAGTAGATCTCCATGGAGGCAAACTGCATCCACTTTGTCCGAAGCTGTGACAAGTGCCAACGGTTCTCCAACCTCAATCATCTTCCTCCTCACGATCTATAATGCACGACTACGCCCTCGCCCTTTGCCACGTGGGGAATTGACGTCATCAGAAAAATCACTCCGCCAGGCAGCAATGGCCACGAGTTCGTCTTGGTTGCCATTGACTACTTCACAAAATGGGTCGAAGCCAAGTCCTACAAGGTGCTAACTTCCAGGAAGGTCACACATTTCCTCAAGGAAAACAACATATGCCGATACGGCATCCCGAACGAGGTCATATCAGACAACAGCTCCTACTTCGAAGGAGAATGCGACAGACTGCTGGCTGAATTCAAGATCACATGCCACAAGTCCTCTCCCTACAGGCCGCAAACTAACGGCACAGTAGAAGCAGCAAACAAGACTCTCGAAAGGATCATCCAAAAAATGACCACACGAGGACGAGATTGGCCCGAGAAGTTTCACCTGGCACTTTGGGGCTACAAAACATCAGTCAGAACAGCCACGGGAGAAACCACATTCGCCCTGACATACGAGATGGAGGCAGTACTGCCCGTTGAATTGGAAATTCCCTCACTCCGAGTGTTGCTGGAAAACGAGATCAACGAAGTCGAATGGCTCTGAAGCCGACATGACGAACTAGCTCTACTAGACGAGCGCCAACTAAAGGCCATGGAGCAAATCCGAGCCTACCAAAGCAAAATGGCCAGAGCTTTTGACAAGAAAGTCAAGTCCCGAGACATCAGGGAAGGCGATCTGGTACTCAAAGAAAAGCCTCCCACTCGATCCAACCTACCGGGAAAGTGGGAACCAACATGGATCGGCTCTTTCGTGATTCAAAAGATCTTCTCCGGAGGTGCCATGAAGCTGACAGACATAGACGACAATCCCTTCATGAATCCAGTCAACAGAAGCAAACACCGCAGATACTTAGCCTAAAGAAGATCAATTGTGCATCTCTTGGCACTCCTTGTAGTGTCGAACTATGTATACCTGAGCCCTCTAGTCCGGGGGGAACGTAGGCAACCTTAATTGGTCCGATCTAAAAATACACAAAAAAACAAAAAAGTTTGGATGGCAACCAAGGCTCCCATCACACTATACACTTTCCAAAACATGTCTCCACCATCACCTTGACCAAGTCAAACGACGGCGTCAACATCAAAGGACCACCAGAGGTCACTCAACAGTACAAGATTGACCTATGTCAACAACAAGCTAGGGGCTTGCTTCGCCCTTGTACGCTTCGAAAAAAAACAAAGAGCTCAAGGAAAAGCTTTCAAAAAAAAAAAAAGAGCTCAAGCAGAAGCTTTCAAAAAAAAAAATAAGCTCAAGAAGAAGCTTCACAAAAAAATGAGGCCAAGGACCCAAAGCCGACAACCGAGAAGCAAGGGAACCATTAAAAAGACCGTAAAAATGACTTGTCAAGGAACCACCTCGAGGCCCATGCCTAACCATCCAAGCAAAAAATCCAAACACAAAATCCAAACAAAAAAGGATGTCGTCAAGGCTCAGACTGCTTCAGTCCACAAATACAACAGAAAGATCCAAAGCTGGACGCCGCCAAGGCTCACAAAAGAAGCAAAAAAAAAAAGCAAACAAGAGATCTTGCGTCTCGATAAAGCTTTAAAAGTAAATCGCAAATCACTAACAGTTACAACATTTCTTGATGAGTTCAAGCACGGTCTACTCTCAAGTTTACAACATGTTAAAAGATAGCTTAATACATTTAACAAATAATGTGTCTGCAATGCAATGGATGGATACTTAGGAGGTCATTCCACACCACATGCGCTTGTCCCCTAGCCATTCTTCCCTTTCTTCCCTCGTCCCCGGTGAGTCTTCTTTCGCTCCACGCGAGCCAACTCTGTCTCTATCATTCCGAGATTAGGGGTCCTCCCCGTAGAGTCAAACAATCCAGCAGCTCGCAGAGCTTCATTCGTCTATGCCTCGGCCCGGATCTCCTCCCTGCGAGTTTGCAAAAGAGGACCTCTCTCGGTCAGTCGGTCAACTTGAGTCTCGTAGTCAAATAAAGCGTCTCCTGTCACATTCTAAGGGTTAGACCAGGCTTCGGCACTTCTAAGGCTATAGCTAGGACGGCAACCTTGCCCCAGAATTGCTTCACGCCTGCTTCCCAAAACCACTTGGGACTGCTCGACAAGCTGCTCGTACCAATCCAGGTACTCGGTGGTTAACACAACACTCTCCCGACGTCGAAGGAGCACCACAGGAGGGAAAGCGGAATACTTCCATACCCTCAGAAAATACAGAAAGACATCTGAAGCTGCCATGCAAAGAGAAGCTACCTCCACATTGGCAATGTCATCCCAGCCCAGTAAAGGCTCTTGCCTCATCCCGAACTGCCGGGAAACGAGCGACAGAATATGGAAGGAGGACCAAGACAAACTTGGAACTCTGACAACATAGGAACCTTCCTCAAAGGCCCTCCTAGTCTCAATCCCCCAGTGATGAACCCACCAACGGATCTGATGCGTACCAAGCTGTGCCATCCAACTCTCCCAGGTGGACTGATCCATATCCAATATAAGAGGTTGCTGAGCAAACGTCCACGGGCTAAATGATGCCGGAGACTCGGGCATGGCTTGAAGCCTCTCTCGCAACCACAAGGTGAGCAAAGTGGGGCTTCCCCCTCTCATTAACCTATCCCCAGTTGCTAGACGATCTATGTCGTGAAGGGTCTCCCCCAACACCAACGGAACAATATCCTCCCTGGCTCGGCAGTGCCCTACCACATCCAGCAAAGCACCGTCACATACCCCAAGGGAGCTGACCATAAAAAAGCGTCGCTATCACACACAAGGCAAATGTATCCCACGAGACGTCACTCTCATCATCGCTTATAAACTGTTCCGATGTCGCAGAAATGTCAATATGACCAGAATCAAAAGTCATACCCTGCACTTCTTCCAATGAAGTCCGAAGAAAGCATGCAAGCTTTACGCTCACGGCCGCACCGCCAATCAAAGGAAGCGAGATGGCCTCCACCTCCGGTCCTCCAATCAAAGCCCGAAAATCCTCAAAGGTGGGTGTGACCTCATTGTAGGAGAAGCTATACACATGCCTCCTAACATCCCAGAACTTCACGGCAGCCCGTAACAATTCCCAATCAGGAACTAACTCCTTAAGAGACCAAACCGAGCGGAGTCAAAACCTCATCTCGAAAGCCCGCTTATTATGCCTCATGTGGTGCCTCATCCACATTTTGAGCCTCTCAAGGAAGAACGCTTTCCTCTCCTTTAAAAGCCTCTGCAAAACTCTCGAAACAAACGAAGAATCCATGGCAAATGTGGAGGTTTCTAGAGAAAATGAGAAAGAAAGCTCGAAATGACTGCAAATGGGAAGTGGGGGAAGTCCAGACTTTCTGTGGCTCTTATTTTCTCGCCAAAAGCAAGGCACGTCAGTACGGACCACTTTGCATGCTGGATGGATCCCTGCGGACCACTTTGCAGCATGGCCCCACATTTTCAGCAAACTGCAAAACAGCTACTACTCTCGGCAGGACCTTGCCTCAAACTGCTCAAGAGCCTGGCCAAAGCCTTTTCCGGCCACCATACACTAACCACAAATGCATTTCCAGCTCATGTGACATGCACACAAAAAAAAAAAACTAGCAACAATTCCTAGGTCAATCCCCGGGAATCACAAAATACGGCATTACATCTCAAATAAAATACTCTGTTGTGCATATACAAATGTTTTATTACAGGTACAAAATGTCTGTTGCTAAACAAAAAAAACAACGGAAAGAGGGAAAGCAAATAAGCCCTACTCCGACTCATCATCATCAACCTCCACAAATGAGAAATCCGGCGTCTCGGCAAACTTGCCAGTCACACCCTCATCATCAGAATACTGGACCCCCTCCTCGGGCGAGTACTCAAAGTACTCCGAAGGAACAAACCCAGTGAAAGGATCAAAGAAGGGATCCGCAGATGAACCCTCTCACTGTACATCCGGTGGAGGAAAGAACTTATGAAGGGTCTGCGGCCTCTGGGCCCCCGAAGACATCCCTGCATCAAGACTCTGCCGCCCCCGGACCGGTACCTCCGGCTGTGGCCCTGGCTCAGCCCTCGAAGAAGGAGTATCCACAGACCTCCTCGAAGGCATTGGCTCAAACGCCGCCGCGTGCCGCGAAGACCTCTAAGATAGCTTCCCCGCGAGCTTCTTTGCAAAAGACCTCATCCCCACAAACCGACGGGTCAGTGTATCAAAGGATCTCCCCGAGACCTGCGCAAGCAAACAACCAAAGAAACGCTCAGCTAAAGAGATACAATCATACTCAACAAAAGAGAAAAATACAGAAGAGATGCCAAGGTGGAGAAGAGTAAGCACACTCACCGGAGCATCTAGGTCAACCCGATAAGCAGCGGGAGCCTGCTCTGGGATGGGCATCGACACCCTCCTCCTCGAAGAGTCCCCGCGGACATACGTGAAGTTCGACATGTGCACGGAACATGCGGGGACGTGGCGGGCCACCCTGCCTCTCCCTCGCCAACACCTGTGGCATCCTCAACTTTTGCCTAACAAAGGCCCCATACTCCTCGCCATACAGGATGAACTCCTCGGCGCTCATTCCATCCCGGTACCAATCATACTCCAGCATGTCCATATTAAAAGGACTCATCATACCGAGGGGCGGATCCCTCGGAGCCACAGGGGGCTCGCCTGCGCCATGCTGCCAGAAGACCCTCTCCCCCAGATACATGACATTGCAAGTAAGGCCCCGCAGCATCTTCCTTTGCCGTGTCACCGCGGGACCACCCTCAAACTCGTCATTTCCATACCGAGTACAAGGGTACAGATCTAACCCCGCCGGGCTATCCCTCTCCAGGAACTCCTGTACATCCCGATATGCAACGGTGATCTGCCCCGTGGTCGTCCTCCTCTTCCTCAAAGGGCGGGCCCGGCCACGGCGCATGGCGGGGGTAGGCCGCCGTGGCCTCATCCTCCCGGTCCTACGGATGGCATCGGAAGATCTCATAGCACCACACCTGCAACAAAAAGAAGATAGTGCTCAGAACAAAAGAAAAAGAAGACGGAGAAATGATAAACTGCTAAACCACAAACAGCAATAAACTCATACCTCCAGCGCAAAATCAAAGCATCACAGGGAGTTGGCCGCAGCTCGGCTAAACCTTTCCATCGCAAAATAGAGCTCAGCCAAGCCCGCCTCGCCCCAAGCGATCTTACCAACCCTCTCCAAGTCCACCAAACTCTCCAGGAGAGGGTAAAGAGCGGAAGAGGCATGGTTCGAGCACAGAGTCTCGGAAAGAGCGAACCACAGAAAAGAGCGCGCCAACTGCTCGGCCGTCACTACTCCAGTGCCCCGGCGATAAGCCCCGATGTTGGCCGTGATCTGCACCTCCACATCGCTATACAACATGCCCAAGCCCTTACGAGGGTAGGGCGCAAATCCGAGCAACTCAGCCAGCACCCCATCAGACATCCTGTCCCGCCATCTCATCGGCCCTCCCTTGACGGAAAGCCCGGTGATCGCCGCAAAATTGGTAGGAGTCACAGTCACCTCTCCCCAGCTAAAGTGGAAGGTATGCATGGTGTCCCACCAGTACTCAGACAGAGCCAAGAAGACGCCCTTGTTCTTCTGCGTCTCCGCTATCCCGGCCAAGTTCTCCACGAACACACCCAAACCAGAATCAAAGACCAGCCTCTTAGGACTTGGTCTACCCTCCCGTGAGTTCTCCGACAGGTTCTGCCACACCTCAACCACTGCCTCAAGGGACCCCGTGACATCATCCTTTTCACCTTCCCAGATGACGGCACCTCATCCTGCAGGTAAACAAAGCAAATGTACGTTAATAACAGTGCTTAAACAAAAATACAAAAAAGTACAAAGCATAAAAGTCTGTCCCAACTAGGCAAAACACAAGAGCCCGTCACAAAAACACGGCACACACGTCACATTTTCAAAACAAAAGGCCGTCACAAAAACACGGCACGCACTACATGACACATTTTCAAAAGTCCATCCCAACACGGAAAAACACAAGAGCCCATCACAAAAACACGGCACACACATCACATTTTCAAAACAAAATCCGGTCACAAAATCACAGCACGCACTACACGACACATTTTTAAAAGCTTGTCACGAAAAACACGGCACACATTACACATAAATTTCCCCACGAAAACCTTCACAAAAATACAGCACACGTGACACCTTTCAAATAAAGACCGTCTCTACACGGCAATTTTGAAAACAAGAGCCCATCACGAAAACACGGCACACACTATACAATTTTCTCAAAAGAGGGATCCGTCTTTAAATGACACATTTTCAGCAAAAGCCCGTCGCAAAAACACGGCACACATTGCACATAAATTTTCCCACGAAAACCGTCATAAAAACACGGCACACGTGACACCTTTCAAATAAAGACCGTCTCTACACGGCAATTTTGCAAACAGGATCCCATCAAGAAAATACGGCACACACTATACAATTTTCTCAAAAAATGGATCCGTCCCTACATGACACATTTTCAACAAAAGCCCGTTACAAAAACACGGCACACATTGCACATAAATTTCCCACACAAAGTTCGTCACAAAAACACGGCACACGTCACACTTTTCACACAAAGTCCGTCCCTACACGGCAATTTTTTCACAATGTACATACGAAAATAGCATAAGGTACAAATCACCGAAGCATGCATTTCAAAGAAAGGCAATTTATTTTTACAAATAAGAGCTAATCTCCACATTTTTTCACAAAAATCACATACCCACAATTCTTACATGCTCAATTTCAACAATTCACCATAAATTTCACAAAATGAGCATGGCAACAACAAAAGCCCCAAATATGCAAAAACTAAAACCTAGTTCTAGCATACAACATTTCAAACAAGAATCAAAGCAACAATTGACTTCTTACCTCCCTTACGGTCCTTCCCCGCAAGTTGTGCACCTTCGAATCCGGATACAACACATCCGGATTCCTTGTCAAAGGCACGAAGGAAGAGCAATTCCTTTGGAGATCCAATCTCCTCTCCATGGCCTCTTGGCTCCTTTGGCGACGGCCTCGTCTGATTCTCTCTGCCATTATAGCAATTCAAGCAAATCTGGAAGAATCCCTTCAAGAAATTTTTGAACAAAATCAAAATTTTCTCTCCCTCTCTCTCTCTCTCTCTCTCTCTCTCTTTCTCTCGTTCGAACAGAATGGGAAAATGGAGTTGTTGTTCGTGGCTGAGACCTGAATCTAGATTTGGGAAATTAAATTCCCCCACCAATCCGCACGGACCACTTTGCAAGGTGAGTGGATTCCTGCAGACCACTTTGTATCTCAGGCGAGATTACCCTTTTGCCCTTATAATATTTGCCCCTGGCCGTCCAAAGGCCTTTTTCAGCAGATTCAATGTAATTTGGTCCTTCACCCAACCAAACTAGCACCAGACGTCATCGTAAGCCCGGATCTCGCCCACTAAACGGTAAAACAAACATAAAAGGCACAAAATGCCTTCAAACGCAAATCAAAAGGTATAAAACACCTTCGAACACCAATCCAAAGGCACAAAATGCCTCCGAAACAAAACAAAAAATAAAAACCAGCCATCAAAGTAAGCCTGAAATCCCTTCCCCAGCGGACAAAAACTCAAACGGGAATTCTTGAAAACCTATACGAGACCACACATCCCCAGCGGATAAACACCGGCCGTCATCGTACGCCCCCACAAACAAACTCCAAGGCACAAACGCCTTCCAACGCGAATCCGAAGGCAAAAACACCTCCACGCTCACAGTTTCACCATCACCAGCATGATCCGTAGCCCAGAAGGCTTTAAATTACTCGGTTCGGAAGACCGTAAAATTTCCATTTTAGGACACCGACACGTCCATCTCACCATAAGACACCGACACATCCATTCACCATTTCACTTCACGGACACCAATACGTCCACTCACCATTTCACTTCATGGACACCAACACGTCCATTCTCCATTTCACTTCACGGACACCAACATGTCCATTCACCATTTCACTTCACGGACACCAACACGTCCATTCACCATTTCACTTCACGGACACTAACACGTCCATTCACCATTTCACTTCACGGATGCCAACACGTCCATTCACCATTTCACTTCATGGACACCGACATGTCCGCTTACCACATCACCTCAGGGAACCACCACGCCCGCATACACTCACGATTACATGACCTCTGAACTACGATCAGGCTTGATTCCCATATGGGATACGTAGGAATCCTGTCAAAGGGTCCAGCCATCTGACCTAAACGGTCACCCCAGGACACTGACACGTCCACCTCACATTAGGACACCATCACGTCCTCATACATGACAACTTCACCATCTCTGAACTACGATCAGGCTTGATTCCTGCTAGGGATATATAGGAATCCTATCAAAGGGTCCAGCCAGCCAACCCAAGTGGTCACCTTAGGACACCACCAAGTCCTCACAGCCGACCTCAACGGTCACCTTAGGACACCGCCACATCCCACAAACGACCTGAACGGTCACCTTAGGACACCAACACGCCCTCACAGCCAACCCAAGTGGTCACCTTAGGACACTGCCACATCCTCATAACCGACCTGAACGATCACCTTAGGACACCGCCACGTCCTTACAACTGACCTGAACGGTCACCTTAGGACACCACCACATCCTCACAACCGACCTGAACGGTCACCTTAGGACACCACCACATCCTCACAACCGACCTGAATGCTCACCTTAGGACACCACCGCGTCCTTACAACCGACCTGAATGGTCACCTTAGGACACCACCACATCCTCACAACCGACCTCAACGATCTCTTTAGGACACCACCACGTCTTCACAGTCAACCTAAACGGTCACCTTATGACACCACCACATCCTCACAGTCGGCCTTAGTGGTCACATCACCCACAGGACACTGACACGTCCACGCACTTACACGAACTATAATCAGGCTTGATTCTCACTAGGGATACGTAGGAATCTTATCAAAGGGTCCAGCCGACCGACCTAAACGGTCACACCTTAGGATACCACCACGTCCTCACAGCCAACCTTAGCGGTCACATCACAGCAGGACACTGCCACGTCCTAACAAACTGACCTACACGGTCACCTTCTCTCCCAGTACGCGATCCAAATGAGGACCCTTATCTTATCAGCAACCCCACTTCCTCCGTAAGTGACGTTGCCGAGGGGCTTCTGTAAGTACCTCAATCTGGATTACTCCTCATCTGACGCACGGGAAACACCGCAGACTCACACAAACGTGATCTCGAACACCCGTAGTGTCACGACCCTAATCTTAGGCACCATTTTAACACACGTTGAGCACGTGGGGTTGGGGTTGTAGTATCTAATTTTATGCAATTCATGCTACTTGTTAAGTTTTATGCGTTTATTTTAGACTTTGGCAACTTATATGAATTTAGGGTGATAATGAAATTTAGTTAATGATTTACGGTCTAAATGAAATAAAAATGGAATGTTGTGGTGAAAGTATAATATTTGAAATTCTAAATGAGCGGATTATAAAATGTTGAGGTGCCTTAGTGTCAAAATTGATAGTTAGGGTTGTTAGTTATAATGGTTCAAGCCTTGAGGAACTAAGGTATAATTTGTTAATGTTTACCTCATTTCTCTCCATGGAAAAAAATCATTTTAACAACATTTCATCTTCTTCCTCTGTTTAAGAAAGAAAAAGAACCAAAACCCTAGTTTCCTTCCAAAAATTCTAGCCAACTCAATTCCTTTTTGTTTTTGAATCCGTTCACGTATTATTGTTTGTGGCGCCGAGGGGAGTGTATCTATCCGGAAAAAGAATTATTTATTTTCGAATTATTCCGGTAAGTTATTATGACTTCCTTCTTTTTCTTGCTCATTCAAGGTTAAAATGGGTTATTGTTGTTGTATAAGTTGTTTTAGTATTTTTGGTATATGTTTCTTTGAGTTAGAATGATAATTGAATGAGTTGAAATTTACATGGTGTTGGTATTGTGGTATAAGTGTAAAGGATAGTATTAATTGGAAATAAAAGTTGAAGGAATTATTATAGGTATGTGCATGGATAGTTTATCCCTTTTTCTTGAATTGGAAAGCTTGGAAATGGTATTTGGTATATTATTCTTGAGTTGGAAGGTGTATGGAATGGGTTGGTTTTATTTTAGGCTGAAGTTTAGTATCAATTTGGAGCCTTAAGAAACAGTGGAAATGAGGAAAAACATTTGGTTTTGGCCTTTGCTGATGTTCAGCTTCTGATGCTGATTTTTGCCCTTGGCACAAGTCGTGCCCCATGGCACGAGTCGTGCCCTTTGGCCACTAGTGATAACGAGTCGTGCCCTGCCCTGCCACCTCTGAACCATTTTTCAAGCAACAGAAACCTAATCTACCTAGTATATAATTGAACCCTCTTTAACTATAATTAAAGTACAACACTTTAGCTATACAATGATGTCTTAATTGGTCAAAATGGATTTGGAGAAGGGGTTTAAATATTGCTCAGAAAATGGTTGGCAAGCTTGATTTGCAACTTAACCAAAGTTATTCAAACATGGTAATTTGAACTTGAACCTTAATAGAGGTTATTAATTGTTGTATATTGAACAAGTAGGGCTTGTTGGTTATACATTGTGCCCTTACTTGATTCCATCTCCATGGTTTATGATGCAAATAGTGTATGAAATGTATGTTGCACTATTGTATTGATTTAAACATGAGTATGAATACCATGTTGTTATTTTATTATCCCTTTGGTGGATTTCTTTTCAAGTAACTATTATGTGCTTGAATGTGTTTTAATCAGCTGATGTTTAGGGGTATAATGGAATACGATCAATTACGGAAATTGTTCTATAATGTGATCGGATTACATTATACCTGGGATTGTCCCCTTTTGTGGCCACAAACTGGGGTTATAGCTTCTGTATTGAGCCAAAAGCCTTACAGATTGCTAGTATCTTATATGGTTCCCTGAAAATGGGTCTTATAAGATGTGAATATGCCTATGCAGTTCACAAATGAGTGGAGTTTTACTCCCAACTTTGTACGACTTATTGTTCAGACGGAAAAGGTAAACCAAGGTAACGTAAGGTGTTTACTGCTTTACCAATGTGTTATATACACCTTGTTATGTGTTGCATCTTACTTGGCATATTGTTGCATTCATAATAGCTTATTGAGATTTATTCTCACCCTTCTCCCTTTAATGTTTTAGATTGCACTAAGACAGGAGGTCCAGGCCAGTAAGGACGGAAAGGAGTTTGGACGTGTCTTTTGGGTTGTCAGGGTACGTGTTGGCTAGTGATGGGAAGTTGTATTTTGGTATAACTCCTTTATAGAGTTTGTGCATAGAACAACTTTTGTATAACTTATATTTGTAATGTTTGTAACTAAAACAAGTATGTTTTTCAAAGTTTGTTATGACTTTCCTCCAAGTGGAGATGATTCAAGTTAGTTTTATAATGGTAATGTTAAAGTTTGTTTCATTTTCAAGTTAAGTCAAAGTTTTTAAATTTTATGTGGTTTTTAATAGTAAGGGGACCCTCCCGCTCGAGGTATGAGCTAGGGTTCCGGGTCGGGGTCCCCACACGTAGCCTTCAAAAACCCCAAAAACCACCAACCAAACCAAAGGGGGGCCATTCTGGGATAAAAAGTACAAAAAGACTTTTTAGGAATTTTGGAAAATTTGGAAAAGCAACATCAGTCCGTACGGACCACTTTGCTTCCAGACATCATAATTACAAAATTCTCTTAAAGTCCACAATATTCCCTTAAATCCGGGAAAACCAAAAATTTGGTTTTGCAAGAATGGTCCGTGCGGACCATTTTGCATATTTTTTCCCCTATAAATAGAGGGCTCCCCCCTCATATTTTCACACATCCTTTCTTCTCTCTCTCACCCCAGCCTTCATGCCCCCTTCTAAGACCCTTCGGGGCAATCCCAATCCCTTTCGGTTCCCTTCGGGGCATTCCGAGGCCACTCGTGGTACTCCGAAGCCCTGTCGAGCACTTCCGAGATGCTCCTGAGCTACCCCGAGGCACTCTTGAGGCATCCCGAAGCCTTGACGGTCAATCCCGAAGACTTGTCGGTCCATCCCGAGGCATTCCGAGCCATCCCGAGGTGTCCCAGCCCATTCAGAGCATAACCGACGATCCCATCGCACGCCGTAACTCTGCCCGAGCACAACCGACGATACGGACGCACGATGAACCTCTGCCCAAGTCCAGTCAACGATCCCTGCGATCCCAACACACACCAAAACTTTGCCCGAGTATACACCTGAAATCCCGAGACACGCCGAAGCTCTGTCCGCAGACACAGGTACATCCCGAAGCAATCCCGGTCCATCCTGGGACACTATTCAACACTCAAACACTATTCCCAAGAGGAAGACAGACACGAACCAACATTGGTAAGGCTTCCTTCCATTACTATTTCAATATATTTCAATACATAGCGTACGATGTAGACATTATATACAACACGCATTTTTAAAAGCACATACACACACAATTTTTAATTGGTCAAAATGGATTTGAGGAAGGGGTTTAAATATTGCTCAGAAAATGGTTGGCAAGCTTGATTTGCAATTTAACCAAAGTTATTCAAACATGGTAATTTGAACTTGAACCTTAATAGAGGTTATTAATTGTTGTATATTGAACAAGTAGGGCTTGTTGGTTATACATTGTGCCCTTACTTGATTCCATCTTCATGGTTTATGATGCAAATAGTGTATGAAATGTATGTTGCACTATTGTATTGATTTAAACATGAGTATGAATACCATGTTGTTATTTTATTATCCCTTTGGTGGATTTCTTTTCAAGTAACTATTATGTGCTTGAATGTGTTTTAATCAGCTGATGTTTAGGGGTATAATGGAATACGATCAATTACGGAAATTGTTCTATAATGTGATCGAATTACATTATACCTGGGATTGTCCCCTTTTGTGGCCACGGACTGGGGTTATAGCTTCTGTATTAAGCCAAAAGCCTTACAGATTGCTAGTATCTTATATGTTTCCCTGAAAAATGGGTCTTATAAGATGTGAATATGCTTAAGAAGTTCACAAATGAGTGGAGTTTTACTCCCAATGTTGTACGACTTATTGTTCAGACGGGAAAGGTAAACCAAGGTAACGTAAGTTATTTACTGCAATGTGTTATATGCACCTTGTTATGTGTTGCATCTTACTTGGCATATTGTTGCATTCATAATAGCTTATTGAGACTTATTATCACCCTTCTCCCTTTAATGTTTTAGATCACATTAAGACAGGAGGTCCAGGCCAGTAAGGACGGAAAGGAGTATGGACGTGTCTTTTGGGTTGTCAAGGTACGTGGTTGCTAGTGATGGGAAGTTGTATTTTGGTATAACTCCATTATGGTGTTTGTGTATAGAACAAATTTTGTATAACTTATATTTGTAATGTTTGTAACTAAAACGAGTATGTTTTTCAAAGTTTTTATGACTTTCCTCCAAGTGGAGATGATTCAAGTTAGTTTTATAATGGTAATGTTAAAGTTTGTTTCATTTTCAAGTTAAGTCAAAGTTTTTAAATTTTAGGTGGTTTTTAATAGTAAGGGGACCCTCCCGCTCGGGGCACGAGCTAGGGTTCTGGGTCGAGGTCCCCACAGTTGTTATCAGAGCTCGGTTTAGAGTTCAAGGGTAGATGTCTAGCTTGAGGGGGAGTGTGTGATAACTGACGACGAGTGTTTGATGCAGGAGTTTGTTCTAATGGATGGGAATGATGACGATCATCAACGGGCTCAGGTAAATGTTGGCAATGTCGAGGGAGATGGAAATTCGAATGCGGAGATGATGAACATGTTTAGGGTGTTCTTGCAAAACATGGCAGCTCAAGGTCAAGCATAACATCATCAGGAATGTAGACATGGGCATGGATTGGAGAAGTTCATTAAGATGGCTCCACCAAGATTTAATGGAGATCCAGATCCGTTGAAGGTGGAGAGGTGGCTTGAAGCTATGAATAAGATATTCGCAGCAATGGAGAGTCCGGATGAAGAAAAAGTGAGGTGTGCCGTCTTCAAATTGGAAGGACTGGCTGAGCATTGGTGGCACATCGTGAAGGATAGTTGGGACCAAGACCACACACCGCAGACATGGGAGAACTTTACCCGCAAGTTTCGAGATCACTTCATTTCAATGGTTACAAGAGACAAGAAGGAGGTCAAATTCTTGAGATTGGAGCAAGGGACGATGACCGTGGCACAGTATTCTGCGAAGTTTATTGAGTTAGCTCTATATTGTCCTCATTTGGTGCCGGAAGAAGAGAGACGAGTCTACCGGTTCATGAAAGGGTTAAGGCTGGAGTTCAGAAAGCAGCTTTTGACACACGACTTCACATACTTCCAAGCGGCAGTGAATAGAGCTTATCGAATAGAGATTGATATTGAAGAGCATCGGGGTAAATCCAAAGGTGGAAGTGGAAGTAAACAGAGATTCCAAGGCTAAGGTTCTGGGCAGAGTAGAGGGCAGCAAAGGTTCTCAGCCCCGGAGGTAGCGAGAGGAGGAAATGTGGCGGCTCCGGCAGCTCGTCCGACTTCAAGTCAGTTTGGGATTGTATGTGGTTTTTGCAAGAAGATGGGTCATTCGGAAGATAGGCGTTGGAGCAAGCAGGGAAAATGCCTTAAATGTGGAGCAGCAGGTCATTTCAGGAAGAACTATCCTAAGCTACAACGAGGGCAAGCTTCAGGTGCCGATCAAGGGGGACAAAGAGGTGGAGTTAAAAGAGACAACGAGAGGAAGCCAAAAGATAGAGTGCAGGGGCGAGTGTTTGCCTTGGGTAGAGGAGAGGTTGATCCTAATGTCATCATTAGAGGTATTGTCCCTGTCTCAGGAGTTAAGGCCCGCATCCTTATAGATCCCGGGTCTTCCCATTCATTTGTGGCATCTCATTTTGCATTTGCATTGCATAAATTTCCTGAAATTATGCCTTATGTGCTAGAGGAATTGACTCCTATGGGAGAGTGCCTCATCTCTTCTTTGGTCTATAATGGTTGTGATGTGAATATTTTTTGGGCATGTATTGCCAGTGGATTTAGTAGAGTTACAAATTCGGGATTCTGGTGTCATTCTTGGTATGGACTGGTTTAGTCATTACCATGCTTTGGTAGACTGTCGTAGAAAGCGAGTCTCCTTTGCTATGCCTGATATGCCTACTTTTGTGTTTGATACGGATAAATCTATGTTTGGTATCCATGTTATTTATGCTTTAAAGGCTAGAAAAATGTTATCTAAAGGGTATGCGGGGTACTTGGCTTATGTGGTAGATTCAAGTAAGAAATCCTCTGAATTAGCTCATGTCCCGGTTGTTAATGAATTTGGTGATGTGTTTTCAAACGAGTATTCTATGCCTCTGGATAGAGAGGTAGAGTTTTGCATTGACCTAGTGCCCGGTACCTCACCTATATCTAAAGCACCCTATAGAATGGCTCCGGCTGAGTTGAAAGAGTTGAAGACTCAGTTGCAGGAGTTGCTAGATCGGGGGTTTATTTGTCCAAGTGTGTCACCCTGGGAGCACCTGTTTTGTTTGTTCGGAAGAAGGATGGCACGTTTATATTGTGTATCGACTACAGATTATTGAACCAAGAAACTATCAAGAATAAATACCCTCTTCCGCACATTGATGACTTGTTCGATCAACTTCAAGGTTCCGTGATATATTCCAAGCTTGATTTGCGAAGCGGATACCATCAGTTGAAGATTAGACCGGATGACATTTCAAAGACAGTCTCCAGGATGAGATATGGTCACTATGAGTTCGTGGTTATGCCTTTCGAGTTGACTAATGCTCTGGTAGTATTCATGGATATGATGAACCGGATCTTCAAGCCTTACCTTGATATTTTGTGGTGGTTTTCATAGATGACATCCTTGTTTACTCTAAATCCCAGGAAGAGCATGAGAATCACTTGAGGATTGTCTTATCCCTTCTTCGTGAGAAGCAGCTGTTCGCCAAGTTTAGCAAGTGCGAGTTTTGGCTCAAGCAGATTTCTTTCTTGGGGCACGTGGTGTCAAGTTCGGGGATTTTTGTGGATCCTTCTAAGATTGAATCCGTAGTCAATTGAAAGCAACCTTCAACTGTGACAGAGGTTCGTAGCTTTCTTGGATTGGCGGGGTACTACAGAAGGTTCATTGAGGGATTTTCTAGAATTGCAACTCAGTTGACAAGACTGACTCGGAAGGATATACCATTTGTGTGGGATTAAAAATGTGAAGCAAGCTTTACCGAGTTGAAGAAGAGGTTGACATCAACTCCAGTTCTTACCCTTTTGGATGGTTGTGAGAATTTTGTTATATTCAGTGACGCCTCGAAGGAGAGATTGGGATGTGTTCTAATGCAAAGTGGGAAAGTGATTGCGTATGCCTCTAGGAAGTTATCACCGGCGGAACATAATTACCCTACCCATGACATGGAATTGGCTGCGATTATGTTTGCGTTATATAAGTGGAAGCATTATTTGTATGGAACGAGATTCGAGATTTTCACCAATCACAAAAGCATGAAGTATCTTTTTACCCAGAAGGAGTTGAATAATCGGCAAAGGAGATGGTTAGAGCTATTGAAGGATTATGATTGTGTGATTTCATATCATCTGGGAAAGGCAAATGTAGTTGCGGATACGATTAGCCGAAAGGCTTATTTATCAACTTTGAGTTCCCGAGAGTCAAGAAGTGAGATAATATTTGCGAATGTTCGAGCAGTTCCTACCTTGTATGGAGATTTAATGGAAGCTCAACAAAGTGATCCGGAGTTGAAGAAAATTTTGGGGCAAGTGCAAGATGGAAAAGCCAGAGAATTTGTGTTGAATCGAGATGGAATTTTGACTTTTCAAGGCAGACTTTGCGTTCCTTCTTCATAGGAGATCAAGAGGCGCGTGTTAGAGGATGGCCACAAATCAAAGTTTGCTATTCATTTGGGAAGTACGAAGATGTACCAAGATTTGAAACGAGGTTATTGGTGGAATGGGATGAAGAGAGAGATAACGGATTTTGTATCTAAATGTTTGACTTGTCAACAAATTAAGGCCGAGCATCAGAGACCGGCGGAGCTACTTCAACCATTAGATATTCCGGAGTGGAAATGGAAAGGAATTTCGATGGATTTTGTGACTGGTTTGCCTCCTACCGCAAAGAAGATGGATGCTATTTGGGTGATCGTTGACAGATTGACAAAGTCGGCTCATTTTCTATCGGTGTCAACAAAGTACTCGATGGAGAGGTTAGCTCAAATGTATATGCTAGAGATTGTTAGACTTCACAGAGTTTTGGTTAGTATTATTTTCGATAGAGATCCGAGATTCACCTCGAGATTTTGGAAGGCATTGCATGAAGCTTTGGGGTCTAAGTTGAGTTTTAGCACGGCGTTTCATCCTCAAACCGATTGTCAGACCGAGAGAACCATTCAGATACTTGAGGATATGTTACGGGCCTATGTGATGGATTTTCATTTATCTTGGGAAGATCACTTACCCATAGTTGAGTTTGCTTACAACAACAACTATCAGTCTAGTATCGAGATGGCTCCGTATGAGGCGTTGTATGATAGAAAATGTAGATCTCCAATGTGTTGGGACGAGGTTGGTGAAGCTAGGCTTTGGGGTCCGGACTTGGTTAGAGATTCAACGGAGAAAATCAAGGTGATCCGAGATAGATTGAAGACGGCTCAGAGTAGGCAGAAAATCTACGCCAACAATAGAAGATGAGACTTATCTTTTCAAGTGGGTGACTTAGTGTTTTTGAAGATCTCTCCGAGGAATGGGATTAAAAGGTTTGGTAATAAAGGGAAATTAGCTCCGAGATTTGTTGGTCTGTTTGAGATTTTAGAAAAGATTGGTGAGTTGGCTTATCGGTTGGTGTTGCCTCCATCCTTTTCACCTCTTCATGACGTGTTTCATGTTTCCATGTTGAGAAAGTATTGCCATGTTCCCTCCCATGTTTTGAGTTCTCCTCCCGAAGAGATTCAAGTGGATATGTCATATGTAGAAGAGCCTTTGAGAGTATTGGAATTTCAAGTTAGAGAATTGAGAACTAAGAGTATCCTGATAGTGAAGATCCTATGGAAGAATCATACCATCAAAGAGGCAACTTGGGAGCTAGAGTCGGAGATGAGAGAAAAATATCCTTGGTTGTTTGAGCATGCAAGTAAGTTCATTTAAAATTCAGGGCGAATTTTCTTTAAGGGGGAGTGAGTGTCACAACCCTAATCTTAGGCACCATTTTAGCACACGTTGATCACGTGGGGTTGGGGTTGTAGTATCTCATTTTATGAAATTCATGCTACTTGTTACGTTTTATGCGTTTATTTTAGACTTTGGAAACTTATATGAATTTAGGGTGATAATCAAATTTAGTTAATGATTTAGGGTCTAAATGAAATAAAAATGGAATGTTGTGGTGAAAGTATAATATTTGAAATTCTAAATGAAAGGATTATAAAATATTGAGGTGCCTTAGTGTCAAAGTTGATAGTTATAATGGTTCAAGCCTTGAGGAGCTAAGGTTTAATTTGTTAATGTTTACCTCATTTCTCTCCATGAAAAAAAATCATTTTAACAACATTTCATCTTCTTCCTCTGTTTAAGAAAGAAAAAGAACCAAAACCCTAGTTTCCTTCCAAAAATTCTAGCCAACTCAATTCCTTTTCGTTTTTGAATCCGTTCGCATATTATTGTTCGTGGCGCCAAGGGGAGCGTATCTATCCAGAAAAAGAATTATTTATTTTCAAATTATTCCGGTAAGTTATTATGACTTCCATCTTTTTCTTGCTCATTCAAGGTTAAAATGGGATATTATTGTTGTATAAGTTGTTTTAGTATTTTTGGTATATGATTCTTTGAGTTAGAATGATAATTGAATGAGTTGAAATTTACATGGTGTTGGTATTGTGGTATAAGTGTAAACGATATTATTAATTGGAAATAAAGGTTGAAGGAATTGTTATAGGTATCTGCATGGATAGTTTATCCATTTTTCTTGAATTGGAAAGCTTGGAAATGGTATTTTGTATATTGTTCTTGAGTTGGAAGGTGTATGGAATGGGTTGGTATGTTTTAGGCTGATGTTTAGTACCAATTTGGAGCCTTAAGAAACAGAGGAAATGAGGAAATAACATTTGGTTTAGGCCTTTGCTGATGTTCAACTTCTGATGCTGATTTTTGCCCTTGGCACGAGTCGTGTCCTTTGGCCACTCGTGATAACGAGTCGTGCCCTTCCCTGCCACCTCTGAACTATTTTTCAAGCAATAGAAACCTAATCTACCTAGTATATAATTGAACCTTCTTTGACTATAATTAAAGTACAACACTTTAGCTATACAATGATGTCTTAATTGGTCAAAATGGATTTGAGGAAGGGGTTTAAATATTGTTCGGAAAATGGTTGGCAAGCTTGATTTACAACTTAACCAAAGTTATTCAAACATGGTAATTTGAACTTGAACCTTAATAGAGGTTATTAATTGTTGTATATTGAACATGTAGGGCTTGTTGGTTATATATTGTGCCCTTACTTGATTCCATCTCCATGGTTTATGATGCAAATAGTGTATGAAATGTATGTTGCACTATTGTATTGATTTAAACATGAGTATGAATACCATGTTGTTATTTTATTATTCCTTTGGAGGATTTCTTTTCAAGTAACTATTATGTGCTTGAATGTGTTTTAATCAGCTGATGTTTAGGGGTATAATGGAATACGATCAGTTATGGAAATTGTTCTATAATGTGATCGGATTACATTATACCTGTGACTGTCCCTTTCTGTGGCCACAGACTGGGGTTATAGCTTCTGTATTGAGCCAAAAGCCTTAGAGATTGCTAGTATCTTATATGGTTCCCTGAAAATGGGTCTTATAAGATGTGAATATGCCTAAGCAGTTCACAAATGAGTGGAGTTTTACTCCCAATGTTGTACGACTTATTCTTCAGACTAAAAAGGTAAACCAAGGTAACGTAAGGTGTTTACTGCTTTACCAATGTGTTATATGCACCTTGTTATGTGTTGCATCTTACTTGGCATATTGTTGCATTCATAATATCTTATTGAGATTTATTCTCACCCTTCTCCCTTTAATGTTTTAGATCGCACTAAGAAAGGAGGTCCAGGCCAGTAAGGACGGAAAGGAGTTTGGACGTGTCTTTTGGGTTGTCAGGGTACGTGTTGGCTAGTGATGGGAAGTTGTATTTTGGTATAACTCCTTTATAGAGTTTGTGCATAGAACAACCTTTGTATAACTTATATTTGTAATGTTTGTAACTAAAACAAGTATGTTTTTCAAAGTTTGTTATGAATTTCCTCCAAGTGGAGATGATTCAAGTTAGTTTTATAATGGTAATGTTAAAGTTTGTTTCATTTTCAAGTTAAGTCAAAGTTTTTAAATTTTATGTGGTTTTTAATAGTAAGGGGACCCTCCCGCTCGAGGTATGAGCTAGGGTTCCGGGTCGGGGTCCCCACACGTAGCCTTCAAAAACCCCAAAAACCACCAACCAAACCAAAGGGGGGCCATTCTGGGATAAAAAGTACAAAAAGACTTTTTAGGAATTTTGGAAAATTTGGAAAAGCAACATCAGTCCGTACGGACCACTTTGCTTCTAGACATCATAATTACAAAATTCTCTTAAAGTCCACAATATTCCCTTAAATCCGGGAAAACCAAAAATTTGGTTTTGCAAGAATGGTCCGTGCGGACCATTTTGCATATTTTCCCCCTATAAATAGAGGGCTCCCCCTCATATTTTTCACACATCCTTTCTTCTCTCTCTCACCCCAGCCTTCATGCCCTCTTCTAAGACCCTTCGGGGCAATCACAATCCCTTTCGGTTCCCTTCGGGGCATTCCGAGGCCACTCGTGGTACTTCGAAGCCCTATCGAGCGCTTCTAAGACGCTCCTGAGCTATCCCGAGGCACTCTCGAGGCATCCCGAAGCCTTGACGGTCCATCCTGAAGACTTGTCGGTCCATCCCGAGGCAATTCGAGCCATCCTGAGGTGTCCCAGCCCATTCAGAGCATAACTGACGATCCCATCGCACGCCGGAACTCTGCCTGAGCACAACCGACAATACCGACACACGCTGAACCTCTGCCCGAGTCCAGTCAATGATCCCTGCGATGTAGACACTATTCAACACTCAAACACTATTCCCAAGCGGAAGACAGACACGAACCAACATTGGTAAGGCTTCCTTCCATTACTATTTCAATATATTTCAATACATAGCGTACGATGTAGACATTATATACAGCACGCATTTTTAAAAGCACATACACACACACAATTTTTAAAGAAAGAGGGGTGCCGAAAGACTCGTTTTTATGAGGCAACTTGGGTGCGCTTTACTATGCCCTTCCGAAGGAGTAATCTGACCTCCGAACTCAAAAATCTCATCACACAACAACAGTTTTTTAAACTAATCTTTTTTTTAATGTTTTGGGCTAAATCAAAATGGCATGGCGACTCTACAAACAAAAACGCAGCGAGACACCTCATCAACCAATGAGCACGAGATGTCGGGGCCCGCGTGCAAGACGGATTCGGGTAATTTCAATTCCCAGTCATTGCGGGATAGCATGTTGACAATCTCGGAGATTGAAGAGGGCCTACTAACATAGGAGTTTTCGTTGAATGATATCATATTCACTCTTTCATTTCGGGGGAGCCAATTTCTGACTGTGTTGGGGCCACGGGGGTGTTCCAACTTTCCTTCTTCAATTAGCCCTTGGACCACTTGTTTCAGCATGAAGCAATTGTCGGTGGTATGGCCGGGGTAGTTGTGGAAGGCAAAGCGTTTGCTCATGTCCATGTTAGGATTGGGATTCTTTGGCTGGTAATTCTCAAGGGGCTTGAGAATGTTCCGCTTCAACAATGCTTCGAAAACCTGGCTTAGGGGCATCTCGAGGTTATCAAAGCGCTGGAACTGCTGTTGCCAAGGAGGATTGTTGTTCCTTGGGGTGCTTGATCGCGGCTTACTTGAACTCCATTTTGGATGTAGTAGACCGCTCTGGCGGCTTCCTTTCCTTTGCTTGGGACAGGTATCGGATTTGATGGGGCTACCCAGTAGTGGTAGGAAGAAGCAGGGGTGGTTGCTGTCTTTTGTAGGCTCAACGTCTTTTAGAACTTGGTCCCGGCATTGAACATGGCACGAAGATCGGGATAGAAGTGTTGGCTGATCAGGGCCCTCAGGGATGGTTTGAGGCAGGAATGGAAGATGTCCATTTGCTCTTCTTTGGAAAGCGGATCCATTATCTCGCTTAGTTTCCAATTCCATATGTTGTAAAACTCTCCTACAGGCTAGTCATCCTTCTGTTCAGTGGCTTGCAGATCATGGCGATTTGTTTCCTACTCAAGGTTGGCGTAGTACTTCTCCAGGAAGATCTCACTGATTTGATCCTAAGTGGAGCGATTTTCCACTTTTACATTGAGGAACCACCTTAGTGTCGTGGACATAAGGGAGTGTTGGAAGTGATTCACCATTTTTATGGGGTGGCCCCTTTGGATCTCATACCTAAGACATAGGTATCGATGTGAGTCTTTGGGCATTCTATCCCATCAAACTTCTCCATTTTCGGCATTTTGAACTTCAGGGGAGAGGAACACCTTCCTCGGATCTGTGGGCATAAGCGAGTCCTTCCGAGAGTTGGCCAATTTCCCTTGCATTTCCTTCATTTGTTCGACCAACCAAGCCATACGAGGGTCATTAGGCAGAGGCAGGTTGCCGTTTTCTGGGATGGAAACCGAAGATAGAGGTGGATTGGTTGACGGGATTGCCACTCGGGAATCTTGGGGAGGTAGTTGAGTGTATACCAACCCGTATCCTTGATTGTTAAAATTGGAGCCAAGGGCGTGATTACCCAGACCATGATAGGTTGCATTTGGGAGCTGAGGGAATGTCTGATTAGCCCCAAAAGGCAGCCTGGTGGGTGGCAAATTTGAAATGTCAGGGTATCCGCTCGGTACGTCTGCCCCTAGCAGAAATTGGGATTTCAAGTTGTGGCTGCGGGGCTCATATAGAGGCAAAGGATTGAATCCCGGGGGATATCGAGAGACATTGGGATCTGGGGGAGCGGGCTCATAGTTGTTTTGGTGATATTGTGTTTGCAGAGCAGGGCTGGGAAATTGATTATGCTGAGGTTGAGCAGATCGGAGCTCCTTAACTGAGGCTCTAGTGGAGCTTTGAGCGTGAGCTACTTTGCATTGCCGGTTTCTCATAGCTTTGCGGAGGAGAGACCTACTGATAGCTTTGGGCAGCCGGGGGAGCAGGCATGTCTTTGTTTTCTATGAGAACAAAGGTCCCATCGGGTTGGCGAACCGCGACAGCTCCGCTACGGTGCATGGTGTCTACGATCCAGGCTTGCAGCTCTTCTTGGCGCTCCTTAAGGGTCTCAAAGGCTTGTAGCACCTCCTCCATTGTTTGGAGATTTCCCAGAGGCGGAGTTCCATTTCCTTCATTGTTATCTGTCGACCCTGGCATGGGAGAGAGTGACGGAGCTGCTCCCAATTTTGGCAGGAAAGGCTATCGGACCTTGCGACTTTGACACTTAAAATATGGCTCCCGGGGACTCTCAACCACTCTCAGTTCGCTGGAGGGGGTGAAAGGCAAGGTTTAGATTTTGGAGGGATTTTTGGATGAAGGGGGAAAGCTCATGCGATATTGCAGTTTCCTTTTTTTTATTTATTTACATAAAACATGTTATCTCAGAATCCTAAATGGGTTGGAAAAGATTGCTCTTCTTTTCGCAACTATTCTAGATCCAGGGTCAGTGGAAACCATCACTACGGCTATAAGCCCCTCATTTTGCACATGTATTTCGACCTCTCGGGGTGGACAGCCCCGAGCGGTGGTCCTATAGGGCAAGTGGTCTCTACCTGCCAAAAGAGAAATGAACCTAAGGATCGAGCCTGTCATGTTCGTTTTAATGCGTCTACCATATGAATAGTGAACAAAGCTAGTACCTAAGTCAAGATCGGGTCAAGAATTTGGCATGACCTCTCTTTACCTTGCTTGCGCAAGGGATCTATGACTTTAGGTTTTAGCTAGGTCATATTGTCATGGATGACGCATTAAAGGCTTGATGATATGGTGTCATGTGGGCATGGATGTATATCCGGCACGGATCATGGTCTAAGTGTAGCTTTATAAATCAAGATCGGGTCAAGATTTTAGCATGACCTTTCATCACCTTGCTTTCGTAAGAGATCTTAATTTTTGGGCTTTGACTCAGATAATGGCCAATATGGGATATGTATCCAGGCTTTATGACACGGACTGGGTGAAAAACCAATCGAGTCTTGACAGAGTATGGCGTAAAAGTGCATGGTTGACACTGGCCAGGATGGGATGTTTGAAATGATCTCGTACGCGCAAGAAAGGCATAGGAACACCAATCGAACTGCATCTGAGACCATCCCGGGTTTGGGGTTATAGTTTACAGTGTACAAGATAAGAGTGTGTGTAGTGTGTGGTCACTAAAATTCCTTTTCTGAGTAAAACAGAATGTTTTTGCAGAATGTGTTTTAAAAGGATGTACACTGATGATGCATTTTTTTTTGTATATTTTGAATAGGCAAAAAAAGTAAAGCACATGCACACACACACAAAAGTTAAAGAAAGGGTAATATTAAAGTTTGACCCTCATCATTTATTTTAAAAATCTTTTTTTTTTGTTAATTTTTTTTTAAAACAACATAGTCCCTAGCGGAGTCGCCAACTGAAATTACCCGATCCGGCGCGCGGACGGCACATCTCGCATTGGGGGCCCATTGCTGCTTTTCATTTTTGTAGAGTTGCCACGCCGTTTTGATTAAGCCCAAAACATTGAGAAAAGGCTGTTTTGTTTATTTGTTGTGTGATGAGATTTTGAGTTTGGAGGTCAGGTTAGGCCTCGGGAAGAGATGTTTTGAGCTCACCCGAGTCGCCTCGTATACACGAGTCTTCTGGTACTCTTTTCTTTAAATGTTATGTGTGTGTGTGTGTGTGTGCTTTTAAATAAAATGCATTAAATAAATAATTGAAAGACAGTGCGGGAATATTAACAAACCACTATCACTGTCAGACCTCCATAGTGCAATGGAAGGCCTTGTGGGATCGTTTGTACGATTTGGGTCTGTGTGAATAGTAAATATTGACTACATTGTAAATAGTAAATTTAAAGCAGTAATGTATTTAAAGACTGAAATTTAGAGCAACATTTAAATGTGCGGAAGGAGAACTCACCAATGTTGGTTAAGTCTATCTTCCTAGGGTTTGTAGGAGAAATGTGTTTGGTTTAGGGTGTTTAAAGAGGAGAGAGTTTTTTCCCTCACTAATGGCAAAATCTCCCCTAATTAACTCTCGGTATCAAACTTGGGGTTTCTAAAGAGGAGAGAAATTATGCACTCACTCGGGCAGAACCTCCCCTAATTAGCACTCGTTCACGCTCATTTAGACTCGCTAGTTTGGACCGGTTTGAGCCGTTTGGGTGTTTGGAGTTTGGTTTGGGATGAATAGCATTTGTGGGACGTCGGGAGGTCGACCGGGATGGACCAGGATCACCTCGGGAGGGCTTCGGAGTGCCTCTGGATGGCTCGAGAGGCCTCGGGAAGGACCGGAAGTGGACATAATGGCCTAAAAAGCTGCCTGAAGGCTGGGGGGAGATAGGAGAGAGTGAAGGCATGAGTGAAATGGGCTGGGGTGCCCTCTATTTATAGGACTCAAAAAATTGCAAAAGTGTCCGTACGGACATGTATGCAATTACAATTTTTTTGTTTTCTTGGATTTCAGGAAATATTGTGGACTTTGTGGAGATTTTGCAATGATTCTGGCATGTTGACATAAGTGTCCATACAGACACATCATTGTAAGTACCCAAATCTGGCTCATGCCTTCCGGTTAATTTTCCCGACATTTCGGTAAGTTTTCCGGTAATTCCCCGGACTTTCCTAGTGTTCCGGAAATGTCCTGGAACAGTCCAAATTTAAATTAGGGCTGTAAGGAGCCTTCCTAATTAAGAAAACACGTTTTTCTTAATTAGGGAGAAGCTTCTAGAATGATGCCACCTTGCATGGTTCTAGAATGCTGAGTCATTGTGGATAAGACCGCACGGCCTCATTTGCAAAGGGCCTGCAGCCGCACGGCTTCATTAGCCTTATCCAGACTGCCTATAAATAGAGCCCTCCTCTACCCATTTCAACAACAACAACAACACAAACAATCACACACACACACTCCATAGCAGTCCAGACGTGAAGAAAAACCCTTGAAGGCTCAAGAAGGCGAAGAAGAAGCTCAAGAAGCCATCTCCCTCCTCCTTGAAGACCCAAGAAGAACCTCTCCTCCTAGCTCCGTCCAAAGAAGCGAAGGAAACGATTGGTAACCTCGCACGCCCTAACCTTGCATTTTAATTGATATACTTGCTCATTGCATTCATATATCTTGCTTGGGACTTGGCATTTATTCATAAAGATCATATCTTTATCACCCCCTTTCCCCTTTTGCATGCATTAAGACCTCATTTGTCATAAAAATGTAGTCTTTTTCATAAAGGTGCATCCTTTGCACCTAAAATCCCTATTTTCCAATAAAAATGTTATCTTTATGCATCATTTGCATACAAAGATCAAATCTTTTTCAATAAAAATGCATCCTTTGCATCAAAACCCCTTTTTTCAATGCATCATTTGCATAAAAATCAAATCTTTATGCATCATTTGCATAAAGATCATTTCTTTAAATCAAAAAGCATCATTTGCAACCTAAAAATGTCATCTTTTCATTAAAGAGTCATTTTTTTATCATGCATTTCCCCTTTCCCCAACCTTGGAACGGACCGGTGTAAAAGTTCTCATCTTTGCATCGTTCCTTCCATTAAAGGTTCATGATTTCTTTAGGAAAAGGATAACCTTGAACCCTATATCTCCGATTATCGCTTAAGAATGAGTATGAAGCCTCTATACGAGCTCGACCGTCTTAAAGCGTAGGATTGATGGGCTAAGGACATTCCTTCCTAAAGAACCTCATCTTTGACCCAAAAGAGAGTCATTCTCTCGATCACGCAAGTCCCGAGGGTCCCGAGGTTTAAAATGCGATGATCATAAGTCATAAGATGAGGACGGGATCATAATCCCAAATACATAAATTCCAAGGAATCCCGAGCGACAACCAACAAATGGTTTGTACGTCCGGAAGACAACTTGGGACATTCCCCCCCTTATTTTCAAACACATGCACACAAAGAAAGCACGCAAGCAAACATGATTAATGAAATCTAGGGAGACTTGCTCCGGCAAGGCACTTTGGGTGAACGCCAAACGTTCTTCCCAAGGGGTAACTTAACCTCCGAACCCATAAAACCTTTTTTTCAAAGTTTTGAGGTAATCAAAATGGCGTGGCGACTCCGTTTTTCAAATAACTCGGATGTCTTCAAACTCGCGTGAATTCCAATAAACAAAAGAATTTGGGCACACATTCACAGTTTGGCGACTCCGCTGGGGATCATCCCAAAGGAGAAAAGCTTTATTTTCAAAACAAAAGTCGATACTTGGTATATAGGTGGACCCCACTTACCCTTCCTGTATCGCTCCCTAACCCGGGGCTTGGGATAACAAGGTGGTTTAACAATCCCACGTACCAGTATCCCTTTTTGAAAAAAAATTTTTGAAAAAAAAAAATACAAAAAGCTTTTCCCTTTGAGCGGGTTAGACTCCCATCGCCGATTTCATTAATCGTGCTTGCTTTCTTTTACCATGCATTGCATCATTTGCATCTTGGAATCTGTGCATACTTTGAACGGGAAACAACCCGAAAAATAGCAAAAGGAGTGGAACCTGGAAAATTGATCCATGCAGTCGTACGGCTAATCCTCATAGGATTCTGACCATACGACCTCAGTGGCAATTCCACCAGGAAAAATCATGGTTAATCTGGCAGTCCTAGCAGCTTGGGGCTATTCAGCTCCATGACTGACTGGGGCTCCCAGAAAATTTACGTGCTTATGTGTTGCATTTTCCCCCGTCCCGAAAATCATTCCTTTAAAACACATTTATGAAAATCTCTGTTTTAACTCAAAAAGGAACATTTTTAGGAGACCGCACACTACGCGCACCTGATATATCCTGTACACTTTTGCACGCACGTCCTTCAAACCCGAGGGTGGTTCCAGCTGCAGTCACGGACAGCCTTACGATGCTCCCGGGCGCGCACGGAATCATCCCAACCTCCCCATGGCAGCCAGTGTCGACCAATGCACAGTCCGTGTCACACGTTTCAAAAAATCCGTGACTTTTGGTTGGTTTTTGGTCTAGTCCGTGTCATATAGCCCAGTTGCATACCCACGTAAAGGTCAAGCCTTAGCTCATAACGGAAACCAAGATTTTCGCTCAAGCGAAATTCTGCCGAAATTCCGACAAGGAAAAATTGGTGGGATCTTGACTCCGACATTGACTATTGACCTTGACCCGCACGGAATGCGTAAGAGTCAAGACCAAGTCTTTGCCAAAATAAAAGATCTTTCGCTCAAGCAAAGCTCTGCCAAAATTCCGACAAGGAAAAATTGGCAAGATCTTGACCGGCATTGACTTTGATTCCGACTCGCGCCGCGCATGCAACGAAGTTCAATGTGACACTGTGTCATCCGGCTTTTGCCGCCCGACCCATGCCTATTATATTCTCGGACATTACCGAAAGTCAAAAACCGTCATTCGCTCAAGCGAAACTCTGTCGAAGATCCGTCGAGGCAGAGAGACGAGACTTTCACGGTATTGCCTTGACTATAATCCGCATCGCTCGTGCGTTGAAAGGTCCTATGACCCGCTAGACCCGATAGGAGCGTTCTTTACTCTCGGTCGGTGGGATCCGCGTGCCCACAGGACCCTCGCCCGGGCCGTCCACCCTGGGAGGTCGAAATACAGGTGGAATACGAGGGGCTTATAGACGTAGTGACGGAACCCACTGATCCAGGATCTAGAGTAGTTGTGAAAAAAGAAGGGCAGAACCCCTTTTCCAACCAAATAGATATTAATAAAAGACACTGTTTTAAGTAAACTTGAAGATTCTAATTTGCATATTGCCTGAGCCTTCAGCCTAAACACCTACCCCGAGTCTAAACCTTTCCTATCCCTTTCCCGCAGCGAGAAAGAAGTGGGTGAGAACACCGGGTCAGCGACTTGTTAGCGCAGAATCCTCAGACAGTTCGCCAGAATCCTCAGAAAGTTCGCCAGAATCCTCAGTTTCCTCAGTTCAGAGAGTCAGAATGACCGATTTGACAGAAAACAGTGCTGGTTTGGGTAACCAGATGACTAGGGAAGAAGAGCTAACCTTAGCCCTGGAAAACAGTCGTAAGGCCCATGAGGAACAGCAAGCCACGCTCATCGAAGCGCTTCGTCGTCATGGAGTTCAAATAGTGGTCGAGCCCAACGGTTCCTTGGTGATGATAGAAGATGAGCCTCCAGAAGCAGCCATCTCAGCTCCATCCACCTATAACCAATGCCCTCCTCCATCCTCATACGATCCCTTATCCAGGATTACCCCTCTTCAGTCCTTTCCAACATCCCAAGCCATCAGGATCCCAACACCCTCACCTCCTCAAGTGAGACCTAGCTTTGTCCCCTACCAACAGAAAGCAAACGCCTCAGCTATCCCGGTTACGCAGCCTCTGCATTACCCCATGGGATTCACTCCCTCTCCTCAGTATGGGCCATCCCAGGCATTCCCTAGGCCTCAAAATCAGCTCAATGACCCTCTCAATTCATGTCCTGCCACAGCAGATCTTCCACCTCCAACTTTGCCCACAGGACCCCAGGAGGTTCCGTATCCTTTTTCCTACTTCGGAAATTATGAGCCTAATTCCTATGCCTCCGGCCAGTCTCACGGGAACACGGGACCTGGTCAAGTTTACACTTACTTCCCCTCCAAAGATCCCCAAGCCTTGGTACCAGCTACCACGTGCCACCCACCGTCCCTTCCACCCAAGTCAGATAAGCCTTCTCTGAATCGAGCAATCCTAAACCATCCCCGACTCTGACATGGCTTGGCTAAGGGAACAAGTTAGGTCCATGCAAGAGAAGTTTGGGGAAATAGACACCAAGAGGACAGCATACCAGATCACTGATCCCAACAAAGTTGTCCCTCTCCCTCCAAAATTCCGAATGCCAGAAATTGAAAAGTTCAACGGCACTGATTGTCCTGACTCACATTGAAAGCTACATTCTTGCCATGAGAGCCAAAGATTGTACACAGCAACAAATGGCCGATCATTTTCAGTTATCATTAAAAGGTTCAGCTCTTAGGTGGTTCCTGCATGTGAAACCAGAGGCCCGAGCTACTTGGGACCAGATCAAAGAAGCGTTCCTAGAAAAGTATAAGGCCAATTTGAATTGGGAAACCAGCCGGAATGACCTACAGGGTACCCTACAACGTTCAGATGAGCCAGTAAGTGAATTCTACAAGAGATGGAATTGGAAGCTCAGTGAAATGATGACCCCACTCAATGAAGAGGAACAGATGGAGATCTTCCAATCTTGCCTGAAACCTCAACTAAGAGTTCAAATTGGCAATTACTACTATCCTGACCTTCGGGCAATGGTAAATGCCGGCACCAAGTTTGAGAATGCCTTCAATATGGCCCCGGCCACAGGAATGGCCGAGCTCTTATCGCTACAAAGCACCGGTGTCAAATGCCCCAGCTGTAACCGTAAAAGGAAAAGAAGTGATTGGCGCTGTTAATTACATTCAGAATGAGAAAGCGGGACAGAATGCAGGGCAAGCTGCTGCAAAGCCAAAGCTCCCTTTCTATACCGCTGAAGATTTCGGGATGCCACTAGAAAAGGTCTTCGACGGTTTGGTAGCCCAAGGACTCATCAGACCTTTGGAAAACTGGAAACCCAGAAAACCCCAGTATCAGAATGGACGAGACCAAACACTGTCGCTTTCACAATTATCATGGCCATAACACTAATGATTGCACCTACCTGAAGCTCCTGATCTCTCGCCTAGTTGAAGAAGGCAAGTTAGAACCACCTCGGGGTCCCAATGTGGTCAAGAATCCTCTTCCTGCTAACAACCGAGTCAACATGATCGAGTTCGGAGGAACAAATGGAAATGGTTTTGGAAATCCAGCGGTCATAGATATCCTGAAATTCAATGTTCCTTATGCTGAATTACAAGGGAAATGGAAAGATCTGATTAATGCCGCCGCCATGGAGGGACAGTTTGGACCCATAGTCGGAACTGATTTCGTTAATGTTGTCAGAGCTCGGCCTCTTTTCTACGACATCGAACCAGTAACCATGGTCAAGATTACAGAAGAAAGGCTCACTTATGAAGACTGCGAGTTTGAAGTAAAACAAGCCATGTTAATGAAAGTCTCTCCAGAACCCTTCATTACCCATGACGAGCATAATGTGTTTGTAATGGCTCTTACTACTCCAGAGGATCATTCCCAACCCCCTGTTTGGGAAAAGGTAGAGAGAAGAGTGAACAAGCCAGAAGACTTTTGGGATGAAGAGAGCTGTATCTCAGATGCCGAAAGCACAACCGGTCCTACTGCCCCGGAGGTACAAATGGATGAAGTTAAGTTCAGAAAGGAGATTCTGTCAAATCAGCCGAGTACTTCCTATGGAATTGGCATCGACAAAGGCAATAATGATCCGCAGAGTGCACAATCAAATGACAACGCTGGCAAGACTGCTACTCCCCAGGGCAACAGCAAGAAGGAGTGAGATCCCGGTCCAACCCTTGTCAAGTTCCCCTCGAGTCAATAAGTAGTGTAGGGTCCAGAGTCTATGTTGTCTTTTCAGTTGAGTCAGGAATCTTCGAATTCCAGTCCTCAGAGTCATCCGAAGGCCTCACGCCTGAGGATTATGAAAATGTAATCGATGTCATCTTTCCCCTTATCTTGAATGAAATGACAAATCTTTCTGATTATCCTCTTATTGCCAACTTAACAAATGATAAATTAACTCAAAACTTAACAACAGTTAATAATGAATCATTTGAACAAGATGCAAACACACTAAACGAACAATACATTAAAGAAATCTTTAAGCAGGTTTCAGAAAAAGAGGAAAACCGGGCCCAAGCTGCCGAGGAGATTTTGATAAGTGTGAACTTGGGTACTATTGAGGAACCTAAAGAGACACAGATTGGAAGCTTCTTCCAGGGGGTTGAAAGGGACAGATTGATTGAGCTGCTCAGAGAATACGTCGACGTGTTTGCATGGTCATACAAAGATATGCCGGGGCTAGACAGTTCGATAGTAGAGCACAGAATCCCTCTAGCACCAGATGCCAAGCCAGTAAAGCAGAAACTGAGAAAGATCAAGCCGGAATGGTCTCTACAGGTCAAAGAAGAAATTGAGAAGCTACTGCGGGTAGGATTCATCAGAGTTATTGAATACCCGACATGGTTGTCCAACATCGTGACCGTAACCAAGGCCAATGGGAAGGTGCGCTGCTGTGTGGATTTCCGAGATCTGAACAAGGCCAGCCCCAAAGACGACTACCCTCTGCCAAACATAGACATCCTGGTGGACTCCACTGCCAACTACGAAGTCAAATCCTTCGTTGATGGTTTTGCAGGCTACAACCAGATCAAGATGGCCGAGGAAGACCAAGAAAAGACAGCCTTCACCACATCGTGGGGAACCTACTGTTATACAGTAATGCCATTCGGGCTCAAGAATGCCGGGGCTACTTACCAAAGGGCAGCGACCGCACTTTTTCATGACATGATCCACAAGGAGATTGAGGTCTACGTAGACGACATGATAATCCACTCCAAAGGAGAAGGTGGGCAGCACTTTGTTGACCTACGAAAATTCTTTGAGAGGCTGAGACAGCATTCCATGAGACTAAACCCTGCCAAATGCACCTTCGGAGTGACAAGGGGAAAAGTGCTCGGGTACATGGTCACGGAGCGAGGTATAGAAGTTGACCCCCGAAAGATCAAAGCTATCATGGATATGAGGCCACCTCAAACCCAGACAGAAGTCAAAAGCTTCATGGGAAAATTGCAGTACATCAGCCGTTTTGTCAATCAGTTGACCACTATGTGCGAGCCCATCTTCAAGCTCATGAAGAAGAATGTGGACACAGAATGGACCGAAGAATGCCAGGACGCCTTTGACCAGATCAAGGCATACTTAGTACATCCCCCGGTACTATGCCCCCCACATAGACAGAAGCCTCTTCTGCTCTATCTCACTGTCACAGACACGGCAGTTGGGGCTATGCTTGCTCAAGAGAAGAAAGACTCTCGGGTAGAAAATGCCATTTACTTTGTCAGCCGGAAGCTACAAGGGAGTGAGCTCAATTACTCAGCGTGTGAAAAGACCTGCAGGACTGGTCTGGGTAGTCGGCAAGTTGAAGCATTATATGCAAGCCCACCCTGTGAACTTGGTCTCGAAAATGGACCCCATCAAGTACATCTTTGACAAGCCTTCCCTATCGATGCGTCTAGCGAAGTGGTCCTTCTTCTTGGCAGAATACGACATCAACTATGTGACCAGAAAGGCCATCAAGGGTCAAGCATTGTCAGATCACCTGGCGAACTTCCCCAGTAAATGAAGACAGAGGGCCTGAACCCCAATTTCCAGATGAAGGGATCTTTGAGCCTGAAAATAGATGGCAGTTGTTCTTTGACGGAGCCGCTAACAAAAGAGGAAATGGTGTAGGAATGCTATTGGTCGATCCGAAAGATGAGCATACCCCCATAGCCCTCAAGTTGAACTTTCCTGCCACGAACAATGCCGCCGAGTATGAAGCCTGCATTGCTGGTTTGGAGGCCGCCTTAGAAAGAAATGTCAAGGAGCTCGAAGTTTACGGAGACTCAGCCCGATCATCAACCAAGTCTCCAACAAGTGGAAGACTGCAGACCTGAACCCTGGAACGGTATCATGCCCATATGGAGGAGTTGACTGACAGTCCGAGAAGTGACTTTCCACTACTTGCCGAGGGAAAAGAACAGATTCGCAGATGCTCTAGCTACTCTAGCCTCATTGGTAGAGATCCCCGAGGGAAAAGCCATAAAGCCCTTCAGAGTGGGTAGAAGAGAAGCCCCAGCTTTCTGTTGTGAAGTGGACCTGGGACCCGAGCCTATAAAGGAACCTTGGTACAATCATATTTACCAATTCCTCAAAGACGGAGAGTCAGCTTTCAGAGACGAAGAAGGTAGACCAAAAGAAGGAGTCAGAGCCAAAAGCTTGCAAGCCCTGAAAAGGTTGGCTTCTCAGGATGTCATTCTAGGAGGCAACCTATACAAGAAGCGGTATCAAGGACCACTCCTCTTATGTGTCACTCAAGAAAGAGCCAGAGAGTTGATGACCGAAGTCCACAATGGTCCCGCGGTCCTCACATGAATGCCAGAGCCCCGATGCAAGTGATCCTCAGAATGGGTTACTACTGGATCTCCATGGAAACAGACCGCGTTCAACACGTCCGAACCTGCCAGAATGCCAGCGGTTTGCCAACCTCAACCATCTCCCACCTCATGACCTGCACTGCATGACGACTCCTTGGCCGTCGCAACTTGGGGCATTGACGTGATAGGGAAAATATCCCCGACAGGAAGCAATGGGCACGAGTTTGTGTTGGTAGCCATTGACTACTTCACCAAGTGGGTAGAGGCCAAGTCCTACAAGGTCCTCACTTCCAGAAAAGTGGCCCAGTTCATCAAAGAAAACATAATGTGCAGATATGGGGTGCCCAACGAGATCATTTCTGATAATGGGACACACTTCGAAGGAGACTGCGATAGGCTGCTGTCGAGTTCAGAGTTACTCGCCACAAGCCGTCCCGACAGACCTCAAACCAATGGAGCCGTGGAAGCTGCTAATAAGACACTCGAGCGGATCATCCGGAAGATGGCCACCCGTGGTCGTGATTGGCCCGAAAAGCTGCACCTAGCACTCTGGGGCTATAGAACGTCTGTCAGAACAGCCACAGGAGAAACTCCTTTTGCCCTAACTTACGGGATGGAAGCAGTGTTACCAGTGGAGTTGGAAATCCCGTCATTAAGGGTCCTCCTGGAAAACAGTGTCAATGAAGTGGAATGGTTGCGCAGCCGGCATGATGAGTTAGCCTGCTTGACGAGAGAAGGCTAAAAGCCATGGAACACACCCGAGCCTACCAGAGGCGAATGGCCAGAGCGTTTGATAAAAAGGTCAAGGCCAGAGACATCAAAGAGGGCGACTTAGTGCTGAAAGTAAAGCCCCCTACCAGAGACAACCCCCTGGGAAAATGGGAACCCGTCTGGATCGGCCCTTATGTGGTGCAGAAAATACTGTCAGGAGGAGCAATGAAGCTTGCAGACTTGGATGGCAATCCCTTTGTCCACCCAGTCAATGGTGATAAACTCCGAAGATACTATGTCTGATAAAAAAAATAAAAAAAAATAATAATAAATAAAAAAAAAAAGAAGAAAAAAAAAAGTGCAAAAAGAGTAATGCCCAGCTAGGCTGAAGACCCCAAAAAGGGCAGTCTAGGCAAAAGACAGGGCTGCACATATAAAAATAAAAAAAAATAATAAAAAAAATAAAAATAAATAAAAAAAAAAGTGCAAAAAGAGTAATGCCCAGCTAGGCTGAAAACCCCAAAAAGGGCGGTCTAGGCAAAAGACAGGGCTGCACATAAAAAAATTATTAGTTCACCAGAATGAACTACGAAGACCTGAGCCCCTTAGCCTTTCTTGTAAAAGGGGAACGTAGGCAGCCATATATGGTTCGGTCTAAACAATAAAAAGGACGATTAAGTTTCCATGAAATGTGTCCTAAACAATAAAAAGGACGATTAAGTTTCCATGAAATGTGTCCTAAACAATAAAAAAGGACAATCAAGCTTCCATGAAGTGCGTCCTAAAAAATAGTAAAGGGTATTTCAGTTTTCATAAAACGGGTCCCAATCAATAAAGACATTTGAATTTCCATGAAATGTGTCTTGATTAATTTCTAAAATAATATTTCTTGTTCATTACAAGTTAAAAACTTCTTGATGAGTTCAAGCACGGTCTACCTCTTAACTCTGCTAACCTGCTAAAAAGATCTAAAATACAATAAAATGCCTAAATAAACTAATGTGTTTGCAAAATGGCAATAAGAGGATCTTGAGAAAAGACTTGTCAGTCATCATTCGCTGAGTCTTCTTCAGTCTTCTTCCCTTTTCCTCGGCCTCGTCGAGTCTTCTTCCTTTTCTTCTCAATAATGTCGGTATCCCTCATCCCGACCTCTGGTATCCTCACTGGAGCCTCTACCAACCCCGTGTCAATGAGCGCTCTCTATCCGAGCACGAGTCCGCACCTCCTCCCTCTGAGCCTCAGTCAAAGGAGCGACCTCGGACAATCTCTTGTACCGAGCCTCCATATCTCTGACCAAGTCACCTGACTGGTTATGGCAACTCGCCTTAGCCTCAGTCTCCCTCAGAGTCCTACTCGAGTCACAGTCAGCTCCCAATAAAGCTCGACGTCTATCCTCCAAGATAGCCTGAGTCGTTCCCATCTCCCTCTCGTACCAGTCCAAGTAGACAGTGGTCAAGATGGTGCTCTTCCTGCTCCTGAAGATAGCCCTGGGTGGGAAAGCAGTATGTGTCCAAGCCCTCGAGAAGAAAGAGAAGCTGGCTGGATCTCTCATATCCAATGACACCACCTCCATGGTCCGGATGTCCTCCCAATCACTCAATGGCTCCTGTAAAGCCCCAAACTGCCTGGATACCAAGCAGGGTATGTAGAAGGACGACCAGCAGAATCCTGGAACCCTCACAGCATAAGACTCCTGAAATATCCTCCTGGTCTGCAACCTCCAGTGTGGTATCCACCAACGGATGTCCGAAGTGGATAGCCTAGCCATCATCAACTCCCAGCTACCCTGTTCCTGCTGCCTAGGTGCACCTCTCCGAGAAATCACCCAAGGACACTGAGTCGGCAAAGCCCCAGGCAAAGCCCCGAGCCTCTCCTGCAGCCACAGAGTCAACATAGCCGGACTCCCGGACCTCATGAAACGGTCTCCCCGAGCCATCCTATCAATCCCATGAAATGTCTCTCCCAAAACCAGCGGGACAATATCCTTCCCAGCCCTGCAGTCTCTGACCATGTCCAAGAGGCCACTATGACAGATCCCCACGGACTCAGCAGTGAACAAAATAGAGAATACGCAGAGAATGAAAGCATCCATAGCCACCGTGGTCGCAGCCATATCTGGAAACCCAAACTTGCCCGGGATATCAGAAAGGTCAATCCTATCCGGTGCTACCATCATCCTCTCAGCCTCTCCCAAAGGAATCTGCAGAAAAGATGCAAGCTTTACCGTCACCGGCACGTCTCCGATCAGCGGAATAGATATAGCCTCAGTCTCGGGACTCCCAATCAAGGCTCTGAAGTCTTCGTGCGTTGGGACGATTTCGTTGTAAGAAAAGCAGTAAACATGTCTCCGGACGTCCCAGAACTTTGCTGCGGCTCTCAACAGATCCCAATCGGGCGGGAGATCCCTCAAATGCCATAAAGACTTGATCTTGAAGGAAGAATCAAGCAGCCCCTTGTGATTTTGGAAGTTATATCTCGCCCAAGATTGAAGACCGGATAGAAAATGGTCTCGTTTCCCCCTTTGCAATCTAACGAGCTTCTCCATCGCAAAGTGATCAAAGATGGTGCTTTTAGGTCCAAAATATGCTCTGGGAACAATTGGGACAAGTCTAGAGTGAAAATGAAATGAAATGGCCAAGCCTTGCTTTTATTCAGAAAATAACCAGTTCAGACAGAACTGTTAGCCGCACGGCTACATTTGCCCTCAAGGCCATGCCGCACGGCTACATTAGCTCTCTGCAGAAAAAATTCTGCAGCAACCAAAGTTGCTGCCCAAGGGAGTTTTCACCCCACTTTTTCAACCAAAACCTGTACAAAAACATATCCAGAAGCCATTCAAGCATTCATACACCATTATAAATCATTTTGGCCCAGTTTCAGCCCCAATTCCAAGCAAAAAAGTCGCCCCAAGGCTCAGATAATATGCAAATTGAAAAAGCATGAATTAGAAAAGCAAATAAAACATAAATACAATGTTTTCGCCCCATCGGCGCCCAAATAAAGCAAAAAATAAACAAAGTGTGCATAAAAATTGTAAATTGTTTGTTTTTGTTCCAAATCTATTCTAGAGACCTCCTAGGCCTCCGATTCTTCTTCGTCTTCATTCGCTTCCTATCATAAATGCTAGCCTCCCTCATCAGGTCCTCCTGGTCGCTCACATCAGAGAGATGGACATTATCGTGCCCGTACTGGCCAGCTGCCGAGAATGTCAGCGTTGGGTCCCCGCCTCGAGGCATAGCATTGGAAGAGTACTCCGAGGCCGATGAGGTAGACGCTGTGCCCCGACGTGCCGTCTCTTGCGCCCAGGCTCCTGCATCCGCCGCCTTCCAAGCGCAGCGGCCTTCCTCAG
Source organism: Adenophora triphylla var. japonica (assembly GCA_022495995.1). NCBI lineage: Eukaryota > Viridiplantae > Streptophyta > Magnoliopsida > Asterales > Campanulaceae > Adenophora > Adenophora triphylla. The sequence continues at coordinate 94,675 of JAFEMH010004026.1, read as the reverse complement.
AAGAGACCGGCACATGTCCTTCCAGCCCCTATTCTGCCTAACCAGCCTATCGTAAGTGCGAGCTGGAACCTGAGAAAAAGAAGAGAAAAATCTCAGAAAATCTCAGAAAACTTGCAAAAGCAGAAAATCTGAAAGCTAAAAAGGGAATAAGACCCTAAGAGTACACTTACAGTGCTATCAGGCGGCAAGGTGTACTGGGGCTCCCTAGCATCGGGGACAGGTATCCTCATCCTCCTCGGCACTCCATGGACCACGTAGGACAGATGCGCAGGAGGGATCGGCGGGTCAGTAGGCTCATCCTCCCCATATCCCTGAGTGACCGCCAGCTTCACTAGCTTCTGTGGCGTCCTCAGGCGCTGCTCCACAAACACAGCGTAGGGGGTACCCATATCAAAATACTCCTCCGCAGCCACGCCTGCCTGGTACCTCTCAATCTCATCCACCGGCCAGTCCCTGGGCTGCAGCATCCGTGCTGGAGGGTCAGAAGGAGTAATGGCATCTAGTGGGGGAACATGACCATGCTGCCTCGAGAAGCGGTCCCCCAAGTAGATGACATCACATGTCAGCCCTGTGAGCCACCTCCTCTGCCTCGTCACCTCGATAGCATCTCCCAGCAAAATCTCTGGATACCTGCCCCAGGGGTAGAAGTCCACTCCATCGTGCCCATCCCTGTTGATGACCGGCCTCACCATTTTGTAGTCGAAGGTAATCCGGGTCTTCCCCGTGAATTTATCTCTCGCATCTCCCCTCCAGCGAACCATAGCAGGGAAGATGGTGACATCACTCTGCTGGTTCCAAGGGAAGAACCCGATCACCTCACAAAACCAGGCCTGCATGTTCAAAACATCAAAAGGTCATTTTCTCTCTCATAAAAGTCTCAAGACAGGAAAAGAGAAAAGAAAAAAAAAAGGAGACTACCTCAAGGGCAAAAGAAAAGCAGTCCATCGAAGCAGCCTTGTTCCGACTGTACATGTCCAACGAGAAGTAGAGCTCCGCCAATCCGGCCTCTCCCCAAGAGACCGTCCCAATCCCATCAACATCCTCCAGAGAGTCGAGGAGGCAAGTCATAGCTATCGTCCCAGAATTGGCAAAGATGGTGACTGATAGCATCAACCATATGAAGGCTCTAGCCAGCTGCTGTGCAGTCACATCATTAGCAGCAAAATTCTGCATGCTAGTCTGAACTGCCACCTCGACATTCCGTGTCTCCATCCCCAGCCCCTTGGGAATCAGCTCAAATCCAACCAAAGCCTGGAACTCCTCCGCTGTGATGTGGTCCCTCCAAGTCACGGGCCTCCCAGTGAACTGTAAGCCCGTAATAGCAGTAAAATCGGCAGGAGTCACTGTCAGCTCTCCCCAGCTCAGGTGAAAGCTATGAGTACTGTCCCACCAGAACTCAGAAAGGGCCTGGACCAAGCCCTTGCTCTTCGAGGTGATGTGGACACCCCGGCCGATAGCCTCTACAAATGCATCCAGGCCAGTAGCCCTCACCAGCTGCTTGGGATTTACCCCATTCTTCTCAAAATCTGGCATCCTCTGCCAAAGCTTGACCGCTATCTCCGACGGTCCTCTAGACTTGTTCTCCTGTAGACAAGCACATCAAAAAGAAGCGTCAGTCCTTCATATCATTTCAAAAGCATGCATATATTCAAAAGTGCACATATTTTCAAAAGAAAAGCATTCACAAAAGTTTTTCTAGCATTATTCGCATCAAAAAACGTGTCTTTCATCACTTGAAATGCGTCATTGCTTTCCTAAAGCACAAAATCACAATTCTTCGCACATAAGCATTATTTTTCAAAAAATGGCATGCATGAATCATTTTCATCTTCCAAAATCATGTTTTCTCATTGAAAATCAGAATTTTGACCTAGTTCTAGCACAAGGCAAGAACTCCGTCTCATATTTTGAAAAATTCTCATTCTTACTTCATTTTGCGAGAAAAAAGTGAGTCATCCTCATATTTTTCATCAAATAAAATTGCACATTGCATATTCTTAGCCTCATAGGTTGTTCATGCATCTCAAAATCATTCAAAAAATCATTCAAAATCCTATAATTCGGGTCAAGCCCTAAATCATTCAAAAATCAAGCAAAATCATCGGATTTGAGCAAAATGAGAATGCTTACCCTAACTGATCGCGGGTTCGTTGATTTGTGCTCCCTTCTCCCCGGATAAAGCTCCGATGGAGGCGTAAGGAAGTCATACTTCCTCTCCGTCCTCACGAGCTCCTTCCTCCTCCTTCTCGCGGCCGCCGAGATGTTTCTCCTTGCTTGCCTTGGTATGGGATTGCCCTCCGGATCCATTTCAAATCAAAGGGAAGCAAAAGGGTTGAAGAATTTCGAAACTCTCTCTCTCTCTTCTCTCTCTCTCTGCGTTCTTGGGCGGCAACAAGTGCCCAATGCCCGTTCAAAACCTGATTTTAAATAATCTGGAAAAAACAGGCTTCTAGCCGTACGGCTTCTTTTTCTCCATCTCATGCCGGGCGGCTTCATTCGCTCTGAGCAGAAATTACAATCCTGCCCCTGGACCTTCCACTTGGGCATGCAATTTCCGTTATCTTTTAACCAAGATAACATCTTTTCAGAAAATATCCCTTATCTCTTTAGCAATCAAGCTTTATTCCCAGTCGCCTCCGTTAATTCCGTTATAACGGGATAACACTAGGTGACAACCTCCGAATTGTCAGAACTCTAAACTTGTGCTACCTCTATCCGCGAATAGTGAAGTATGCCCAAGTCATTCCAACTTGTGCTACCTCTATCCGCGAATAGTGACGTATGCCCAAGTCATTTCAACTTGTGCTACCACTATCCGCGAATAGTGACGTATGCCCAAGTCATTTCAAATTGTGCTACCTCTATCCGCGAATAGTGAAGTATGCCCAAGTCATTCCAACTTGTGCTACCTCTATCCGCGAATAGTGACGTATGCCCAAGTCATTCCAACTTGTGCTACCTCTATCCGCGAATAGTGACGTATGCCCAAGTCATTCCAACTTGTGCTACCTCTATCCGCGAATAGTGAAGTATGCCCAAGTCATTCCAACTTGTGCTACCTCTATCCGCGAATAGTGAAGTATGCCCAAGTCATTCCAACTTGTGCTACCTCTATCCGCGAATAGTGAAGTATGCCCAAGTCATTCCAACTTGTGCTACCTCTATCCGCGAATAGTGAAGTATGCCCAAGTCATTCCAACTTGTGCTACCTCTATCCGCGAATAGTGAAGTATGCCCAAGTCATTCCAACTTGTGCTACCTCTATCCGCGAATAGTGAAGTATGCCCAAGTCATTCCTACTTGTGCTACCTCTATCCGCGAATAGTGAAGTATGCCCAAGTCATTCCAACTTGTGCTACCTCTATCCGCGAATAGTGAAGTATGCCCAAGTCATTCCAAATTGTGCTACCTCTATCCGCGAATAGTGAAGTATGCCCAAGTCATTCCAACTTGTGCTACCTCTATCCGCGAATAGTGAAGTATGCCCAAGTCATTCCAAATTGTGCTACCACTATCCGCGAATAGTGACGAATGCCCAAGTCATTTCAAATTGTGCTACCACTATCCGCGAATAGTGACGAATGCCCAAGTCATTTCAAATTGTGCTACCACTATCCGCGAATAGTGACGTACGCTCAAGTTTCCCAACTTAAGTTACCTCTATCTCCGTCATAAAGAGATAGTGCCATAAGCTCTAGCTTCATCAGGTGACAGCCTCCGAATTGTCAAAATCCCAAGGATCCTAGACATCGTTCCTAACTATCTAGTGATGCTTGAACTACGATCAAGGCTTGATTCCTCCGGGATACGTAGGTAGCCTTTTATAAAAGGTTCAGCCATTCGACCACTTTGGTCACCCTGTTTCTTTGTCACTCCTCAGTGATAAAGCGCCCCCTCATAAAAGTTCAAATATTCGACCACCTGGGTCACTCCTAGCATGTCCCCAGTAGGATCAATTGCTTGACCTCCTAGGTCATTTTCTCTTCTTCCTTCCCCAGCGGATCCTAATTCCGAACTACGGCCTGGCTTGATTCCTCCGGGATACGTAGGTAGCCTTCCAAAAGGTTCAGCCACTCGACCACCTTGGTCACCCAATCCGTCTCGGCATTCGCCAGATCGGATCCTTTTCTATCGACAACCCCACTCGCCTTGCAAGTGACGTTGCCGAGGGGCTTCTGTAAGTACCCAAATCTGGCTCATGCCTTCCGGTTAATTTTCCCGACATTTCGGTAAGTTTTCCGGTAATTCCCCGGACTTTCCTAGTGTTCCGGAAATGTCCTGGAACAGTCCAAATTTAAATTAGGGCTGTAAGGAGCCTTCCTAATTAAGAAAACACGTTTTTCTTAATTAGGGAGAAGCTTCTAGAATGATGCCACCTTGCATGGTTCTAGAATGCTGAGTCATTGTGGATAAGACCGCACGGCCTCATTTGCAAAGGGCCTGCAGCCGCACGGCTTCATTAGCCTTATCCAGACTGCCTATAAATAGAGCCCTCCTCTACCCATTTCAACAACAACAACAACACAAACAATCACACACACACACTCCATAGCAGTCCAGACGTGAAGAAAAACCCTTGAAGGCTCAAGAAGGCGAAGAAGAAGCTCAAGAAGCCATCTCCCTCCTCCTTGAAGACCCAAGAAGAACCTCTCCTCCTAGCTCCGTCCAAAGAAGCGAAGGAAACGATTGGTAACCTCGCACGCCCTAACCTTGCATTTTAATTGATATACTTGCTCATTGCATTCATATATCTTGCTTGGGACTTGGCATTTATTCATAAAGATCATATCTTTATCACCCCCTTTCCCCTTTGCATGCATTAAGACCTCATTTGTCATAAAAATGTAGTCTTTTTCATAAAGGTGCATCCTTTGCACCTAAAATCCCTATTTTTCAATAAAAATGCATCCTTTGCATCAAAACCCCCTTTTTCAATGCATCATTTGCATAAAAATCAAATCTTTATGCATCATTTGCATAAAGATCATTTCTTTAAATCAAAAAGCATCATTTGCAACCTAAAAATGTCATCTTTTCATTAAAGAGTCATTTTTTTTATCATGCATTTCCCCTTTCCCCCAACCTTGGAACGGACCGGTGTAAAAGTTCTCATCTTTGCATCGTTCCTTCCATTAAAGGTTCATGATTTCTTTAGGAAAAGGATAACCTTGAACCCTATATCTCCGATTATCGCTTAAGAATGAGTATGAAGCCTCTATACGAGCTCGACCGTCTTAAAGCGTAGGATTGATGGGCTAAGGACATTCCTTCCTAAAGAACCTCATCTTTGACCCAAAAGAGAGTCATTCTCTCGATCACGCAAGTCCCGAGGGTCCCGAGGTTTAAAATGCGATGATCATAAGTCATAAGATGAGGACGGGATCATAATCCCAAATACATAAATTCCAAGGAATCCCGAGCGACAACCAACAAATGGTTTGTACGTCCGGAAGACAACTTGGGACATTCCCCCCCTTATTTTCAAACACATGCACACAAAGAAAGCACGCAAGCAAACATGATTAATGAAATCTAGGGAGACTTGCTCCGGCAAGGCACTTTGGGTGAACGCCAAACGTTCTTCCCAAGGGGTAACTTAACCTCCGAACCCATAAAACCTTTTTTTCAAAGTTTTGAGGTAATCAAAATGGCGTGGCGACTCCGTTTTTCAAATAACTCGGATGTCTTCAAACTCGCATGAATTCCAATAAACAAAAGAATTTGGGCACACATTCACAATCATGCTTTACACATTTGTCCGTACGGACATGTATGAAAGATGTCTTGTTTTTTGAATTTTTGTTATTTCCTACAAAGTCCATGGATTCCTTTTTATCCCTGAAAGGTCCTTCTTTAGTTTGGCTCGTCAGTTTTGGACCTCTTGGATGTTACGGGTCTTTGGGATCACGAATGCATGAATCCTCGATGTTTCACGTATGCTCGGATGGAGAGCGGTCCAGATTGGGGTACTTACAGATGCTGAAGATTAAGATGACGTCACTCGGGACCAGGTGTTCGAGGAAATCGAGCATCAAGAGCAGCATCAGCCGGAGCAAGGGTAGGGGCAAGAGCAGGAGAACTCAGATGAGGATCGACAAGAATGAGGTCTTTATTTCTATCTTTTGTAACGAACAAGTCCCAAACAATCTTTTTGCTTTATTGTTTTGGTTAGTTATGCCTTGGCCCAATTTGGGAGGCATTTATACTTATGATATTTTGTATTAGTGTTAGTCTTAGCCTGTTTTTGGGAGACTAACTATTTAATACTAGTTGACTTTGAATCATATTTATTTGATCCATGTTCTTTTATTCTGTTGTCGAACTAGATTAAGCAAGGGATCGACCAAAGTGTTAGTCGAATCAATTTTGCAAAACGAGATTGACTAAGGCTTAGGTCGAACCTGTTTTATAAATGGAGTTGACTAAGGTTTTAGTCGAGCTTGTTTGAGAATGAAGCTGACTAAGGTTTTAGTCGAGTTTGTTTGAGAATGAAGCTGACTAAGGTTTTAGTCGAGCATGTTTGAGAACGAGACGGACTCAGGTCTTCAGTCGAACCTGTTTAAGAACGAGGTTGACTTAAGATTTTGGTCGAGCCTGTTTTAGAATGAGACTGACTAAGGATTCAGTCAAACCTATTTAAGAACGAGGTTGACTTAAGACTTTGGTCGAGCCTGCTTAATATTTCGAGATCGACTAAGAGTCGGACCTAAATTGAATATGTTGCAAGCATAACACAGTAATGTGGATAGAACTTCTTGGGGGTAACCCATTTTTATTGATGAAGTGGATCATTACATAGAGAGCTCAATCAAAAATAATATTTAACTAAGTGACTAGCATGCCAAGGATGCTTCAGCTCGTCGCCCCCCAGATGACCAATCATGTAGGATCCTTCCAGTTACCTCGATCTTCTGTAAGAAATAATCCCCCACATTGAACGGCCTCTTCTTGACTTTCTTGTCGTGATACCCCTTGGTTTTCTGCTTGTAATTAACCATTCTAAGTTGGGCAGTCATCCGTTTTTCCTCCAATAGGTCTAGGTCGATCAACTGTTGGAGTCATTTTGATTCTTATCAAACAAAGCCACCCTTGCCATAGGAATTCGTAGCTCGGCAGGTTTCATGGCCTCCAAACCAAAAGTAAGAGCAAATGGAGTTTCCCCAGTAGGCCCCCAGGATGTTGTGTGGACTGCCCAATGAGCGAGGGGTAGTTCGTCCAACCATCTGCCAGCTAGACCAATTAGGCCCTTACTTAGGACTGTGAAAACTAGTTTATTAGCCGCTTCTGATTGCTCGTTACCTTGGGGTATGAAATTGATGACTTCCAATGTTTACTCCCAATCTCTTCATCTCTCTTTCAAAGGCAGTTGAAAATTGTAGCCCGTTGTCAGAAACAATTGAGTATGGCAACCCAAAGCGACACCAAATGCAATTGTGGATGAAGTTGATGGCATTTTCCTCTATTATCTTTGCCAAAGGTTTTGCCTCGATCCACTTGGTGAAGTAGTCAATAGCCACGATCACGTACTTACAATTTCCATGGGCGGGTGGGAAGGGTCCGATCAAATCTACCCCCACATGTCAAATGACCAAGCTGCAATCACATGTGTTTGCTTAGTGGTTGGGAGCCTTGGTAGGTCGGCATATCTTTGGCACTTGTCACAGTTTTGCACAAACTCACGAGCGTCTTCCCTCAGATGAGCTCAATAATATCCCAATGTAAGTATCTTTTCTCCCAAAGTTATGGCCCCCGGGTGTCCTCCACATATTCCACTATGTACCTCGAACAAAAGCTGAGAAAACTCTAGAGGATGAACACACCTCAACAATGGCTTGATGAAGGACCTTCTGAACAATGCATCCCAATGTATAGTAAACATAGGGGATTTCTTCCTTATCATTCTAGCTTTCTGCTCGTCAACTGGTAGCTCGCCCGTTTTGATGTAGGCCTTTATCTCATCAATCCAACACATAGAGTTGTTGACCGAGCATAGAACCTACACTCTTTTGTATGTTGGATGCTCTAAGTATGAGATTGGTTGACCATGTTGCTCATCTGAGGTGGCAAACTTGGAGAGTAGATTGGCCAATTCATTTTCTTCACGGCCTACCCTCTATATCTCCCAAAACTATAAGTCTTGATGAGCTTTTTCACTAGCTCGCAATACTTGATCAGAATTGGATTAAGCACTTCGTATTCTCCCTTGACTTGATGTACAATAATTTAAGGGTCACAGTAAGCAATTATATTGGTCACTCCAAAACATCTGGCATACTTAATTGCTGCAGTCAAGGCCTCATACTCGGCCTGGTTGTTGGAGGCTTGAAAATGGAACCTTAAAGCTTCTTCAAATGCTCTACCACTTTCTGGCTCGATCAACACAATTCCAGCTCCACTAACATTATTTGTAGCAGATCCCTCGGAGTAAACTCTCCAGCAATCATTGGGAAAAGTCACTATATGTTGGCTTGATGGCTCCTTCCCATTCAAGCTCTTTTTTGGAGTAGTCTCTGTATTATCTTCTTTGGAAAACGTAAGCTGACCAAAAAATCAACCAGAGGTTGGGCTTGTGAATTTTAGTTTTCCTCGGACATGTTCACTACGCTTGTTGACATAGAATGCTTCACATGCCCATGCGGATGACGTAGGCTTGATAATTCATTGGCCAATAAGATCATTGCATTCTTGAAGGGCAAACTGATAATGGTATGGATTCATACCAGGGTAACTAGCTCTAGTCGGATTGACATCTTAATTTTGCTTAAATGTTAAGGAGATAAAGAATGAAGGGTTTAACCACAAAGGTGAGGAGTATTTGGATAGGAATTCAGTATGGGAAGAGGCACAAGAGGTTTGGATAAGCTGGTGTTTTATTGACTTGATGGGATTGGCAGCTGCCATGAACAGGTGCAAAACTGGGCTCCAGGGGTTTAAAAAACTCTTGTAACAAAGACCGCTTTGTGTCCATCTTAAGTTAGGTAACTTATGAAGGATATCAAAGCCAATGAGGAGGTCTTTTCCATGAGAACTTGAGCCATGTAACCTATGCTTTATGACACACTTGGGAATGAGGTGAATATGGACTAGGGTACTAATCTTGTCTATTAATAACACTTCTCCATTGGCTGCAAGAAATGTTTGATGATGTGGCTTCCAGAAGCTTGGGGGAAGGATTTTGGAATTCGGTATAGAAACTGACGATCCTGTATCAAAGAAAGCGACTACTTGGATGGGTTTAGCATATGTGGAGGTGAGAATGTGTACTTTGGCTAATGGGACAGGCTGGCTTTCTCGGATTGGGAGAATGTGAGGAATGTGAGGAAGAGTATTTACCATGAGAACTTGTAGGTCTGGGTGGTCATAGGATGAATCAGAATCAGAACAGTCATTTGATGAGGAATCAGGATAGGCAATTGTGCAAATAGCCAAATCACTGGGTTCATCATCAAGTGAATACAAGGACTCAAGGTCGGAAAGGTCAACTGGATCGATCTGGCTGAGAGTCTGGATTAATGCTTGGGATTTCTTCTTATCTGGACAATCCCTTGCAAAATATCCTTTCTTCTCACAGATATAACATTTATCAGACGTTCATCCACGTTGGGGCTTCTTCCTTATGAACTTCCACTTCTTTCTGAACTTTGGATTTTTCCGGGAATCTTTCTTCTGTCTAAACGCCTCAAAGTAGCTTGAGCTAGAGATTTTATTTGAAGGCTCCTTCTTCTTTGTATGGCTGCAGCTACAACTTGACTTATCTTTGCACTTGATTTGAAGGTACTTATCATCACATGCTGAACCAAGTGCTTGCCAGTTCTCTCAAACTTGACAAGAAATTTCTTTTGATTGCAAAGCTTATTCACAGCATTAAGTATTAACTGATAAAGACCACCAAGAGAGGTTTGTGCCACTGTTGCATATCTTGCCTCTAATGCTCTGTAGGCTTCATTTCCGAGGGACTCTGGAAAGGAGTTGAGAAAGACTTGCTTGAGATTAATATCATCAATGCCATGAAGGCAATAGAACCGCTGAGACATACGGTTGTAATGTTTCTCAAGATCCTTCTTTTGGAATGAACAACACTTCATCTTCAAAAATTCTTCTCGTGCATGGATCTTATGTTCAACTGGGTTTCCAATGAATTCAGATTAAATGATATTCATGAAGTCTTTCGATGAGGGGCTTTGTTGAATCTGCAGTTGCCGGTATTCTTCGAGGCTTAGGTATCAGTCCCGAAGGCGACCTTGAAGTCGGGCCAAGAATCTCTTGATAACCATGTCTATAGAAGAGTACTGGAGTTTAGCAGAGCACCATGTCAGTATTTCAACACTTATGTCTCGCCATTTGGAGGGTGAGACATCGTCGAAGGTAAATTGCTATTTCTTGTCGGGTCAGGGAATAGACTTGGCTTTCGTGTTACTCTGGGGTAGATTTTGGCTTGTGGACTCATCAAGATCTGAATCAACGAGTTCAGTTTCTCCTTCGAAGGTTGGCTCTGGCTCTGCCATGAACAGGTGTTCAAAGGCATCAAGAGGGTCTGGGCCATCATCAATGATTTGTCCGATGAAGGTTGAGGCTGAACTGGATACTGGAGGAGATATGTCTTGGGCAAGAGATCTTAATTAGAAATAATGAGAATGGGTTCATTTTTTCTATTGGGAGGAAACTTGGGTCTTTTGAGGAAGTATGGGTATCTGGAGGGTTATTTGGGGTAGAATGGGCTTCAAAGGTTGAAGATGATGATGTGTGTAGTTGATCATTGGGAGTTGATTTAGGCTTTGTAACATGCAAAGGCACTGAGGCCCAAGGGGAAAGAGAGGGAGATGATTCGGTTAGAGGAGAGGCTGGTATAAGCTGTGGATTATATGCTGGTCTGATAAAAGAGAGGGATATGATTCGGTTACACAACCTTGGTTTGTTGAGAGATGATGTGATGTAAAGCCTTATTCTGAGCGACCGCATTCTCACTTTGCCAATTGAGAGTAGCTTCGGCTGAGCTAATCGGATTTGGATTTCCCGATGCAACAATTGAAGTAGGACTTTGGATCTTCCATTCATGCTTGGTTCTTTGATGTGGAAATTCAAAAGAGGTTAGCGGAGGAAACTCTTCTTGGTATTCTTGCGGTTTTGGATCGAGGTATGGGTTCTGGGAAATAATATGGCAAGTGACTGGTGGTGGATGGAGCAAAGGGGTTTTATGGATTATGGACAGGGGTTTTTGGTAGTATGGAGGAAGTGATGGAGGTATATCGGGTTTGCATGGTGAAGGAGGTGGGTTAGACTGGAGAGATTTGTTTGGATAAGTGACATAGTAATCAAATTTCCGGATGGTTCTCCGAGGGTTCCAACAGTGGTGTCACCAGCTTCATATCTCTTTTTTAGCTTTTGCTGAGAGGAGGATTTTATTCTTCTTGGGGGAATGTCTTCATATGCTTCAACTTTGAAAGCTTCATCTAGACAGGCAGGGTAATCACAAACATCCCACCAGATGTGTCTAGTAGCTGGAGGTTCAATCATATGTACTCCTGTAGGGAAGAAATTGTTTGATATATCTTGAGAAGACGAGAATATTACCTCAACAAGTCCATCAGAGTGACGGACAAATTCGGGTGCAGCTGTGGTATGAACTGGAGCTTGGGGGGGCTTGATGAATTTTCTCGTAACTTGTAACCCATTTTTCTGGGAGGAGTTTGAGCAACTCAGCTCTGGTCAACTGTCTTGGAACGTAAGTGCAAGTTGGAGTTGCATTTGAATTGATATCAAGAAACAGAGTGTCTCCTGAATTTTCTTGACCGGGGACCATGATGTCCAGGTAATGGTTTTGAACTCGGTAAACAGTTTGGTAATGGAAAGTTCCTTGAAACGTGTTTACCTGGGTAGTACCTCCAATTTGAATTTGGACTTTGAGGGCTGTGAACAGAGAGGGATCATTGAGAGGCATGTTTAAATTTGGGTAAAAGGTAACGAAGACTGTGCCAGCATTCAAAGTGGTCTGGATAGTACCAATACAAGCGTGTTGGTATTCAAGAAAGCAAATATCTAATTGAGCAATTCGAGAGAACCTTTGGAAGTCCTTTTCGACCATAGAAGGTGATAGCTAGTTTGACAGCACCAAAATTGATATGGGTATATCCTTGAGCAAGACAGTGCCTAGGAAGATCAGCTGGAAGGTCTAAGGTGACTAAGTGTTCACCTGAGATGGAAGGGAGCTGATAACTATCAAACTTGGATGATTGGACATACTCTTTAACCTGATGTTGGGTAGTGGAAGAACTTATAATTTTTTTGATTTTTTTGGTGAAAGATGTAGTAGGTTTAGAAAAAACATGATAAGGATTTACTATAGGTAACTGGGTGAGTGTGATCTTTGAATCATCTGGAATATAAGAAACTTCATATAATTGATATATACTTGAACAGAAGAACTACGAAAACTAGATGATGAAGACCAAGAATGAGTCATCAGATTTTCTGATTTCATATTTTTGGAATGGGATAAAGGTTTTAAGACCCAACGTTGGGTTCCTTTTTCACCCGAATGGCTTAACTGCAACTCCTTATCGACTTACTTGTGCCGGTCGGTCTTTATTATGAACTTTAATAGGTATTAAAACTTTTAACACATACATGAATATGAAAACCAAAAATTGACATCAAGTTCTGATCGGAATAGTACTTGGATCGGAGAGAACGTTAGGCTCTAATACCAAAGATAGTGTAGGATGCCTCCTTGATAATACTTGCACTGAGAAGTTTGTCGACCTCTTGCTTTTTAGCTATCTCCTTGTCACAAGCAAAATTCCTCAATTTTTGGCTTTTGAATTTCATGGTGGGTTGACATTAAGGCAGTTTACTGCGATCTCTTCCTTGACTCCCCTCATGTCTTCTACTTTCCACGTAAAGACGTCTATACTCTCTTTCAATAGGTCAGTTATCTCAACCTTTTCTTCTGGTGACAATTGTCTACCTATCTTGATTTTTTGCTCGAGATAAGATGGATTGGCTTCTATTTCCTCCAGCTCGTCCACTAGCTCTAGCTTCGGGCCATCCCAAAGCTGTAGGGTCTCAATTATGATCTCGCTGACCCTTTTCCATTCCTTTGTGAACAAGTGTGGAGCTTCTACCTCGATCATATCATCTAGCTCGACGGCTACTTCCCCACTGGTGGCACTTGGTTTATCTGGAGGCATATGTCGCCAATGAAGATCTGGTCTACCAAAAATGTATCTGCTGTGGCTTGTTTGCTTTCTGAGGGACGTGTCGGCTCAGTCATGACTAAGTCATGTAAGGGATAGGTCGTCTCTTCTAGCAATAAGTCCATTCCTTCCTCTACACACTGGATTGAGGCTAAGTTGGAGGTAGTGGAGACAGACTTTGAAAATTTCCAGCTGCCTTCTGGAGTGTCAATCTCTAACTCCCTAATTTTCTTGTAATGAAGTGCATGATCTAGATACCCCCTTACTGTGCTTACAACGCAACCAACTCCCAGCATGGTAGGGAACTTAACCCTTTGATAAGGGATGGATGGCACCATTCCTAGGCCGACATGTTCAGGATGCTATCTGATGTCCACTTCCAGCTCAATCTGACCCTTTGCATCGACCATGTAGTTGGTGAAGCCTTCAAGTCAACCTGAGTAAGGCAACAACCTGACATCTGTCAAACCCATATCTAGGAATGTTTTGTAGTAGAGGATGTCTTTGCAGGCCCCCGTGTCGAACAAAATCCTACTGGATGTACAATCGCCAATAAGCCCTGGAATTACCAATATCTCTTCTCTCGCTGTCATGCTAGCAACCAGCTCATATGGGTAAAAACTGATCATCTCATCTTGTACACAGCTTTTGGGTGGGACATATGGAGCATTACTCAGCAGGAAGATCTTGTGCTTGAGTGCAGTGTTACTCGTTTCCTCAGCAATTACCCCTAAAGTCAATCTTGGCTGTCTTGGCTCTGGTACTCCTCTGGTAGGTCAATCTCCCCCTGCAGGACGATCTCCCTTCACGAACCTGTCCAACCTGCCTTCGTTCACCCACTTTTGGATGATCCTTTTCAAGATCATACATTCCTTCATTGTATGGCCGGTGTCCTTGTGGTACTCAAAATACTTGCCATTGTCACTTCTGAACTTATTTTGGGAGTTCATGGGGCTAGAGGGCCTAGGTCAACCATATTCATAATTTATGTCCAGCTAACGGTAAGTGGGGTGAAGCTTTCAGGGACTCTCTCAGTCGCCCTAGTTCTATTATCCCTTTGTTGTGATTATCATTCTTAGCTTGCCTCCCTTTGGTCGACTCACGACCTCAGAATGCTTCAAGTTTATCTCTCTCTTTCTTTCCTTTCGTTCCTCCAGAATTGCCACATCATAGGCCCTTTCAAACAATTCCTTCCTCATGGTCGCTCGCCTAACTTGGAGCTCATAATCCAAATCAGATGAGGACACCCCATTTCTGAAGCAGTTAATGACCTCCCTATTCGTAAGGTCTTCCTCAAGTTGGTCGACCAATTCCTTAAACCGTGTGAAATAACTCATGGTAATCTCTGTATTACCCTGAGTCTTGTTGTTGAGGTCTGTAACCGTTTTCTTGCGGGCCTTAGAGAACTTCCTCCTCATATAACTCCATGAGGTAATACAGCCAGTTGATAGACCGTGGAAACAAGTCAGTGCTACACCTGTGAGGGTACTGTTTATTGCCTTGCATAGCACATCATCCTCAGAGGAGACCAAACACATAGTGGCCTCAAAGTGTTGCATATGATTCAAGGCATTGGTTGTGCCTGAATATTTTTCTATTATGGCAACTTGAACCCTACAAGTAGACCTTTGTCGAGCATATCCTTAGCCAAGGGTCGAAGACTAAAATCATTTCGTTCGACCTTGCCATCTGTTGCCTTTCGATCTGCCTCCATGTCATCTAACCTCCTTTTCAGATTGAAAAGCTCCCTAATATCCAGGTCGCCTCTTTGATGGGAGATAGAATTAGACTTTTGTCTCTCCTCTAGATGGTGTTCCCTCCTAGAGTGGGACCTCTGCCTTTAATTCCTTGGGGGTGTCCTTTCTCTTCTATATCTCCTGTGCAGCGATCGATCTCCCCTAGGAGGCGACCAATGCTGAGTTCTGACCGCTTCGAGCTGCCTTCTCTGAACAGAGTCGGCTTCTTGCTCCCTTTGTTGGTTGAGCCTATCCTTTAGGTCACCAGTCCTATCCACGGAGATGTGGGTAGGAGGAGGCCTCTCACTCCTCATTTCTTCTTCAGACCGCCTAGGGACTCCGTTAGGAGGCTTGTGTGAGGTTAGAGAAGGATCTACCCTTTGTGATCTTTTGTCATCCTTTTTAGGAGACTCTGGTAGTTCGAGCAACTCGATCTGTACCTCGAGTAAACTCTGCAGCACTATAGCCCGCTCCAGCAGGATCTCTTTTCTACTGAGGTGAGAAACTGTGGGACCTGCAATGTTGCCTGCAGTTGTTCAACTAGTTTGGATCCTTTTAGCCTGCTGGCTTACTCCTTGGTTAGGCATGGGCCTCTTGTCCCTCCTCCTATCTTGTATTCCAATCCCATCTGCCACATTGTTGGAACGGGTAGCCCTCCTCATGGGATACCAGGTGGAGGAGGAGGCAAGTTGGCAGTGCAGTTCCCCGTACCCGCATCTGTGCCGGTGTTATTTCCTCTCACATTCTCGTCGACTGGTTCACTAGAGGCAGTAGCACTGTGTCCGTCAGATACCATGTTTGTGATTAAGCAAGGTTTCAAGGTCCAGTGTTTTTGTTCCCGGTAATGGAACCAAACTGATGATGCAAGAAATGACCCGGATCAGCCTTAGTCCAGCAATAGGTTGTATTCCATCTACTGTGACCTGAAACCACGAACAAACGATTAGCGAGGATTGTCTCCAGCTAAGACCCTCCGGTGTGATGATGAGAAAAAGTGTTAAGTTTGTTTAAAACTGTATTGAATAACTTAAATCTCAAATAGTGAAGATGAGATTACCTTTTTACGTTGGATGTTGTCTGGTATATATAGTGGTGATATGGGATGTTTAAGAATCCCTTAGATCACAGAGACAATTGAGGCATAACGGTCTCCGCATTTGTAGGAGAAGGTTACGAATAGAGTTGTGGATTGACACACGTGTAGTTAGGTCGAGGTCGCCTGAGTATTCGAGGTCGACCTGAATTCATCCCTTAGCATGGCAGAGATTGTTCAAGTAGGAGATCTTATGCCGGACGAAGCTAGGTCAAGACCAAGGATGGTCGGAAAATGAGCTTGGTCGAATGATCTATACCGTTGGGCCTATAGAGTTGCAACAACTGAGTTGGCCCATTCATCAAATGTACCTTTGTAATGATCAAAACATTGCGCTTCTGACATTGTTCCTAGCCCATCACTTTTATTCCATTCATATATATATATATATATATATATATCACTAGGTTACCTTTTGTTACATAATAATTTTTCTTCTCAATAAGTGTTGTATTTTTAAATTATAAAATATTTTTATTGCAATTTTATTATAATACGAGTAATGTAAAAATAAATAAGAGGTCGACACATTTCTTAAAATAAATTATAAGTTATCTGTAACACTTATATTGAGGATAAACATATTTTCTATTAGCCAAAGTCTTACAAAAACACGTTTTTTTGTAAGTAAAAAAAAACGTGTTTTGTTTCCCCCACTACTGCTAGTGTTAATGTAAAAAATATGTCTGTATAAAGAGTGCCAGTGCATGTATTATTAAGTGTCAGTGTAAAAAGTGTCGGTGTTTGTATAACAAAATGCCAGCTCATGTATTATTAAGTGCCAATGTAAAAAAGTGTCAGTGCTAGTGTAAAAAAGTACCAGTGTAGTGTAAAAAAATGTCAGTGCATGTATTATTACGTGCCAGTGTAAAAAAGTGTCAGTATTAGTGTAAAAAAATGTCAGTTAGTGTAAAAAATTGTTAGTGTGAAGTGTGGCAATGCATATATTATCAAGTGTCAGTATAAAAGAGTGTCAGTTTAGGATAAAAAGTGTCAGTGTTAATATAAAAAAGTACCAGTATAGAAGAGTGTCAGTGCATGCACTATTAAATGCCATTTATTTTAAAAAATGCAATCAATCCTGTTTAAACATGGTTCAAAACCCCGTTTCTTCTAATCCTTTAGAAATGATAGAATATAAAAGATAATCATTCCTAACTACCGTATACATAATATTCACATTGTCAAATATACAAAGTCTATCATATATAATTCGCACCATAAATAATTTGGCTCGTACTCTCCACGCTCACTTTTCTATGCCACCAGATTTTTGGCATCATGCCTTAGTTATGGTAACCCATCTCCTAAATATTCTCCCTAATAAAGGTCTTCAAAATTGATCCCCAACTATGAGTCTCTATCTAAAAAATCCCTCATATTCTCACCTTTGGGTTTTTTGTGCCTTTGTTTTTCGCTTAATCCATTTTCTACTATCCACAAACTTGAAGCTCGCTCTTGTCCATGTGTGTTTTTAGGTTACCCCCCACCGTGGATATAAGTGTCACGATCTTTCTTCTCACAAAATTATTTTGTCACTACATGTTATTTTTTATGAGAAACGTTTGTCATTTACTATCCTAAATACATAAAGGGTTGAGCAATATGATTTCTTGGACTAGCCTGATCATCCACTCCTTCTTCGTCAATGGGCTACCCCATATCCCACATCCTCTTCTGGCCTAGCTGGTCCGTCCGCGACTTCACCTGGTGCGGGGGTGCCCCACTGGCCCATGCCACAACCAACCCAAAAACTGGTTTCCCTTATTCTAGCATTCAGACTGCACATGACCACTCCCAAACTCCTGCTTCCGTCCCATCATTTGCTAGATCCTCTCATCAGGTCGGCCCAAATACTCATGGTAGCCTAACCCGCCCACTATTTTCTCGGCTGTCATTTGGGCCTCCCCCACCAACCCAACCTTCCCAAAATAGGAAAGTTCATCTCCTGAACCACACACTTCTCCGGTAGCTCCTCCTAGAAAAATGGTTACACACATCATGAGTGGGATTTTTAAAACCAAGAGACAGTTTAATGTTTTTTCTTCTGCTTCTCAATCTCCAATCTCCTCTAACCCAAAATTTACGTTGTCTGACCCAGAATGGAAAGCAACTATGTTGGAAGAGTATGATGCTCTTATTAAAAATAAGACATGGGATTTAGTACCTTGTCCGTCTAATGTGAATATTATTCATTGCATGTGAATTTTCTCTCATAAAAGGAAATCTAATGGTTCATTTGAGAGGCATAAAGCCGGTCTTGTAGGTGATGGCAGGTCACAACAGGTGGGTGTTAATTGTGCAGAGACTTTTAGCCCAGTTGTTAAATTGGCTCCTATCTGCATTGTTCTCAGTTTAGCACTTTCTAAATCTTGGCCCATTCATCAATTAGATGTAAAAAATGCCTTCATGTATGTTCTTTAATGGAGACGATTTATATGCACCAAACAATGGGCTTTCGTGACCCCACGTATCTAGATCATGTGCGCTTAATCCAGAAATCTCTATATGGCCATAAGTAGGAACCCTGGGCATGGTACAAGAGATTTGCTGATTTTGTGTCTACTATGGGATTTTTCCACTTCCGTTCTGATTATTCTTTATTTATCTATTGCAATGGGAGTGATATGGTGTATCTTCTCCTCTATGCGGATGGCATAATCCTTATAACATCTTCAATACTCATCGCATGTCCATTATGTCTACTCTTGCTTTGGTGTTTGCTATGAAGGATCTGGGATCCTTGAATTATTTTTTGGGCATTGCGGTGACTCATCATAGTGGTGGGCTATGAAAGAAATGTAGTGGCTAGGAAGTTCACAGAAGCACGAAACTTGCTGATGTGAGTCCTGATGCTATCGCGCCAGCACTAGCACAACAGAGAAATGCAGCGAAAAAATAAACAGAAATGAAATCGACAAATGATTTAGCACTTACCTACAGCAATATGCTGTAGACAATAAACTTCTCTTATTAAAATAATTTCTGAACCGGTTACAAAATGTAAACTAAGAGAATAACAAAATAACCAAAAGAACTCTCACAATAAAACACTCCTCTCAAGCATATACTCCTTCAGCCTTTCAGAGTGTAAAAAACCGTGTCTTGTGATCAGCCTTGGGTCTTGTATTTATAGCCAAGGAGCTCAATGAAAATGGGTAAGGATAAACTTTGATGAAGAGCTTTGATCAATATCTACAATCTCTTCCATCTTCTTATCTCTTTTAATCTTTCCTTATCTTTGTGAGAGTCCTACATAAATGACCAAAAGTAATACTAAACACATAACAAAATTCGGTTAATAGGTTAGTAAATATAAAAATAATATACAAAATATTTACTTAAATTAAATACAAAGAAAGTAACAAAACATTTTAATAAGTCAACCTATTTGACTTGGCTAAGTGTGATGCTATCACACTTTCAATCTCCCCCTGTTTTGTTGCTTTCTGTTCAAAAACAAATCTCAAGCAAAACATATTTTAAACACAATATAAGCTAAAGATTATCAACCAAAAGACATGAAGTGGAGAGCTCGAATGCTCCCCCTAAATACTAGCTATTAAAAACCATAAACAAACCATGTTCAAACATGTCCAAATTACCCAAAACAAACCAAAGTAAAACAAAGTAAACATCACCATTGTTCCTAATCAAAAGCACGAAATTAAAATTGTTTTAAAAACATCATAACCATACGATAAACAGAAAAACCCCATTCAGTTTATGGTTCTGCCCCAGTTCTCTTTTGGATTCGCTTCCATTTCAGGTTGAGTTTCGGCAAGCAGTTCCCACCTGAATTCATGACTTACTTCTTGGTAAACACGGTTTGAGATAGCTCCCCCTTTTTGACCAGAAAGATCTTCCCTTGCAGCCAGCAGTTTGTTCCTTCTTGCTGACACTTTTTTGAATTGTACCCTTGTGTTGAGCATCCAGCTTTCCAAAAACTTTATTTCTTCAGTGAGTAACTTCACTTGATCAACTGGTGGTACTGGAGTTGCATGCACATCGTCATTAACATCAACAGGCTCATCTTAATCACCATCATGAGCATCAATCACTGGATCATCAGGGAACACTTCAGGCAGATCTACATTCCGTGTGGTACATTCTAACACAGGTTGTATACTAAAAGGTTCAATCTTTTCACACGCCCTATCAGACATAAGAATGTCCACCCCTTGTTTCAAGCATAATCCAGTAATCAAACATGGAAAAGGAAGGTCAGAAGGTAGTTCTTTTTCAGCAAACTGAACTACACTCCCAAAAATAATCTCACTCAAATTAAACTCTTGACCATTAAAAATTCTGTAGATGAGGTCGGCATGAGACACAGTCACTATGTTCTTATTGTAGGTGGGTTTCCAATTGAAGGTCGAAATCTTGAACAAAAAATCACACAAGGAAGTGAGCATAGTACATTTGAACTGATTGTGCCAAGTGGGATCTAGACCATTTGTGATGGAATTGGCAATCTCATTCTTAGGAGCCATGGGAGGGGGGATGTGAGGAGTGGGAGCATGAAGAAAAATATTGATCATGGAAGGAGAAAAAGAAATGGTTTTACCACGAATTTTCACTTTTTCAAAGTCAACAGACCTTGGATCTTGAATGGCTTGGACAAGACTTGCATAAAATTCACTAACAAGAGAAGGATAGTAGTAATGGGGATAGGACACAGAGTATAAGAGACCCTTTTCTTCTAGGTACCTCTTCATACCTACTTCCTCAAAAGTTTTATCAATTACTCTTTCCACCAAAAATCCTTTCTTTCTAAAAAATCCAAACCTTTCCTTAACTGATTTTGACATGAATTTTTCGGGGGAATGAGGACTTACATTTCTGGAGGAAGGTTTGGTTCTTGGGGAATGCCTTGACACAGGCATTTGAGCTTTAGAGGAGCTTGCTTTCCTTAGGCTTCTTCTGGGTGAGGGTGCTGATGTGATCACATCTTCAGCATCATCCTCTTTCTCAGCTTCAAGTTCATCTCTCCCTAGCTTAAATGTTTCATCTTCAGCTTCGTCATCATCTGAACCAATATCAGATGCTTGGGCAGAGATTGAAGCCACAGCCTCAGCTTTCGATTTTCTCATCTTTTCCTTGCCTTTCCTCAGGTCCAAGAGAGCTTGAAGAGGAATATGCTCCTCCTCATCATACTCTTCAACATTATCACCTTCAGAATGAACCCCAGAGTACCAGTTCCCAAGCGAGGATTAAGCAGGGCCTACCGGTGAGTTAACTGAATGGGATAGAGTTGGGGATGAAGTAGCACCTATGGTAGCACGAGTAGGGGATAGAGGAGGTGTGGAGATCCTTCTAGGTGGCAGATCCCCAGGTTTAACAATGACATGTGGAGAGATATCACCCAGGTCTTAAGCAGCAGATTCAACAATTTCTTCAGCCTCCTTTAATTCCTCAAGCTCTACAGACTGAGCTCTCCTAGAAACCACCTTGAAGGCTTCAACATCACCTTCATCAGATTCACTTGAGTAGACAGTGAGACCACCCAAGTATTTCCTCCGTTGAGATTGGGGTTTACCAGAAGAACTTCCCGAGCCACTTGCAGTTGATTTTCCCCTTTTCCTCTTTAGGTCAGCAGAGGGATCATAATTCTCATCTTCACCTTCAATAAACTCAGGATCGGCCATATTTGGGCGAACCTTAGGGGTATACTCCCCCATGTTAGGAGAAAACCCCTTTTGACGTAGCGACCAGTTGGGGCCTTTAGTCATGCCAGCAACAGCTCCTACTGCCTTCAAATCTCCTGGGTTGTCAGCGTCAATGACGTTATCAGGAGCACCTGGGAGAGACACTGATACAGGGGCAGCATTGACATCAACAAACAGCTCCACGGCAGCATCAGTTTGGGCCACCGGAGATGGAGGAGACGAGTGATCGGCGATCGGAGAAGGAGGGTTGGACGGAGATGCCATTTGATTTGGTGGAGAGCAGAGGAAAAATAGAGAGGGGTTTTGGAATTTCTAAGGGTTTTGCGGTGAACACAATGGCCGGTGAGGGTTTAATGGAGAAGAGGGTTTTAGTAGTTATGTGATGTGATGGCACACATTAATCACACTAGGCTTAGGTCACTATTGAGTAATTGGAGTTTAATTCAAACTAAAATTACCCTATGCCAACCGAGTTCTTTGAAGTAGTGCTCTTAAATCCCTTGGACTCCTTAGATGATAAAGATAAACACAAATTATCTTAAAAAAATATAATCCTTTTAGATAATGTACCTACCATAGAAAAAATAAAATCCACATACTTATACTCCCCCTAAACATATGGTCATTAAAAAAAATTATAAGAAATTTTGTTGAGCATAAAATTTTAGCAAAAATAAATTCGAAGGAGAAAAACATTTGATTAGAATTTTCACCAAGGGCCAGGTTGACCTAAAAATTTGACTAAACAAAATGATGCAAAATGTACACACATGTGAAGGATAAATCTCAGTATATGTGTGGCATAGAATGTAATTACATCAGGGGACGCATTTTCTCTAAGAAAGTCAATGAATTAAAATCTTGTCTTGCTTGGCCTCTAGAATGCTTCCACACATAATAATTTTTTTGTGGAAATATATATATTATGGGTAGCTTTCACTCTTCATTATTCTCATGGATAGCCCTCTTTCGAATGATCTTGTCAACTTGACTCAAACTTTCTCTTGATGCCATTTTGATCACAATGAAATGACTTCATACCATGGGTGGAGTAGCTGTTTCCCAATTTTTTTGTTTTTGCACCCACCAAGAGACATCCAGTAGAATAAACTTTGAGTCAACAGTTGTTGACTACTTATTAAGAAGAATTCATAATTCAGAGAGGAGACGAGTCAAAGATGCAATATAAGTGACCACACTGAGATAAATCATGCAATGCATTTTTTTTTTTTTTTTTATTAGAATAAATATACAGGTGTTAGATATGATGTGACCACACGGGGGATCACACCATCAATTTGCACACAAACTCAGAGACTTCCTTAGAGTGGAAAATCTCTGAAAATCAAAGGCTTTGGTGAAAATATCAGCCAACTGTTTTTCAGTGCTAATTGATTCCATGCTAATGATTTTTTGCTCAACAAGATCACGAATAAAATGATGTCTAATGTCAATGTGTTTAGTACGTGAGTGTTGAACAGGATTTTTTGATATTTCTATGGCACTTAGATTATCACAAAAAACAGTTAGGATATCACTTTTAAGACCATAATCTTTAATCATCTGATTCATCCAAAGGAGTTGAGAACAACAACTCCCTACAGCCACATATTCTGACTCAGCAGTAGATAGGGATACACAGTTCTGTTTTCTACTATACCAAGATACTAAATTGTTCCCAAGATAAAAACAACCACCAGTTGTGCTTTTCCTATCATCAGTGTTGCCTACCCAATCAGAGTCACTGAATCCTACCAGATTTGTGTTGGTTTCTCTAGTATAGCTTAGCCCTAAATTGACAGTTCCACCAACATATCTAATAATTTTTTTTACAGCTTTGAGGTGGGATAATTTGGGGCAAGCTTGATATCTAGCACAAATACATACACTAAATATGATGTCTGGGTGACTTGCTGAAAGGTACAACAAGTTCCCAATCATACTTCGATATAAGGTGGGGTCAACATCCTCACCATTCTCATCTTTGCACAACTTTTGGGATGATCCCATAGGGGTTTTAAAGTGAGAGGCATTGTCAAGGGAGAATTTTTTAACCAAGTTTTTGGCATATTTGCTTTGAGAAATAAAGATTCCTTCCTTACTTTGTTTTATTTGAAGGCCTAGAAAGTAGGTTAACTCACCAACCATACTCATTTCAAAGGTGGTGGTCATAGTTGTGACAAAATAGTCTAACATATCTTTGGAAGATGATCCAAATACAATGTCATCAACATAAATTTGGGCCACCAAGATCCCTACATTTTCTTTTAAAATAAATAAGATTTTATCTACCTCACCTCTCTTAAACCCCATGTGTATGAGGTGCTCAGTTAGCCTTCCATACCAAGCTCTAGGGGCTTGTTTTAAATCATACAGGGCCTTTTTCAGCTTATAAACATGATCAGGGAAATGGAGATCAGTGAAGCCCTTAGGTTGCTCAACATAGGCTTCTTCATTTAGGACACCATTCAAAAAAGCACTCTTTACATCCATTTGAGGTAGAGTAATGTCCAAATAACAGGCAATAGCAAGTAGAAGCCTAATTGATTCTATCCTAGCAACAGGAGCAAATGTTTCTTCAAAATCTATCCCTTCTATTTGAGTGTAGCCTTGGGCTACAAGCCTAGCTTTATTTCTGATAATTTGCCCATTTTCATCAGTTTTGTTCTTAAAAATCCACTTAATTCCTATTACATTTCCTCCTATAGGTCTAGGAACGAAAGTCCATACATCATTTTTCTCAAATTAATTTAGTTCTTCTTGCATGGCAACAATCCAATTATCATCTTTCATAGCTTCTACAACATTCTTAGGTTCAATGTTAGAAACAAAATAGCAAGAACTAACCTTGTTTACTTGTGATTCAACACAACTTAGCCCAGCCAACTCACGGTAGTTGACCCTTGGCTTTTCCCTTGTGCTAATTTTCTCGTTTACATCACCCACCACTTGAGATATTGGGTGATTCTTTTGTACTCTGCTGGGTATGTCCTTGGTCCTATCCAAATTCTCAGCTTCACAGTCAGCATCTTCGGATTCTGAAGCAGATTTTGTTTGTCTTGATATAGGTGATGATGTGCTCACATCAGTACCTGTATCTGCTTTCTGCAGTCCATTTTGCTGCATCTGTTCAGTTTGATTCTGAGATTCCTGTATTGTCTCTATACAATCTGAGACATCATCTTCAAGAGATTTTATATTTAAGTCAGCAGTATCATCAAATGTAACATTAATTGATTCAATCAAAGTTTTAGTTCTAAGATTGTAGACCCTATAAGCATGACTTTTTGTGGAATATCCAAGAAAAACAGCTTTGTCACTTTTGGAATCAAATTTAGATAGATAATCTCTATCATTTAGAACATAGCATATGCATCCAAAAACATGAAAGTATTTAAGAGTAGGTTTTTTACCAAGTAGGATTTCATAGGGAGTCATGGTTGATCCAACTCTCAAATAAACTTTATTTCCTATGTGACAAGCAGTATTAAGTGCTTCAGCCCAAAATCGTTTAGAGATGTTTTTAGAACTAAGCATGACACGAGCCATCTCTTGCAAAGTACGAGTTTTTCTTTCAGCAACCCCATTCTGTTGAGGAGTTTTAGGGGCTGAGAAATCATGGGTGATTCCTTTGGAGTCACAAAATTTTGAGAACAAAGTGTTCACATATTCAGTTCCATGATCAGATTTAATTTTGATAACTTTCTTAACATACAAATTTTTTACCTTTTTGTACCAAACTTTAAATACTTCAAGTGCTTCAGATTTTTCTTTTAAATATAACACCCAAGTATACCTAGAGAAATCATCTATATAAACAAAAGAATACTTCTTTTTACCTAAGCTCTCAACCTCAATAGGTTCCATAAGGTCAGTATGTATTAATTCCAAAATTTCAAAAGTGAAACTTTTGTCAACCTTTGGATGAGAGGCTTTGGTTTGCTTGCCCTTTTGGCAAGGACCACATATACTAGATTGTTTAAAATCAAGTTTGGGCAAGTGTTTAATAGCATCAAATCTTACTAATTCTTCCATTTTCCTATAACTAGCATGTCCTAACTTTTGATGCCATAGTTCAAGTTCATTTGTTTTGGAGCTAAGGCAGGATAATTGTCACCAAATTTATAACAATTATCTTGAGACCTTACTCCAGTGAATAGGCATTGATTAGTGTTATCAAACACTTTGCATTCATGTTTGTCAAAATTAACATGTAAATTGTCATCACACAGAATTTTTTTAGTTTAGGCATGTTATTCACACATAAGGTACCTTTACCTACAATCTTACCTTGTGCTCCTCCCCCATAATTCACATTTCCACCTTTGACAGAGGTATAAACAGTTAGGAATTCTGAATTACCTGTCATGTGCCTTGAACACCCGCTATCAAAGTACCATGAGCTTGCAATGCTGCTCTTGAGAGAGGTAAAAACTACCTTGCATTCCTCACTCTTCTTTTCTATCCATACGAACTGACCTGTTTTCTGGCGATGTGAGTGGTGATGTGAGTGCATCCTTCCACTCATCTGAGGAGCATCATTTCCCAGATCATAAATCCTTTTATAACAGAAAGGTCTTATATGTCCTGGTAAGAAGCAGTAATGGCACACAAATCTTTTCTTCTTGGTTGATGATTTTTGGTTGTGAAAAGTCTTAGGTTTTGAGGAACTACTCTCTCCCTCTTTTAAAAAGTTTGATTCAAAACCAAGACCTTTTTTTGAAAACTTACTCACCTTAAGAACCTCATCAAGAGTTGCCTTTCCAATATTCATCTTTTCAAAAGTTTTCTTGGCCTCTGTGAGTTCGGTTTTGGTCTTCTCAAGCTCAATGTCACGTTTAATGAGTATGACCTCAAGTTTAGCTATTGAATCTTTTGGTTGTCATTTTCAGTGGATAAATCTTTAAGTTCACCTTTTACTTTTGATAGTTCAGTGGAGAGTTTTTTATTTACCTTTTCAAAGACGGCGATTTTTTCTACACGCTTTTCCCAATCGGCATATAGCTCAGCATAGGAATCAAGAAGTTCTTGATAGCTTCCATCATCTTCTTTTTCATTCTCAGATTTCTTGTTCAGCGAGGAGGTATAACAGTTTATAAAGGATTCAGAAGATGTGATGGTAGATGTGATAACATCTGAAACTACATCAGATTGATGTTCATGATTTGGAGGCGAGATTTCCATGATTGCTAAATTTAGCGACTCATCTTCGTCTTCACTATCACTAAGGGTCGCACTTAGGCTCATCCCCTTTTTCTTCAGAGTATTGGCACATTCATTTGCATAATGCCCAAAGCCTTTGCAGGCTCTACACTGAACAGATTCAGATCTGTTTTTAGAAAAACTAGTGGGTTTCTTGAAAGTACTTTCATTTTCCTCTTTTGGTTTATCAAAAGTAGTTGGTTTTTTAGAAGAAAATTTGTTGTCCCTTTTGTTTTTGAGAAAAGAAGTAAATATTTTGTTAAAAGAGCAACATCTTCGGTTTCCAAATTTGAAGTATCAATTTCATTTGAGATTTTCTCAATCTCTTTTGGAATTGAGGATGCTTAAGAAAGAGCAGAAGCAAGAGCAACACTTTCAGCTTTATGTTGTTGCTGAATTGAAATGTTCATTTCAAACATGGTTAGCTTACCCACAAGAGTATCTAATGCCATGGTTTCAGTGTCATTTGCTTCTTCAATAGCAGCGATTTTAATGTTGAACTTATCTGTGACAGTCCTTAACATTTTGCATACTAATCTAGCATTTGAAATAGGCTCACCTAGGGAGAGGCATTCATTTGAGATTTCTCTTATTCTAGCAGAATAGCTTTTTATGTCCTCAGACTCAGTCATCCTCAAGTTTTCAAACTTGGTCATGAGAATTCTTAACCTAGTGGCTTTGATACTGTCATCACCTTCATAGTGAGCTTGCAAAATATCCCAGGCTTTCTTTGCTATATTTTGATTTAGAACAAGTCTAAACATGTGTTCATCCACATGACTTGAAATAGCACCAAGAGCCTTGGAATTGTAATTAGCAAGAGTGACCTCATCTGTGGTCCATTCTTCCTCAAGTTTGATTTTGTACACTTTTTCGGAGGTTTCACCCTCTTCTTCTTTACTCTTAATTTCAACCTTAGGAGGGGACCATGGAATAATAATGCTAAGCCATGCTCGTTCATCAATTGCTTTGATGAAGAGACGCATCTTAGCTTTCCAGATGGCATAATTAGTTCCATCTAAAATCGGGGGACGGTATTGATTCAAGTGTCCTTTCATAATGACCACTCTTTCTTGGATATCACTCAGTGAAGTCGAGTGTGGCTCTGATACCAATTGAAAGAAATGTAGTGGCTAGGAAGTTCACAGAAACACGAAACTTGCTGATGTGAGTCCTGATGCTATCGCACCAGCACTAGCACAACAGAGAAATGCAGCGGAAAAATAAACAGAAATGAAATCGACAAATGATTTAACACTTATCTACAACAATATGTTGTAGACAATAAACTTCTCTTATTAAAATAATTTCTGAACCGGTTACAAAATGTAAACTAAGAGAATAACAAAATAACCAAAAGAACTCTCACAATAAAACACTTCTCTCAAGCATATACTCCTTCAGCCTTTCAGAGTGTAAAAAACCGTGTCTTGTGATCAGCCTTGGATCTTGTATTTATAGCCAAGGTTCTCAATGAAAATGGGTAAGGATAAACTTTGATGAAGAGCTTTGATCAATATCTACAATCTCTTCCATCTTCTTATCTCTTTTAATCTTTCCTTATCTTTGTGAGAGTCCTACATAAATGACCAAAAGTAATACTAAACACATAACAAAATTTGGTTAATAGGTTAGTAAATATAAAAATAATATACAAAATATTTACTTAAATTAAATACAAAGAAAGTAACAAAACATTTTAATAAGTCAACCTCTTTGACTTGGCTAAGTGTGATGCTATCACACTTTCAGGCTATTTTTGAGTCAACAAAAGTATGCTGAAGACATTCTTGAGCGGGCCGGCATGTCATCGTGTAAGCTTTCTCCTACACCTGTCGACACGAAGGCTAAGCTTGGCACTTCCGGTGGTACTCCTTACGAGGATCCTTTTCATTATTGCAGTCTTGCTGTTGCCTTGCAGTATTTGACCTTCACACGACTGTATATATCATATGTGGTTTATCATGTATGTCTACACATGCATGACCCTCAAGTCGAACATATGGCAGCCTTGAAGCATATTTTACAATATGTTCGGGGGTCTATCACCTTAGTGTTACATATGTATCGATCGCTGTACTCGACCCTCACTTCCAAAACATATGGGGATTGGGGAGGTTGCCCTGACACCCGTCGCTCAACTTTCGGTTACTGTGTGTTTCTGGACAATAATCTTATTTCTCGATCCTCCAAAAGACAACCCACTTTATCACGTTCTAGTGTCGAAGCAAAATATCGGGGGGTGGCTAATGTTGTCCCCTCATCGTAAGTGCTTGAGGTTGTGTTGGACATTCATCTCATAGGATAGAACGGATGAACCGAACTTTACTCAGATTTTCGACGCACTAGAATCATTAAAGATATGAGCTTAACCTCTTGGGGTCTCCGGTTAACAAGGTTGGGTTATCCGTTGTATCAAATCATTTAATTATCCAGTAGCCTAAGACTCATTATTCTTTCCAATATTTAAACTAACTCTCAATTTAACCCTTTGATTGATTTGCAAAATTATTGTTTGACCCTACATAGCCAATAATAGACATAGTACTTGTTAGGAGCAGTTGTTTAATTAATGGTATTTGTTTTCGATATATATGTCTAGACTTGCCATTATACATATTGATATGTGCTTTATCAATCCCTTATTAACTACCATAATGTATACATATTGATGTCGCATGCTTTGTCCATCTCGAAATGTCTTCTAAAGATTGTGGTAACCATTCAACTTCTTCCACACAACCAAGACTATTAAGTCAGATTTCATAGTGGATCGAGCAGACTAGCCTCAAGACTTACTGCTTCCTTTCGTTCAGAAGTACCCACCCTGACCATCTTCTTCGAAGATTTCCATGATATAGTTTCACTTACTATTATAAATCAACTTAGAGAATTTGAGTCTTAAATTGTCATGCCTCAAAATCCGCAATTGAACCTCGAGAAGTCACTAACGAAACGATAGTCTAAGAAACCCCAAATTGAGACTTGAATTTTTTTCTCATCTAATAAACAAACAAAAAGTATACAATACAAAAGTCTAATACATCAAAGTTATCATACACATGGGCAAAATATATAATACTCCCGCCATTTCAAATTATTTTGAGACTAAAATTTTGTTGTTCTTGTTGTTATTTATTATTACTCCTATTCCGATGTATAATACTCCACCATTCCAAAAAAAAAAAATCCATCTTATTTTGCCTTGCAACCCTTTTTATACGTATCCGGTCCATAATCCTTTATATGTTTCAGTCTAACAGTATTTTTTCTTAATTATATTCTATAAGACTTTTTTATAAGAAAAATGTTTGAAGAATTGTTTTGATCAGTTTGCAACTTTCAACAATCTAATTAAAGTGTGAATCTGCCATGTACTCTTTTGTTGCTATTTGAAATTTTGTAGAGACATATTAAATGGAGCATGTAATACGTGAAAGTCAAGAACAACTCGAGCAAAATGAGGATTTTTTTCCAATCAAAGGAGATCGTGTGAGAGCTCTCAACTATGTTTTGCTTCAACATTGCTATGCTGCTAACAAAACATATGATTTTTTTTTAAAAAAGTTATGAACTGTTTACTTTTGGATCAAATTTAATCTATTTTAATTTTGACAGTGTTTAGTGGTTGGTTTTTAAGTTATAAATTGTTTGGTTATGGATCATTTTTAATATTAATATAAAGTATAATGATAGTAAAATGTGCATACATATTTTTAATGATGAGAGAAGATTTGATAAAAGGATAATTTAGACAATTACTTTTATTTTTATAGTTGTTAAGCCTTTTTAAGGGCTAATTTGTCCAAGCAAACAATTAATGTTGTTTTGTAATTAATAATATAGTAGATTAACAAAAGATATAGTGGCATCATTAGCCCTTCCTTAATTAATTATTTTATTCATTTATTTACTTACTAAACCAACCCAAGTTATTAACGTATCAAATCTATTAAATCATCCGATCATTCCGGACAAGAGCATGCAAAAACTATTATCATTTAAATTACCATCAGTAATAATAATATTTATTGGGACAAAATAACTCTAATAATAATTACTTTAAATTTATATCAGAAATTATAAAACGGACGAATGACAATAACAAGCCAAAATCTTGTAAAAAACTAGTTTTTTTTAACATAAGAAAAAAAATAGTTTTAAAGCACCAAGTCTAACTAATAAGAGTGATGAACGATTCTGAAAACTAGTTTTTTTTATAACATTTTGAAAAAAAACTAGTTTTTCACAAGAGTTACTCCGATAACAATGATTACTTGTAATTTTTTTATTTTTTTTTTGTAACTTTAATATTACCCTAATATTAATAAGGATAAAAGAATTAACAAAACACCAACACATAACGCATGATCTATTCACATACTACAAAATAATAAATAAATAATCCATGTGAACAAAAGTTGGGCGTCCTGTAAAGAAAGCCAAGCATTTCTCAAAGGCTAATGATCCAACTCTTTTCATCTTTTAATTTTATTTTTTATTATTATTTAATTACAATTTTATCTCCATATGTAACCATTTAACAAATACTGCTATTTATTAAAAGTTACGACATTAATTTTAGTATATCATTTTCTATCTATATTAAAACATTATATTTAAAACAATAGCCTCTAATTTTTTATAAATGTTGATTCATATCTATAGGTTTTAGCTATTGCAATTTGATCTTTGCAAACATTCTCACGAATTTCATCTAAATGACTAGCTTGATGCAAATCCATGATAAAATGAACTAAACCAAAATTTCAACAAGCAAGTTTTAATCATTTTAGATGATTCTTTCAATTTCTTGCTATTTTGGTTCTGTATCTTGAACCATTTCATCATTTTAATCTATTTCACGTAAAGTTTCATTTGTTCAATTTGATGTCACGGATCAGCTCGGTCCGCCATTTACCAAGCCCGCCGATTTGGCGGATCAGCCCGTCCTGCTTCCTATGTGCCTGCGCAGCCCGCATGTCCATGTCCTACTGAACCAATGCCCAGACCCGTCTCAATAATTATAGAGGTCCTACGCGAAATGTGATTATTGGGCCCTTAATGTTTAAAAAAGTAATACAAAAATATAATATATAATATAGTATATATATATAATTACTTTTTACATACACAGATTAAAATTTTACAAGTTTAAGCAATAAAATTCAAAATAATATATTACATTAATCATTATTTTTTGACACAACTTTACTTTTTCTTTTCTTTTCATGAGAAGATTTATACCTAATGGTCCTAGATAAAATGGGGGCCTCCAAAATTTGGGGCCCGATGCAAAGAACCCTCTTGCTCCTTACAAGAGCCCGCTCTGCCAATGCCTTGTACAGTATTTGCTAAGTTTTAGAAATATTTAATATTAATTCAAAAGTTAAACACCGAACCAAGAATAATTAATGCTAATCTTAGTCTAGAAACTCTGGTGTATAATTTTTTTCTAATGTTAAACAAAGGGTTATTTAGAGAATTAGAATATTGTCAAACAATTTTCTTAATTTATGTATTTTGTATTTTATTCAAATATTACTTTTTATAATAGACTTTTGTTAACGAAAATAAAGAAGCTTGTAGAAACAATTTTCTTAATTTATATTGTTGGGGTATCAACCCAAGTCCCACATCGGCAATTGAAAGAAGAATTGTCTAATATATAAAGGTGTCCACCCACTTCATTAGTATGAGGCCTTTTGGGAGTTGACCCAAGAGCAAATCCGTGCGGGCTGGGCCCAAAGCGAACAATATCATACTAATGTGGAGTGGTGGGGTGGTCGCGATCCCAACAACTCTGTTGAGATTTCTCTCCTCCAAATGCCCAGAAATTTTGCAAACAGAACATGCACAGAAAAATAAAACCAATGTTAATAACAGGTTTAAAACAGAAATAATTCAGAAAACAGAGTAATGAAAAAAGAAATAAACAGAGAAGAATAAATAGAATTCGGCTCAGGCCCAAGTATCCTTTTGATCTGAAATCCAGCCACAATCCAAGGTCACCGATCCAAGGCGAGTTATTATGAACCGAAGGCAGCAAAGCTGTCCAAGAACGCCCAATACAGACCCAAACAATTTCGGCATCCACAGCAAATGGCACTACCAGCAGACCCGGAAAAACCACAACCCACACTCCTCTGTTATGCCTCGCCAACACACACACTGACGGATTATAAACCTAGCGAGGAAGAGCACCTAGACAGAAATTGAGAGTAGAAGAAATCGATATGAACCTCGAACCACCTCACAGAACTCTCAAATATACCTCTGCAAGCTCACTAAACCCTCTCTATTTACCCGAAAGAGAAAACCCCAAAAGTGTGTATAGACCGTGTGTTACGATGGTACCGAAAGGGAGGGTGTGGGGGTTTTAAATAGGGGGCTGAAGGTAGAAGAGATAAGAGGAAGAAGGAGATAAAGCTTACCCGATCAATCGAATCAATCGCGAAGGAGGAGGAACGAAGCGGCGAAATCGCCGCTGAAGAAAACCCTCAACTGATCGTAATATTGGTGATAAGAACCAATTAAAAAAACCAACTTCAGCAATTAAAAACATTCGCTGGGAACAAACTGGGAGCTGGGAACAAAAGAATTTAAATCTCACAATGGGCTTCTCACAATTTGGGCTGCACTATTTTGGGCCAAAGCCCAAACCAAACATAACAACATTCTCCACCTTGGATCAAGTGCCGGTTCATGACACCAGTGCAATTCACGATGCACTCACAGGATACACTTACAGGACATATTCATCATCGCCTTAGCCTTCGGCACTTGATCCAACACAAAGTTAGGACCAAGAGCGGAAGGCAAAAATCTAGTTTATTCCTATCACATAGAAAGGAACGAAACTAGACACCCCAACTTCACACAAAGTAAAGAAGAGGATTTTTGGGACAAACACAAGCATCAACATGAAGTGTCAAAATTCAAAATTTTCAAACAGTTCAAAAATTTTGAAACAGGTAAACACTTAGTTCCCATATCAGCAGGATTAAAATTAGTGTCAATTTTTTCAAGATAAACTATATTTTTAGCAATCACATCACGAATGAAATGAAATTTAACATCTATATGCTTAGTTCTATCATGAAAAACAGGATTCTTACCCAATTGAATGCCAGATTGACTATCAGAAAATACTACCACATTATCATTTAGAAAACCAATTTCAGAAAGTAAACCCTTAAGCCATATGGCCTCTTTTATAGCCTCGGTCATAGCCACATATTCAGATTCTGTCGTAGACAAAGCCACAATTGGCTGTAACTGAGATTTCCAACTAATACAAGAGCCACATAAGGTAAACACATATGAAGTGGTAGATTTTCTATTGTCCCTATCATTAGCATAATTAGAATCAACATAACCAACTAATTTTATACCTTCATCACACTTAGTGAATTTCAAACCATAACTTATCGAATGCTTTAAGTACCTTAACAACCATTTAAGCGCTTGCCAATGGGGCAAACCAGGATTTGACATATAACGGCTTAAACACGAAATAGCATAAGCAATATCAGGACGGGTACTAACCATTAAGTACATAACAGAACCAATAGCATTCGAGTAAGGTATATTTTTCATTTGGTCTAGCTCCAAGTCATTTTGGGGACACTGCTCTTTACTAAGCACAAAATGGGAAGCAAGAGGGGTATTAACAGACTTAACATCTTTCATAGAGAATTTACTTAAAATCTTTTCAACATATGAACTTTGATTCAAGTAAATAACAGATAATTCACGGTCTCTGATTATATTCATGCCAAGTATCTTACTAGCATCACAGAGATATTTCATGTCAAATTTAGCACTCAAGCAATTTTTAACATTCTCTACGGATTTAGAACAAGGACTAATAAGAAGCATGTCATCAACATATATAAGCAAGAAAACATGCATATTCGTATCATTCTTGAAATATAAACAATGATCATAAGCACTCCGCTGAAATTTTAAATCTAGCATGCATTTATCAAATTTCAAGTTCCACATACGAGGAGACTGTTTAAGCCCATATAACGACTTTTTAAGCAAACACACATAATCAGGACAAGTATTATCAATATAACCCTCAGGCTGCTTCATATAAATCTTTTCATCAAGATCTCCATGCAAAAAAGCAGTTTTAACATCCATTTGTTTCATTTCCCAATTAAACTGAGCTACCAAAGCAAGCATAATCCTAACAGTTGTGAATTTAACAACCGTAGCAAATATTTCAGTGTAATTTATACCTTCTTTCTGAGTAAAATCTTTAGCTACAAGTCTAGCTTTAAATCTAACAGAGTCGGATTCATTCTTGACTTTATAGAGCCACTTACAAGAAACAATAGAACAGTTTTTCGGTCTAGGCACTAAAGTCCAAGTATCATTAACATGCAAAGAATTCATTTCATCATTCATAGCATTAATCCACTCATTCTTGTTAGCAGAATTTAAAGCTTCATTATAGGTTTTAGGCTCAGTATTATCAATAGATTCAAACACACTAAACACAAATGAAGTCATATCAAAATCATGAAAATGGGCGGGTTGCCTAGATATGCGTCTAGGTCTATCACGACTAAGTTGGTAGTCATTCAAATCAGGCAACTCATTATTTTCCATATCTTCATCAATATTTTGCTCATTCACATCAATAGGATTATCAACAGGAGGAATCACATCAGGTTGTGTAACAAGCTCATTAACAATAGCAGGAATAGGCACATAAGAGTGCTCCACCGTATTAATTTGGAGCAGGGGAGGGGGAGGCACATTATTTAAGCAAGGAAACTCAGTTTCATTAAACACAACATCACGACTAATGATCACTTTGAAACCCGGTTCCTCCCTTACCCATAATCTATACCCCTTGACACCCTCCGGGTATCCCAAGAAAATACACCTCACAGTCCGAGGTTCAAGTTTATCATTTTTCTTATGGGCATACGCAGCACAACCAAAAATCCTCAAATTTGAATAATCAACAGGTTTTCCAGAAAAAACAGCTTCAGGACATCTACCATTTAAAGGGACAGAGGGAGACCTATTTATAAGATAGGCGGCAGTCATCACTGCCTCACCCCAAAAACGCTTGGACAAACCAGAAGTAGCAAGCATGGTTCTAACTCTTTCTAATAGAGTTCTATTCATACGTTCAGCAACACCATTTTGTTGCGGTGTATAAGGCACAGTCTTATGCCTTTTAATTCCATTCTCTAAGCAAAAGTTATCAAACTCATGATTGCAAAATTCAAGTCCATTATTAGTCCTAAGCACTTTAATTTTTTTACCTGTTTGATTTTCAATCATGACTTTCCAATTTTTGAAATTATCAAAAACATCAGATTTATTTTTCATTAAAAACACCCATGATTTCCTAGAAAAGTCATCAATTATAGATAAAAAATATCTATTTCCGCCTTGAGTGGTCTCACTAGCAGGACCCCATACATCAGCATGTAAATACTCAAGAATTGCTTTACTCGAACAATGATTGGGATTAGGGGGATTGGAAAAAGATACTCTATGTTGCTTACCCATCACACAAGAGTCACAGAAAGGCATATCAGAAATTTTATCTTTACCAAAAACACCATTTTTATTCAAAATTTCCAAACCTTTATTACTCATGTGTCCAAGTCTTTTATGCCACAAATCAGTTTTATCAACTTTAACAACATTAGCATAATCAGTCATTGGTTCAGCAGTGCAAACATATAAATTTCTAATCTTTTCAGCTTTGAAAATCACAAGAGACCCCTTCAAGATTTTCATGCACCCATTACCCCATTTCCCTTCTAACCCATCATTTTCTAAAGATGCACAAGACATGAGATTGTTAGCTAATTCAGGCACATGTCGCACATCTTTCAACGTTAAGTAAGAATCAGACTCAAACTTGAGACAAACGTCTCCAATACCAGCAACTTGACACTTTTTATCATTAGCTAAAGAAACAGAGCCACTTTTCATATCACTATAAGTATGAAACATGTTTTTATCAGGTGTCATGTGAAACGTGCATGCAGAATCTAACAACCATTCATTTTTCACATAATGAACATAATTCACCGCTTTCGGTAACCATAAAAACGAAGGCTCATTTTCACCGGAAGCAAAATTACGATCCAATTTGCAAGTCTTGATTCTTCTTTTTGGGATTAGGACACTCTTTACGAAAATGTCCCGTCTCACCACAATTGTAACATTTTCTGTTACTTTTACCAGTCCTAGACTTACTTCTTTTCCTCTCATTATTTTTATTGGATTCAGTCTTGTCATGTTGCTTATTCTGATTATTATTCATGTGAGTAGGTCGTCCTCTCACCACATTAACCTCACCAACATTAGATGATTTACCCTTATTAACTCTTAATTCTAACTCTTTACTTTTTATCCCGTTAATCACAGTATCAAGCACAATTTCAGTCCTACCATACTTAATCGCAGATCTAACATCAGCATAAGAGTCAGGTATAGCATTTAAGAGCACAATAGGAGTATATTCATCAATGTTCTTATCACCTGTTTGCTTAATGTCTTGCACAAGTTTAGTAAACCGGTCAATGTTATCATCCATGTCTTTGTTTAAGTCCAATTTAAACTGAAAAAACTTTTCAAGCAAAAACATCTTACTAGGTAATGATGTTTCAACATATACTGCTTTCAGTTTATCCCAAAGAGATTTAGCATTATCATGTTTATCAACTTTTCTAATAACAGCAGCAGATAAATTCAAAATAATCGAAGAATAAGCACTTTCATCCATTTCAAGCCTTAATTCCTGAGTATCCGATTCAGCAAATTGTTGAGTTACAGCTTTAAACACTTTTTCTTTAATCAAAATACCTTTCATTTTTTGTTGCCAAATTAAAAAATCACCTTTGCCATTGAATGGCTCCATCATATAAACATTAGCAGCCATAACAATAGTAAATTTCTAATTAAAAAAAAAACAGATAAGATAATAAAGCAAGTATCAAAGCACTCAAAAAACACCACAACTGAATAACAAACAAAATGATTTTATTTTTCTTACCCAAGAAACCTTTACTAGGTTTCTTATTTTACCGTTCACTGTTCGCAAATGCGGAATCTGGCTCTGATACCACTGTTGAGATTTCTCTCCTCCAAATGCCCAGAAATTTTGCAAACAGAACATGCACAGAAAAATAAAACCAATGTTAATAACAGGTTTAAAACAGAAATAATTCAGAAAACAGAGTAATGAAAAAAGAAATAAACAGAGAAGAATAAATAGAATTCGGCTCAGGCCCAAGTATCCTTTTGATCCGAAATCCAGCCACAATCCAAGGTCACCGATCCAAGGCGAGTTATTATGAACCGAAGGCAGCAAAGCTGTCCAAGAACGCCCAATCTGCACTCCAAACAATTTCGGCATCCACAAAGAAATGGCACTACCAGCAGACCCGGAAAAACCACAACCCACACTCCTCTGTTATGCCTCGCCAACACACACACACACTGACAAATTATAAACCTAACTGAGGAAGAGCACCTAGACAGAAATTGAGAGTAGAAGAAATCGATATGAACCTCGAACCACCTCACAGAACTCTCAAATATACCTCTGCAAGCTCACTAAACCCTCTCTATTTACCCGAAAGAGAAAACCCCAAAAGTGTGTATAGACCGTGTGTTCTGATGGCTGCAAAGGGAGGGTGTGGGGGTTTTAAATAGGGGGCTGAAGGTAGAAGAGATAAGAGGAAGAAGGAGATAAAGCTTACCCGATCAATCGAATCAATCGCGAAGGAGGAGGAACGAAGCGGCGAAATCGCCGCTGAAGAAAACCCTCAACTGATCGTAATATTGGTGATAAGAACCAATTAAAAAAAACCAACTTCAGCAATTAAAAACATTCGCTGGGAACAAACTGAGAGCTGGGAACAAAAGAATTTAAATCTCACAATGGGCTTCTCACAATTTGGGCTGCACTATTTTGGGCCAAAGCCCAAACCAAACATAACAACATACTCCCTCCGTCCCACGTGAATGTGGACTAACTTTTTGGGTGTGGGAATTAAGGAAAAGTGATGTAAGAAAGAGAAAAAGTTAAATGTTGTGAGTATGAAAAATTAAATATGAGAGAGAATGAGTGGGAGGAATAGTGAGGAGAGAGAATGTTGTGAGTGTAAAAGTGAAGTAGGAGAGAGAATGAGTGAGTAGAATAGTGAATATTCTTTGCCATTTTGGGAAGTTTGCATTTACGTGGGACGGACCAAAATAGAAATAAGTTTGCATTCACATTCACGTGGGACGGAGGGAGTATATAAAGAAGCATGAAGCACTTTCTATCTTGATTCTCTCAAAATAATCTAAACAAAAAAATGACACAGTCTTATTTTATCATTGTGCAAATAATAAATAATGTACAAATTAAAAAAACGTACTATTTCTTAAACATGTTTACAAACCAACCGCAATATTTATTTTAAATGGAGGGAGTATATCTTGTTTTGATCTTTGGGTTCTTTCGGTGGTTAAGTTTTGAATAATACTCCCTCTGTTTCAAAATGTCTAAATTTTTCATTTTGAGCGTCTTATTTAAAATGTTTCAATTCAAAAAAGGAAAGTTTTTAATACTATTACATTCACTCATTCTTTCTCATACTTTACTTTTACACTAACAACATTCTCTCTCCTAACTATTTCTCCCACTCATTCTCTCTCCTATTTAATTTTTCATACTCACAACATTTAAACTTTTTCTCTTTCCTACATCACTTTCCTTAATTCCCGAGCCGAACCCATTTTGAGACATTTCGACCGGGAAGGAGTGAGTATTAGATACTAGTAAAAGCCCGTGTCCAAGGACACGTGTTTTTTTTTTTTTTTAATTAAAAAAAATTTTTTTTTTTTAAAGGGCAAAATGGAAAAAAGACAACTTAGTGAGGGCAAAATGAAAAATTTGCCACTTAGTACTGTTCATTCAACTGTTCACCCACATGTTGCCATTTATACTATATAGATTATAAACCTTAGCATATTCAAGCCGTTGATTTAGTGGTTAATATCATGCTGTCACAAGACATTCATCCAGTTCAATTCCCTCTTCTTTCATTTTACATTTTGAATTTTCTTTACTTCAGAGACGCGATCTTGGCCTGGTCCATGGCCTAAAATCAAGATCCGATATGGCTATGTTACAAGGGCTGGACTTAACAGGCTGGATAACAAACCGGCCCATGTATTTGACCCGAAATATTCATCATCAATCTTGGCCTACTGCTTGATTTACAATTTTCAAAGAACGATTTATTCTTTGACTTTATTTGCTTGGATATTGTTACTATGCGGCCTATGAAAACACATTCCACCATTTCGTGTTGTAGTAGTTAGATTTGTAAAATCTCCACCACATCCATAAGTATATGCATTCTTACCTTTTTCATATGGGCATTTTCTATTTCTTGGGGGTAACCTACTTAATAATAGGTATTTTACAAACTAATTATTTCTGAGAACTAACCAATCATGCTATCATTAGTGTTTGATTTTTATGTTCAGTAACACCATTTGATTTGAGCATAAGGTGAAGATACATTGTGTACACTTCACTTTCCACGTCTGTTTATTCTTGATCTCTTTAATATTAGGTTAATTTTCAACAGAGACTATTTTCTAAGAGCAACTCCAATGATAGGTACTAAAATTAAATTTTGATACGTATACAAAGAAGTTATGATGCTACCACACAAAATGGTTGCTCAGTGAGATCCTACACATAAAAAGCACGTAAACTAGGTCGGGGGCGTACACGGCAAATCCCCTCCGGTGTGAGGATAAATACTTGATCAGGTGAGAGAGCAAAGAGTACAATGGAAACTATCAAAAACAATTTGAAAATGTACTTGAGACTTACTTATTCTGATTTCTGTTGTTGTGTATATGCTCCCTACTGCCATGTGCATATTACATGCCTTTTGCCACGTGTGATCTTTTCATTGGATGTGCATGAGCACTCATATTTAGTGGAGACGGCACTCATTTTTCTGACAGGTAGCTAATCATTGTAACAGATTTTGTGGGCCCAAATGTAACGTCTTTTGCTGCTTCTGGAGTCTTGATGTTGATCTGTATGTCGCTCATGGGTGACAACCTTACTAGGGCGGCAACCATTATTGTTGTCGCTGGCTTGATCATCATCTTTTAAGATCTCATTCCATGATTAAACTGTCTTTATTTAGAGATGGGCCCTTATGGGTTTCCCGCTGGAATTTGTTTCCCGCCAGTGTATTAGTAAGTCGTCATATCCCACAAGATTCTATCTTGTGCGTAGCTTGTTGTCCTTTAATCCTTTCTTGTAGTATTGGGCCTCAAACAATCAGTGCAAGCTCAACTATATTTTTCCATGATCATATCAGTAGCCCACAAGTTTGAGATCTGGATTATTTATAATCGAGTCGAGAAATTTTCACTATCGCCGTTGATTCCCACACCTTGAACATGATTTTGGCGAGATCATAGTTTGTGATAATGTACTTCTTGCCACGTGTCATTTCTCAGTTGGTGAATTGGGGCGGTTTGTTAGGAGTGACGTGTTACTATCTCGAAATCCACGCCTTAATCATTTATTTTCAATAATGGGGGGGGGGGAATTCAATTTTTGGACATCATTTAATACATTTTGAAAATTCCCAAAATCCTTTCGTCTTCCTTGGCTAAAAGCGAATTCGCCTCTTCCATTTTCACTTTTTCCATTCACACTCAGATTCTCCTTTCTTCCCCGACAAACAAGTTTTCCATTCCGACGTATGTTTCTTTTGCCTTGCTCGTATTTCGTCCAATTTTCATAACTTCCGAACTCTTCCAGGTCCTCCGTTCACTAAGTTGACATTCCCAGGCCTGCTAGGTTCGTTTATGAAGGTTCCATCATTTCTCTGAAGTTTTCGGCCAAATTCCTGCCAAATCCTCAAGTTTCCATCATTTTCTGCATTTTTCCAGGTAACAAACTCTCAAACCTTTCAATTTTCCATTTTTTAATTCAATTTGTATATAACTTGATGGTTAGAACTAAATCATGTGTTAAAACAGTTAGGTTTATCCAAAATATGAAAAGTGGTGGGTTTTATAGGGTTGATAGAGGGGTTTGGGCTAGAATTTCTCGCGAGAATCTTAACACTATGCTTATCAGGCATGGCACGAATGTCACCGTTTTAGATGCCCTAGAATTACGGGTCCCCCATTTTGCACAAGTCTATCCCCATGAAAACCTTTTTCACAACTTGGGAGCTTTGTTCACATATATGCGAGTTCTATCATCCTCTTTTTGATTCTGACTTCTCAGATACTGACTTTCCCGCTGTCCTTGATTTACATAGTCGTCGCTTCTATAAACAGGTTCTCTCCTCTTTCAGAGAACTTGGCAACATGTCTTACTCCAGCTCTTCATCAAGTCATGGCGTGTCTGATACCTTGGCTGCTGAGACTTCGTCGCTGAAATTAATTTATTTAACTTAATTTTAATTACAGCGACGGAAATTTCCGCCGCTATCTCAATTAATATTAATTTAATTTTTGATTATAGCGGCGGAAATTACCGTCGCTGTAATTAATTTATTTTAATTTAATTTTTATTACAGCGACGAAAATGTCCGCCGCTATCTCATTTAATTTTAATTTAATTTTTGATTTCAGCGGCGGAAATTTCCGTCACTGTAATAAAAATTAAATTAAATTAAAATAATTTCAGCGACGGTAATTTCCGCCGCTGAAATTAATTAATTTTAATTTCATTTTTATTACAGCGACGGAAATATCCGCCGTTGAAATTAATTTAATTAAATTAACTTTAATTACAGCGACGGAAATTTTCGCCGCTGAAATGAAATTTTAATTAAATTAAATTGATTTAACGGCGGAAATTTCCGTCGCTGAAACCTTTAAATCACCAGCGGAATTAAATTCCGTCGGTAAAATAAAAAAATACCGGCGGAAATTGACTCGTCGGAGCACTGCGACGGGCTGGTAGCGGCGGACCACCGACGGAAATTTTCCGTCGGTATTTTTTTTAGTGACGGAATTTTAATTTTAGCGACGGAAATTTCCGCCACTAAAACACCTTTTTCTGGTAGTGACTATTCACTTTGTTTACAAGACCTTGTACTGATTCTCACGCCGGAGGGATAACGCTGGAGACACCCCCGGCCTAGTTCACGTGCTTTGCATGTGCAGGAAATAAACGGAAAGGCAGCCTGAGTATCCTCAGTATAGTCAATCATTTCAGCCCGGTGCAACTCATTTTTCTGTGTAGCATCATCTTCATATTGTTCTGAAAATGTTTATTGACATAGATATAGAAACGCCACTCATAACTATTTTTTATTTTACATGAAGATAAATAATTTATTATTAAATAAATGTTGGTCAAAGTTTAATTTTATTGATAAAAAAAGTCAAGTGCAACATTTATTGAGTATCTTTTAAGAAAATATTCATCAACTAAGCTCTTTCCGTAAGGGCAAGTTCGTCATTCACATCTTCTCCATCCTTGGACTTCAAGTTATCAAGATAATTCTGATAAAAGTATGAAGTAAATCCCCAAATTGCCAACAACAATGATATCACCTTCACCCCATTCATCTTGTCATGAAAAACAATCACAGCACAAATAGGGACGGCTGCTAAACCCATTGTACTAATGGCATTGGAGAACAAGGAAGAAATCTCATAAATCAGCCCTAACATACCAAACATGAATAGCTGCCATAAGATAGCTGTCCACACAAGAACCATCACATAAGAGATCTTTCCTAACTCATATTTCTCCATCTCTCCATGCAATGTTTTCCATTCCCCGCTTGCAAAAAGCCCAATTAATATAAAAAAAGTCGCAACCATGGTTTGATAGAAGTTCACGTAGAATACTACTTTCAAAGATGACGATTTCAGAATCCTTTTGAAAGAAAGTTGTGTTGCCGACAGGGAAAATCCGTAAGTACAAGAACCGGCAATTGTGCATAAGAACCCAAGCATATACTTTCCTTTAGAGGATGTAGTAGAGGAACCATCTTGACCAGTTTGAAATACAAGGAGAGTAGAAGACATAATGAGAAGCACCAAAGAGTTGATGATAAAAGGCGTAAACTTTTGGCCATTGAGGAAGTAAGAAAACAATGCAGTGAAGGCGATTTGAGTTGCACAAATCATGGAGTAAGTAGACACGGGAAGATATTCGAAGCCAATTGTGGCCAACATACAATATCCTGCCATAAGAATACCTAGGAATAGGTAAAGTGAGATTAGTGTAGGCAAAGAAGCCCTTTTTTGTACAATAGCGTTCATTTCTAAGGGTTGTTTTTGTTTTGGATAGAAAAATA
This sequence comes from Adenophora triphylla var. japonica, assembly GCA_022495995.1. Taxonomy (NCBI): domain Eukaryota; kingdom Viridiplantae; phylum Streptophyta; class Magnoliopsida; order Asterales; family Campanulaceae; genus Adenophora; species Adenophora triphylla. Next base: position 50,443 of record JAFEMH010004026.1, on the reverse strand, counting down.
TGAAGAGTATTTGGACTGGAAATCCTCCGGGTTGAACAAGGGTTGCCATCCATTTGCTTTTTCCGCCTTTTTCAAAATATAATCTTCCTAATAAAGTCGCAGTTGTCTGGCCAACGAGGACGAACATTGTAAAGGTGATTATTCGTAGCCACCACCTTAATCTTACCAAGTTAGCCACTGATAAACGATGATTATCAAAGATGATTTGAGTAATGGGTAAGACTTCATCTTTAATGTCTTCCTGATCAGCTGTTTGAATAGCAAGATCGAAGAGTGGTTAGGGTCGAAAAAATATTAATGAGTGTATGGATAAGCAAAATATCGTAGTTTTGTTTATTATTGTAAAATTATACTCCCTCCTGTACAAAATGAATAACCATTTTGAATTTAAGAGTTTTTTGAAAAAGTTAATTTTTAGTAGAAAAATTCACAAATATTCTTCAGTTTTCTTTCAAACTTTTAGTTTTACAAAAATATAAAAAACTTCGGAAAAAAAAGTAATTTAGGGCATTTTATTTACTAACAAAAAATTTCAAAAGTTATTCAATTGGGGACAAAAATGTCATTCAGTTTATGATACAGGAAGTACTGAAATTATTTCCTTATTATAAATACGATATTTTTTTGGGAACGTACCAAAAAAAAAAAAAACCTCAATAATTATTAGACAGAAAAGAAAAAGACGATAATTATGGGACGGAAAAAGTACTTACCTGTTATTATGATTGGCTGACGCTGACGCTGAGCTTCCTCCATGCCAAAAATAACTTCTGAAACTTTAGAAGAAGAAAAGAGAGGTCTAAAGAAAGAAATTAAGAGAGTCAAGTTTACAAAGGCAATAGGCCTGTATATATATTTGAGACTGAGCTTTAATTATGTAGCTCGTCAGCTTCCCCTTCCCCACAATAAAATCTTTAACTAATCCAATTTTTTTTTTGATTAGTTGACTAATAAACAAAAATAAAAATAAAAATTTTTAGGTAAAGTGAAAGAAAATTGAGCTTTGAAAACTTTTATATAAGGCTATCACATTCACACTTGAGAAACGTTTACCATTATTTTACAATAAGATTTGGGGCGGTAACACAAAATTGTACTCCCTCCGTCCCATAATACCTTCCCCAGTATTATGAATAGTGTCAAGTCAACCGAGTTCAACTTTGATCAAACTTTAATATCAATCTATTTATTCTAATGAAATTTTAATAATTGCTATAGATAAATCATTTGGTTATTTTATGAATAACAATTTTTAGATTTTTATTATGATAAGTAAATTGATATTAAAGTTTGGTCAAAGTTGGACTTGATTGAACTGAGTTCGTATTAACCGAGTAACGTATTATTATGAAACAGAGGAAGTATAAAATTACGGGATTTAGGGATTTGGAAACATTAACATACAAATTAAAAAAATTATTTAATAAAATACAATTGTCAATTTGATTTTGCATTTGACGAGAGTTTTTAAGTGACGGACTAATCAATTTAAGTGACAGACAGGCTATTTAAACTAACGATACCACAATTTTAACTCCTCAAGTGAAATCCTTCGATTGATAACTTGTTACTCTCTCCGTCCCATTTCAAATGGTTCAATTTTTTTTTTTGAGATATCCCACTTCAATTGGTCCCTTTCATAAATGGAAAGTTTTCCATATATTTATACCCTTATCATCTCCACATATTTACAAAAAAACCACACTATTCCTCCCACTCATTCTCTCTCATATTAAATATTTTTAACTTTTACATTTTCTCTCCTATTTCCTACCACACATTTAACTTTTACATTCTCTCACCTCTAATTTCTATCCACTTTATTCATTTTTTTTAAAAATCGTAAAATAAATCAATGGACCATTTGAAGTGGGACGGAAGGAGTATTTCATAAAACTTACTTGTGGGTCAGGTGACCTTTTTTCTTCCGAGTCGGCTAAAGGGATCAAATTAGACACCTCAAACATTGTGAAGCCTGCTCTACCTCCACTACTCTACTCTTTATGAAAAACTAGTTTTTTTGTTAAGTTTAACAAAAAATTAGTTTTTGGACCCGATTTAAACTTATGATACGCGTATTGAATCGAGACCGGTTCACTAACAAAATTGAACCGCCTTTTATCAACTCAAATCCAAACGAACACACACAGTTACGACGTCGCAACATAGAAATTCATCGAGCTAAAGCAGAATTCAATAGAAAATCAATTCGTTTCAATCGATTGAGGTAATATATGATTCACTGTCAATTATAGACTATCAATACAGATATTTACAATAATTCCTAATTGTTTTATTCAATTCTGGCAATTTTTTATTAGGTTAAGATGAACTTACGTGATTTTGAAGATGAACTGGAAGTAATGCTACTGTAATTGATCTAATTCAGCACGAAGATGAAACTGGAGATAATGCTACGGCAATTGATCGAATTCAGCACGAAGATGAAACTGGAGATAATGCTACTGTAATTGATCGAATTCTGCACGAAGTTGATGATAATCACGATACAGGTAATCCAATTTCATAATGCCAGATTTGTTATATATAATGCTAGTAGTTTGAAGTACAATTTTTAATTTTTTTAAGTACCAGATTGTGTTATTTTGATTGCCAGTTTTTGTTATTTGAAATGCTAGTTTTAATTTTTTAAAATACTTTGTTCATTGAAGTGCCATTTTATGTTGTTAGGAGTGCCAGTATCACTTATTTGGAATGTCAGTTTGTGCTATTTAGTTACAGTTTGTTTTATTTGTAGCTTTAGCCAATGTCTAGTCATTGAAGTGCCAGTTTGTGTTTTTAGGAGTGCCAGTATCACTTATTTGGAAAGCCAGTTTATGTTATTTAGTTCCAGTTTGTTTTATTTGTAGCTTCAGCCAATGTCTAGTCATTGAAGTGCCATTTTATGTTGTTAGGAGTGCCAGTATCACTTATTTGGAGTGCCAGTTTATGTTATTTAGTTCCAGTTTGTTTTATTTGTAGCTTCGGCCACTGTTTTGTTATTGAAGTGCCATTTTATGTTGTTAGGAGTGCCAGAATCACTTATTTGGTAAGCCAGTTTGTGTTATTGAAGTTTCAGTTTGTGTTATTTGTAGCTTCAGCCACTAGAGTGTCAGTAAATCTTTTTTCATTGAAGTGCCAGATTGTGTTATTTGAATTGCCAGTTTGTGTTATTTCTAGTGCCAGATTTAATTTTTTAGGAAACTTTGCTCATTGAAGTGCCAATTTGTGTTTTTAGGAGTGCCAGTATCACTTATTTGGTGTGCCAGTTTGTGTTATTGAAGTTCAAGTTTGTGTTATTTGTAGCTTCAGCCACTAGAGTGTCAGTAATTCTTTGTTCATTGAAGTGCCAGATTGTGTTTTTAGGAGTGCCAGTATCACTTATTTGGTGTGCCAGATTTAATTTTTTAGGAAACTTTGTTCATTGAAGTGCCAATTTGTGTTTTTAGGAGTGTCAGTATCACTTATTTGGTGTGCCAGTTTGTGTTATTTGGAGTGCCAGATTTAATTTTTTAAGAAACTTAGTTCATTGAAGTGCCAATTTGTGTTTTTAGGAGTGCCAGTATCACATATTTGGAGTGCCAGATTGACTTATGGATGTTTCAGTTTGTGTTATTTGTAGTTTCATCCACTCTCTTGTTATTGAACTGGCATATTAAAAAATTAAACTGGCACTTAATAATACACTAACTGGCACTTTAGATACACTACAAGAAACAGGCTTATTTACGGCGGTTAAAATCCGCCGTAAATAATACGCGCCCCGCCGTATATAGTATTTACGGCGGACTAGCCGCCGTAAATAGATCCCCGTATAAATCATCGCCGTATATACTATATTCGGCGGGACAACCGCCGTATATAGTATATACGGCGGATATACCACCGCCGTATATAAATGGAATACATACGTATAAAATGGCGTATTTGAGTGATCTTTATACGGCGGAATGTGTAACCGTAAGTAAATAAGAGACGAGTCGTCCGCTCAGTGACGAGTCGTCCCGGTTGCACCCCCCGCGGGTTCCCTCGTCCAAACGAGTCGTCCATGGCCATTTTATACGGCGGTCACTATATCCGCCGTAAATAACTAAATAGGGACGACTCGTCCAAAATGGCACGAGTCGTCCCATTTACACCCCCTCTTGGTTCCCTCGTCCCCCTTTAGGCACGAGTCGTCCCCTAGGTTTATACCGCGGATTTAGTCACCGTAGTAAATAATCCTATTTTTTTTTCCCCGACTTTGTATAATTCATTTTCCCCAAAAATACGTTCACAAAAACCAAATTCAACCCGTACACACACAATATAACCAAAAATACACAAATGCAATCAATATTTACAATCTACATATTAACACAATTAATGTTGAATGTATCAGGACATAATAACCATTATACAAAAAGTTATTAGTTGTTGAATGTATCCAAAATACACAATGTCTAAAATCCACGAACACCTATTCATTACCGTCATTTCCACGTCGTTCCATCCAACAACGTTTCAATTCATCAATTTGTTGTTGTAACTTAAGGCGTTCCTCCTCATTTTTTCGGCGTTCCTCCTCAAGTTGTCTTTCAAAATCTGCTCGACCCCGCCACCGCCTCCGCTACATGTGCTCGAGAAGGTTGGGATTTACCAAACACCTTAGTTTTGTTCGGACCGCCTCCCATACATCGAACTCTCCCATGGTCATCGAGCCAAACATACCAACAAAAATGTTTTCACGCGCCGCGGAGAGTCTTGTTGCTCCTCGCGGCTCCCCAACCGCATCATTAAGCGTTTCTTGTAACAAAAACAACATGTTCAATATAAATGTTTTAACTTTAATTAATATTATGAAAATGAAGTTATAAATGAAAAAAGTATTCTATAGAATAACAAAGCTGAAACGAGAAAAGGTTGAAACTTTAACTTACAATCATTTGAGTGGTTTCTTGATCTGCGGGTGTTTTGCCCGTGCGCGTATGTATGAAAACGCTTAAGCGATCGGTTGGTAATCCCTTGTCGCCTCTCTACAATTTATAATAGAATCATTTGACAAAAAAAAAAATATATTTATATACGATACAAAAAGAAACATTAATTGAATTGACAGCGAGAACTAAATTGAACGATGACAAACCTCTTTGATGACTTTGGGATGGGACGTTTTCCGGTCCTATTCGGGCACGATTGTTTTTCTCGATTCAATTTATTTGTTTCGATATTTCTGGAAAAAAAAAGATAATATTAGTATTAATTTGACTACTTATATAAGACATTCACGATAATAGATTGAGATTAATTTGAAATATACCCGAGCCTTGGGCGTACCCCACATCGCAACAAGTGCGGCCCATTGATCCGCAACGCACCCACGGGGTGGGTGAGCCAATGCGTCTTCGTCGATTCATACATCTTATAATCTTTGTTTCAGCGAGTAATAATATTCATAAGCGAGTCAATATTCATAACAAAGTCATAACCGAGTAATTAATATTCATAACTATATAATACTTATTATATGCTTGTCTCACATTGTATTTCCAAATCACGCCACGCTTTAGCGAGAGAAAGAGCCATAACCGGAAATACTCAGGAGGAGCATTTGTATTTTCCTATATACACAATTCAACAAAAAAAAAAAAAAAACAATTGTTAGAGAATCATAAGACTTTTGACTACGTACTAGAGATTTATGTAAGAAATATGGATTACAACTTACCGTAACGTCATTCCATACGTTATTTATGCACTCGTGGTTCATACTCGAGACCACTCATTAGTTAATGGGAAATGTTCCCCATTTTTAGCAAAAATTCCTATCGAGTAGCTAATTGTGCCATTTCCCACCAACCGGTTGACCATAATTATTCCATATTATGATCAATCTCTCTTTACCCCATTTGGCGGTTGGTTTTGTCAACCCTCTTCATTTAGGGTTAGAGCCACGACACAGTAATAAATTTTTCCTTGGAGGCATATACGTCATATGACAATTCAATTATAGCACAAGAATTGGATAAACCAAGTAAAGGACCCAAAAAAACAATCTTATAATATATGTATAAGACCTATAAATTTATTATAGGTCTTATGTATCATGTATAAGACCATATATTGGTCTTATAAATGGCCTTACAGAATAACAATGCTTCCAATATACAATTGTAATACTACAAGTCATAAATGAGTTGTAAATTTATATAGGTATAAGACCTATAATATAATATACATACATATAGGAGACTTATAACAAGGTAGATATAGAAGTAGCAACAACAACAAAACAGCAGCAACAACAACAACAAAACAGCAGCAACAACAATAACAACAGCAGCAGCAACAATAACTCACAACACCCGGAACAAAAAAAAATACAGAAATTAAAAGTAAATTAGAAAAGGGGAAAGAAATGTATACCTGATTGTTGTTGATTGAAGAAATCAAAGCTCAATTTCCCAGGCTGGAGGAGAAAGAGAGACTGAGATACGCGAGGAGAGAAAGAGAGACTGAGTAAGTAAGACCAAGACCAAGAACAATAAAAACCAAAAAATTAAAAGTAAATACCAACCTGCTGATTTGGAGGAGAGAAAGAGATCTTCGTTCGTGCCCTAGCTATGGAGATCTTCGTTCGTGCCCTAGCTGCTGCTGCTGCTATGGAGGAGAGAAAGAGAGGGAGAGATACCGCGAAACTGAATAGGAAATTTTGGTTTCCCGGTATTTAATAACATTTACGGCGGACGCGTATAAACCGCCGTAAATAGTTAACTATATACGGCGGACGCGTATAAACCGCCGTAAATAGTTAACTATATACGGCGGCTACTTATAAACCGCCGTATATAACTTCGATCTCATACGTATTCATGTGAAATATACGTATTTACTTATTTACGGCGGTCTAAACCGCCGTATATATTAATTATATAAGGCGGTAGATATAACCGCCGTATATATATGATATATACGGCGGACGCGTGTCCACCGCCGTAAATGAGCGCCGTAAATAGCCCCTTCTCTTGTAGTGATATAAAGAAAAATACAAACAAACAAGCCAACTTATTATTCAATAGATATTATTCATTAAAAAAAATACAAACAAACAAGCCAACTCAACAAACAAACATAAACACATAACAAATTATTCATTCATTCATGCTCTCCATAAACTTATAGAGTGCAGAGTGCTGGAACATATCATGCTCTCCATAAGCTTTAGTTGCCCCACGATCCTTGGCATGTAACAGAAGAGAATCCCAAATCCATGTTGATTTCTTGCTGTTCTTATTGTCACAGAATGGGCAGTGAAGTTTATCTGAACTGTTCCACAAACTATAATATCCCTCCTTAAAATCTTCTAAGAAACCTGCAATTTTTTTAGCACCTCTTTCTTCCTCATTATCTTCAATATTTTTCTCATTCTTGACTGACCTACTCGTACTCATATTGAGAAATTGATTGCTTTTTAGATGAAATCTAGAAATAAAAAAGAAGGGAAGATCTAACTTATTTATACTAAATCCGTGACTGTACACATTTATTACTCGTGACTCTTTGAATACGTGACTGTTGAATCTGTGACTGTATTTATTACTCGTGACTCTTTGAATTCGGGAATTTGGCACTATTGAATCCGTGAATTTGACTGTATACATTTAATGCTCTCTGAATTCAATAGTAAGTTTGAATGGTTTTTTGTACACATTTATGAAACTTGGCACTATTGAATCCGTGAATTTGGCACTACTAAAAACACAAACTGGAACTTCAATAAGTCAAACTGGAACTTAAATAAGTCAAACTTCAATAAGTCAAACTGGAATTCAATAGAAAGTTTGAATGGTTTTTTGTACATAATTATGATTTCTAAGTGCCCGTTTTATGGTTTCAAAGTGCCCGTCTTAAGGTTTGAAAGTGCCCGTGTTATGATTTCAAAGAGCAAGTTTTATCTATAATGCCAACATATCAAAAAACATTACATCAGTACCAGTTTTATGATTTCAAAGAGCCAGTTTTATGATTTCAAATTGCCAGAATTATGGTTTTTAAGTGCCCCTTTTATGGTTTCAAAGTGCCATTCTTAAGGTTTGAAAGTGTCCGTTTTATGGTTTCAAAGTGCCATTCTTAAGGTTTGAAAGTGCCCGTGTTATGGTTTCAAAGAGCAAGTTTTATCTATAGTGTCAACATTTGCTTGTCTTTGAATTCGTGAATTTGGCACTATTGAATCCGTGAATTTGACTGTATACATTTAATACTCTCTGAATTCAATAGTAAGTTTGAATGATTTTTTGTACACATTTATGAAACTTGGCACTATTGAATCACTGAATTTGGCACTATTGAATCCGTGAATTTGGCACTACTAAAAACACAAACTGGAACTTCTACAAATCAAACTGGCATTCCAAATATGTGATACTGGCACTACTAAAAACACAAACTGGAACTTCATTGAACAAAGTATCATAAAAATACATCAAACACAACAATATTAAAAAACAGAATTTAGTACCATTAAACACTACCACTACCACCTGTTTCATCATCGCCTACGTTGTCATTCAATTTGTTTTTTGGATCATATTCATTCAAAATATATTCCAAATACATTTCCAAAGCCTTGTGGTGAATCCTAGCAGCTTCATCAATGTTGTGAGCATTGCCAAACTCATGAGCATGATTGACTATCCCCACATAATCCTTATCCCTACAATTGTGTCCATTACATGGCTACAATGGACAACAAAATGAGGGAGTACCATTTGCAGAAGAAGGCTGCAAAACAACAAGATGACCATTGAGGAATTTTTGGTAGCACACCATGTATATTTTCCAACTTTTGTCATCATTTGAATCACCCAAAGTTGGCTCCCCAGAATTTACCTTGCCTTTGTTCATCACTAGAAAAATTATTAAAGCTAGATTTTTTCTTGAACTTTATGTATATGCTTACCTTTGGACAAATTTATATAGGCTGAGTACTTGAAACCAGTCAAAAAAGTTGGTCAATAAATTCAATGCACTTACCAAATGTACACATTTATTACTCTTTGACCATTAAAGACAAGTAAACATATCATTATTTATTACTGTTGAAGGAGGTATATTCGACGAAATATACTTCCTTAATAAATTTAATATCAAGTAAATGTTGTTTGAAGTGCCAGTTTATGTTGATAGGAGTGCCAGTATTACTTGTTTTAGGTACCAGTTTGTGTTATTTCTAGTGCCAGATTTAATTTTTTAGGAAACTTTGTTCATTGAAGTGCCAGATTATGTTTTTAGTAGTGCCAGTATCACTTATTTGGTGTACCAGTTTGTGTTATTGAAGTTCCAGTTTGTGTTATTTGTAGCTTCAGCCACTAGAGTATCAGTAATTCTTTGTTCATTGAAGTGCCAGATTGTGTTTTTAGGAGTGCCAGTATCACTTATTTGGTGTGCCAGATTTAATTTTTTAGGAAACTTTGTTCATTGAAGTGCCAATTTGTGTTTTTAGGAGTGCCAGTATCACTTATTTGGTGTGCCAGTTTTTGTTATTTGGAGTGCCAGATTTAATTTTTTAAGAAACTTAGTTCATTGAAGTGCCAATTTGTCTTTTTAGGAGTGCCAGTATCACTTATTTGGAGTGCCAGTTTGTGTTATTTTGTTCCAGTTTGTATTAATTGTAGCTTTAGCCAATGTCTTGTTATTGAAGTGCCAGATTGTGTTGTTAATAGTGCCAGTTTATGTTGATAGGAGTGCCAGTATTACTTGTTTTAGGTACCAGTTTGTGTTATTTCTAGTTTTTTCAATGTTATTTCCAATCTAATTCTTTATTTTTATTTGCAGCAAGCCATATTGATATTACCTCATCACTGCTGGGTATAAAAGCAAAGACATGAAAAGAATTGCATCAATTGTACAAGGATCATTCCAATGCATTGGGATTCAGTGTTAAAATCACAACCTCGCGTGTCTCTAAAAAAACATCAAGGCCAATAGATAAATATTTTATGTGTTCATGCCAGGGATACACACAAAGAGGAAATGAAATTGATGTTCCAGCTCCAATAGAAGTCGGTGAATTAGAGATTCCATCTCCATTGGAAAGAATTGAAAACCCAAAGAAGAAATTGAGGAGAAAGAAAGCCCCTTCTAAAAGGACAGGTTGTCAGGCTCTTATGAGAGTAAAATTGTTAATTAAGGAAGACTTATATGTGATTGCACGGCACGAAACTGAACACAACCATGAGATGACAAGGCCAGAATGGAACAACTTAAAGCGTAGTGAGAGGTCGATATCGGAAGCTACGGGAAAAATAATAGAGCGATTTGAAGAAGGCGGCATCAAGCCAACGATGGATTTAATGTTTTGGCAAAAACAGTGGTGGGGAAGAATATGTTGGGCATACAAGAAGAGATCATCTTAACTTTGTACGAGAGATTGAGAATGGAAAAAATAGAAATGGGCGATGCACAAGCTGTAGTTGATAGGCGAGCCAAATTCGGGATGAAGGATTCTACTTCAAAATGCAGTTTGGGGAAGAAAGTAGGCTCAGTACTTTGTTTTGGAGAGATGGTATGATGAGGGAGGATTATGAATTGTATGGGAATGTTGTTGTGTTTGATACAACTTATAACACAAATAAATTCAATTTGATTTGTGCACCAATAGTTGGGGTGAACAACCATTGGAACACTGTGATGCTTGGTTGTGCTTTCTTAACAAGTGAAAAGACAGGGACATTTGCTTGGCTTCTCAAGGAATTTGTAAAATCAATGGGTGGAAAAGAACCAAAAACAATTTTCACCGATCAAGACTTTTGCACATAATGTCGAAAGCGATTGAAGAGGTAAATTTTATTTTATTTCCAATATTTCATTTATTGTTTTTTTACTATGTTACTGTTAATTTAATAGTAAGTGCCATTGCATTTGTTAGTATGTGCCGGTACATGTTTTAGACGGTGCCGTACTTGTGTTAGTAAGTTCCAGGTTCATGTGTGTGTATAATGTACGAGTGTTAGATTTTATAGTGTTTTGACTATATTATAAATTATTGACAGGTTTTTTAGGGAAGAACAAGACATAGGTTATGCTTGTGGCACATTCAACAAAATGCTATATCTCACTTTGGACAACTAAAGACAGATGAAGAATTTAAAAAGGAATTCAACAATTGCTTGAGAGGATGTAGTGATGAATCTGAATTTGAGAATTGTTGGCATTCAATGCTAGAAAAATATAACCTTCTTGAGAACAGATGGTTCAATCGTTTATATAGCTTGAGAGAGAAATGGTGTACAGCATTGAGTAAAGATTTCTTCTCAGCTGACATATTATCTTCACAGAGAAGTGAGAGCACAAATCATGCCATATGTTTCAAAGCAAATAGAAGCACATCCCTAACACAATTCTTTGATATATTCAATGAGACGGTAAAACGTTGGAGAAGTGTGGAGCAACGAAAGGAATTTGATTCAATAAACTCAAAGCCTCGCACAGAAATACATGGAGCTTTAATAAGACATGCAAGGGAGGTTTACACGGAGGAAATATTCAGATTTTTTGAAAAAGAGGTCAAGGCAGCTTTTGCTGCAAAGTTTAATATTGGCTTTTGCTTGGATGAAAACAATAAGTTGTTTGAAGTTGCTCATGAGAACCATCCAGACAAGTTGAAAGGGTACTTTTCTCGCGAAATAATGAGAAGATAACTGTGAACTGTACATGCAATCATTTTAGTGAAGTTGGTTGGTTGTGCTTTCATTGCATCAAGGTTCTCAACTTGACAAATATCGATCGGATACCGGAAGAGTACATTAAAAAAAGATGGACAAAGACAGCCAAAACAAATGTATGGAATAAAACTTACCAAGGTAAATCTACTACTCCAACTGAGCAACACAATTCAATTCCTTGGAAACAACAGATGGCGAAAAAGTACTACGATTTAATGATGACATGCCATGAAAACAGTGATGCAAGAAGAATTCTAGAAGATGGGTTTAATAGAGATACATTGCTAGTACAAGAAATACTCTCCCGAAACGTACAAGATGTTGGACCAATAACAAGTGAAAATAATTGTGCTTCAACAAGCACAACATTCAGTGCACCTGCAGTGACGGATCCTGTACGTGCAGATACAAAGGGTAGAAAAAGAAAACCTAAAACAAAGTTTGAACGGAGAAAACCAATTACTAATGAGTATGGTTCGAAGACCCCGAATGAACACTTGATTTGATATTTTTGTAACCAAACTTTATTGTTTTCACACTGTTACAACTGATTATATTATAATTTTTTAAGTAGTGCCAGTTTTGCTTATTTAATATGCTAGTGTTTGTTATTGCATGTGCCATTGTTTAATATTTTAAGTACCCGAGTGATGCACATTTACATTTATTAAATATATTGCCGATACATAGGTTTTGTATTGCCGAGTCTTTGTTATTGAATGTGCCTTGTTTATTATTTGATGAAGTATTTGAAGATTGATTGCACAAAAAAAGCAAAATTAATATGCCAGTTTGTGTTGTTTGGAGTGCCAGTATCAATTATAAGGAGTGCCAGTTTGTATTATTTCGAGTGCCAGTCTTACTTATTTGTAGCTTCAGCCACTCTTTTGTCATTGAAGTGCCAGTTAGTGTGGTTTAAAGTGCCAGTTTTTGTTATTTAGAATGCCAGTATTTTTTATAATATTGTACAGTGAGTGTTGTTTAGAGTCAGTAAAACTTAGTTGATTTAAGTGCCAGTTTGTGTTATTTAGAATGCTAGTATTACTTATTTGGAGTGCCAGTTTATGTTATTTGGAGTGCCAGTTTGTCTTTAATGATGAAATTGTGATAAGTTTGTCTGTAATGGTAAGTACATTGAATTCATTGACCATGAGCTGTTCCATGAACACATGTACCAACATTGCATCAATAAAAATGTTAAAAACAATACTAATTCACTCATAAAAAAATAATAATTCAAATACAAACAATTCAAATACAAACAATTCAGATACAAAACACTAATTCATTGTTTTGTTGTTGCTTTCCTAGTATGATACTTCTTCGCAACCCTCATGTCATCATCTGATTTTTTCTTCTTTTCTAAATCTTTCTTTTTTTTTCTTCTTCTTTCCTTTTCTTTTCTTCTGCTTTCTTTTTTTTTTTTCTTCCTCTTCCCTTTTCTTTTCTTCTTCTTCATCATTCTTCTTCACGGCTTCTCTTTTCTCTCTTGTAAACAACCCTAACTGCTTCAGTAAATGATCACGTTCAGTATTAATATCACAGAGAAGTAGACTTGCTAGAATCTCGGCCCTCATACGCACCATTGACGAGTTATCACACAACTCAGGGCATGAGTAAATTGCGCCGTTAAATTGCCTCATTTCAGCCATTACATATACTCCACAGTCACTATTAGCATCATCATTTTCTTTCATAATCCATTCAACTTGCATATGCTCAAACTGAAACTTCGATATATCTGCAGCACTTGGATGATTTATGTGATTTAAGAACTTTTTGAAGGGTGCTTGCTGCAACAAAAAAAAAACACCAAAATTAATATGGAAGTTTTGGTAAAAAAAATTAACAAAAAAAAAAAAACATTTCAATAAATAAGATTACCATGCTATGAGCAAGTTTTGGCACGTTCTACCTCTGCCAATCATTCATTGGCAAGTTGTCAAGATACTGAAATGATTGACTCTCAGTATTGACAACAAAAAGTGTGTAATGGTCACTCTTGTTGTCACCTCTATGGCAGGGCAAAAAGAACTGCAAGAAAATAAGTGCCAGTATCAGAGTTTGAAAGTACCATTTCAAGTGATCTTTTATACCAGTTTATTGATTAATAAGTGCCAGTACATGTATGTATAAAATGACAATGCTTACCAATTTAACTTCACTCAAATCAGGTCTCTCAGCATCATTAAAATTAACATCAATTCATTGTTCTAAACTATCAGTGATTTCTTGCCCAGCTGATGATATAACATCTTGAGATGTCTTCGTTGTACGTTGAATCCAAGCAGCCTGTATAACACATTAATAACATCAAATTTAAAAATGCACACAAATATAATTTAATTAACAAATAATCATAGATAATATAATTATTGAATGTACTAGCATCATAGATAAAGAACTTACAGAATGACTAAGCCCAAACATAAACTTCTTCATTCTACCAGACTTTTGCTCCATCTTATTAAGAAGAATAGCCCAACTCTCAATAGTATTTGAAGTTACTTCCTTGTCTTCATCCATGCTCAAAATATCTTCAACCGTTAAGCTATGGAACAACGAGTAAATAGGATCACAAGCTGCTGTAAAAGAAAAATAAATTAGTAAATGCTTTTACATACAAGTGTATACATTCATAAAAGGTGCCATTGTTTGGGTATTGATAAATTTATAGCTTACTCTTTGATTCTTTGAAAAGTGTGTAGACATGCACATGTCAACGGCCTCCTTTCTCGAGCTTCAACATCGGTCGCAACAAATCGGCGTTGTTGATCATAAGCAGGAAACGGTATACAAATTCCTCATTAGCTTCCCCACAGTCCACTTTGTGCACCCTACATTCAACATCTCATAACAAATCATAAAGTGCTCTCATTTATATTCGCAATAATGTTATCAAGAGCTCTATTTTGTTCATCATCATCATCATATGTCTCCGAAAAATCTCATTAACTTCCTGTTGTTTTTACGCTCTGTATGATCTCTTCTCTCCTCGCTAGATACACGAGAAAAAGGTCAAATGATGGAATTGGACCTTTTCTTTTCTTACCCATGTCAGCTTTTGTTGTCTTCACAAACCCTGAAATAATATTGTCAATCTCAGAAAAATATTAATCATAAAAAATATCATCTTATACTCCCTCCCCCTCCCCCTCCGCCTTCCAATTCCCTTCATTCTCTTTCTCTTCCCCCATCTCATCAGCTGCATTTCTTTCCTTCTCTTTCTTGATAGATTTAAGTCTTTCAATGTGAGCATGGACAGCATTATCAAGGTCCTTCCTCAATATATCCCATGACTCCTTAGCATCCTACATCAATGAAAAATAGTAAGAATGAAAAATAGTGTGTGTATTTTAAGTGCCAGTAGATGTTATTCATTGTGCCAGTTTTAGTAATCAATAGTGCCATCATAAGAAATTCAAAGAACCAGTTTAAGTAATAAATAGTGACAATACTTACATTGCTTGCCTCTGCAATTCTTTCCTTTGAAGCACTTTCAATCCTTAACGGAATACATTCTTCCTCCACAGCTCATTTGGGTACTTCCTCCACAAAATCGTCGCCACCCCTACTTATAGGATAAACATTCTTTTCATAAAAAATTAAATTCCCCTGACTTTAAACGCTTCGGAATCAATCCTCTCTTTGAATTTTTAGCATTCCAATGTTTAATCAAAGAGAGAACAGTTGATTCTTTCACCCCTTGAAATGGAAATCTTTGAAGGTAAGCAATCACCAACACCATAACACATCCACTACATTTTTTTGAATTCTTTTTTGAGTCTTAAACCTCGATACACCCTGACATAATTTGTCCAAAACATATTGACATCAATCAAACTTGCTTATCTGTGAAACTTCTTCTACAATACTTAGCAGTGACACATCAATTATTTTTGTAACTACTGGGGCAAGAAAAATACCAACAACAAACAGCACAAACAAGCGTTTAAATTCATCCCCACCTTGATGTAACTCAGAAATGCATTCCAAAAGTTTATAGGCAGGAAGACCATCTTGAGTACGCCCAAATTCCTCAAAATATCGATTTCTCAATTCCATATTTGTGCTGGACGATTGATTTACCTTATACTTTGCAACATTCCTAGGTAGACAAAATATATCATAGACATCCGATGCTGTAATAACATATTTATCTGATGAATTGATTTGTTATATCCTTGTTATTGGTTCAAACCTATCAACAAGAAACTGAACAAGCCTAAGCGGCAATACCTTAACCTCAAGATTCAACAGAGATCCAAATCCAATAGCCCTAACATCTCTCTTACAGTGCAGAGTTAAACAGAGCTCAACGAGTCTTTTGGGAGTACACGAATGCTCAAATTTATCACCCCCTTTAGGCCTCTTAATAGTGATATCAAAATCATCATTATCCACAACTCTTTTACGCTTTAATGGAACTGGAAAAAAATATCAAAAAACATAACATCAGTGCCAGTTTTATGATTTCAAAGTGCCAGTTTTATAATTTTAAAGTGCTAGTTTTATGGTTTCTAAGTGCCCGTCTTAAGGTTTGAAAGTGCCCCTGTTATGGTTTCAAAGAGCAAGTTTTATCTATAATGCCAACATATCAAAAAATATTACATCAGTGCCAGTTTTATGATTTCAAAGTGCCAGAATTATGGTTTTTAAGTGCCAGTTTTATGATTTCTAAGTGCCCGTCTTAAGGTTTGAAAGTTTTATCTATAATGCCAACATATCAAAAAACATTACATCAGTGCCAGTTTTATGATTTCAAAGAGCCAGTTTTATGATTTCAAAGAGCCAGTTTTTTGATTTTAAAGTGCCAGAATTATGGTTGATAAGTGCCAGTTTTATGATTTCTAAGTGCCCGTCTTAAGGTTTGAAAATGCCCGTGTTATGGTTTCAAAGAGCAAGTTTTATCTATAATGCAAACATATCAAAAAACATTACATCAGTGCCAGTTTTATGATTTCAAAGAGCCAATTTTATGATTTCAAAGTGCCAGAATTATGGTTTTTAAGTGCCCGTTTTATGGTTTCAAAGTGCCATTCTTAAGATTTGAAAGTGCCCGTGTTTTGGTTTCAAAGAGCCAGTTTTATCTATAGTGCCAACATTTGCTTGTTTTTGCAATTAAATGTGAATGTGCAACTGTTTTGATAGTGCAAGTGCAAGTAAATGTGACAGTGCAACGGTTTCAAAGTAATATTTAGGGTTTCAATAGAGCCAACATTTGCTTATATTTTGCTTATATTTAGGGTTTCAGTAGAGCCAACATTTGCTTATGTTTGCTTGTGTTTTCTAATGTACCAGAGCAACTGATTTGAAATCGAAGAACAATATGACTAAAAACAAGTAAAATTATACCTTCGTTACGCTTCTTGCTCCTCGTTTCTTTGGATTGATCGGTCATAATGTCGAATAACAAGTAAAATGACGAATGAAAACAGCTCGGAGATGATGAAACTCGGTGGAAACTGATACGCCGCAACAACTCGGAGATGATGAATGTAGGAAAAATCGAATTGAAATGCACAAATGTGGAAATCAAAAATCAAATACGCCGCGAGAAATTGAACCGGACCGGAAAAGCGTAAGAACCGTCCGCTAAATTGAACCGCGGTTGAAAAACACGTTTTTTGTTAAGCTTAACAAAAAACGCGTTTTTTGTAAGTTTTTGGCTAGGCATTTTTTTATGTATATAAAATAAGTATTGTATTTCTAAATTAAAAAATATATTTAGTTCAGTTTTATTGTGTTACAAGTATTATATAAATAAGTAAAATATATTAATTAATAAATCTATAAATTAATTAAAACACTTATTATGACTTAGAATTTGTATTTTTTTATTAAAAATTTAATTCATAGAAAAAAATTAAATAAAATTTTAAAGTCTAAGGTTCCACCTTAAAATCAATTGGTATAAAGGGGAGTGACCCAAAATTTTTATATATTATAAGCAGGGTTTGTTAATTCTCAATGTGAGATAATATCTCTAACACGCCCCCTCACGCGTAACGAATTTTGCCAAATCTTACAATGTGGATTTATCAATCGGGTGGTGCGGAGTAACATCGTGGGTCATTGGGTCTGCACGTGTAAAGAACCTGTTCTGATACCATGAGATTACACCTTAAAATCAATTGATACGTAAGAAATTAAGAAAGTGACTCACAATCTTTATATATTATATACAAGATTTTTTAAAATGGGTTAATATCTTTTAACACAAAAATAAATTGCTTAAGTTAGAAGTTAGAAGGAGATACAAAATCACGTGGGTAATGGAGTCCCACCTGTTACAGACCTACGCCCTTTTAATATAGCCATTTTGCTCTTAACTGATAACAGCTGTACCTCAAAAAGTCAATGCATGAACTGCACTAACGTTGCATACTTTGCATTAATCATTTTTCCCATCTTCTAAAGTCACAAAATAAATAAACATATAAAGGAAACTATTATTGCATTGATCATTAATTCCTCCCTCTTCTTCTAAATCAACAAATAATAAATAAAATAGAAAGGAGAGCGTCTGTCTTATACTCCCTCCGTCCCGCTATAATCTGTATCTTTTTCTCGGCGAACGTTTCATTACAAATTTTACATCCAAAAATGCAAAAAATATTTATTATTTCACCCACTAATTCTCTCTCCTACTTTACTTTTATACTCACAACACTAATCAAATCACTATTTTCTACTCCACTTTCTCTCTCCAATCTCACTTTTCATACCCACAATATTTTTTTCACTAACTTTTTTCTTAATTTGCATACAAACAGTAAGTAACTGTAAACTTTATAACGGGACGAAAGAAGTACTCCCTCCGTCCCGGCCGAAGCGTCACTTTTTACCCAAAATGGCGTCCCGTTTATAGCGTCACCCTTTCCTAAAAAGGAAACTTTTATTAATATTTTATTATCCCATCCACTATTTCCTCCACTAATTCTCTCTCCTCTACACTCACAACACTTTTAAAATTCACTATTTCCTCCACTAATTTTCTCTCCTATTTTTAAATTACACTCACAACATTTTTTCTTCCCACACTTTTCCTTAATTTGCGCACCACCCCTAAAAGGGTGACGCTTCTACCGGGACGGAGGAAGTATATTTATAGACTTTTACCATCATAAGGACATAAGATCACAAGTATTATAATTGTATATTACTAATTATCTAACAGTTATACATTAACTAGTATATATGCTAATTTAAAAAAAAATAAAAAAATTAGTTACTTAATTAATTTAAGTAAATCCTCCTAAAGCCCACTCTTAACCCAAAATCAAAGTCTTAGCCCAAATCCAAAGTCTTAGCACGAATTAAGGACAAAATAGAAAACAGACTAAATAGTGAGGGCAAATAGGGAAAAACCCCTCCGAAACTGTTCATAGAACTGTTCAGGAGGGGTTTAATTTATACTATAGATAATTTATACAAGTATTATAGTTGTATATTACTAATTATCTAACAGTTATACATTAATAATTAGGGGCAATTACCAATTGGTTCATAATTCTAATGAATTCAACCAACTAATTCATGAAATATGAAAATCTATCATCGGGTCCTTCCATTGTAAATGAACACACATGCCCTTGATAGATTTGACAAAATTACACAAATGCCATCGCTTAAGTGACGTGGACGCATGTGGTCCATTCCCCGTCTCCCCCTCAGCACTTTCTTTCTCTCTCTTCTTTTTTTTTTCCCTCAAAACTTTAAAATAAAATATCTTAAGATCTAGAAATCAAAAAAAAAATCTGAAACCACAGGTGTGTTCGTATCGTCAATACGAATCAAACTAGTAGCATCAACATATAATCTGGAGCAAATTTCAGAAGTTCACAGTTTTTACAAAGTTCACAGTTGTTTTTGTTAAGTTCACAATTATTTTTTACATTTGTTCTAATAATAATTAAGATAAGTTTACAGTTGGTTTAGCTAAATTCATAATTTATGCATGAAAATGACTATTATTTACTTAATTCACAGATTTTTTTAGTTAAGTTCACAGTTGTTTTAGTTAAGTTCATAGTTGTTTTTAGTCTTTTATAGTCTTTATTTTTGCAATTTTATGAGATTATTTGACCTATTTATTAAGTTCACTGTTTTTTTAAGTTCACAGTTGTTTTATGACCTCTATTTTTGCAATTTTATGAGATTATTTGACATATTTGTTATGTTTACAGTTGTTTTTACTTAAGTTCACAGTTGTTTTAGTACTTTATTGCCTCTATTTTTTGCAATTTTATGAGATTATTTTACCTATTTGTTAAGTTCACAGTTGTTTTAGTCCTTTATGGCCTTTATTTTTGCAATTTTATGAGATTATTTGACATATTTGTTAAGTTCACAGTTGTTTTTAATTAAGTTCACAGTTATTTTAGTTAAGTTCACAGTTGTTTTTAGAATTTTGTAGTCTTTATTTTTGCAATTTTATGAAATTATTTGACCTATTTGTTAAGTTCACTGTTATTTTTTGTTAAGTTCACAGCTGTTTTAGTCCTTTATGACTCTATTTTTGCAATTTTATGAAATTATTTGACATATTTGTTATGTTCACAGTTGTTTTTACTTAAGTTCACTGTTGTTTTTTGTTAAGTTCACGGTTGTTTTAGTCATTTGTGACAAATACCATCCACCACCAGAAGGTTTTATAAAAATCAACACATACTGTAGGAATTCAATTTAGGGCAAGAGAGATCCAACTGAGATTGTGTCGTCCACCTTTTATGTTTCCGTTTAATATCCAAAAAATGCTCAGCAACAGTCGGACAAGTGGGGCATTTTACGTACCTATATTTCTTTAAAATGTGCTTTGTGTAGCACAATGGAGTACAATTACAGAAAAATGATACACAATAAATTGATAAAAAACAGAAAAATAAAAAGGAGAAGTTCTTGAATTTGCTGCACGAGCCCAATGAAATCACTGTCTCCTTAAGACATATTCGATCCCTCACCGAGTGTGCTTGAGTTTTTCTTGGATCGCTTGTCTCCCAGGATAGAACGTGCGGACCGGGGGCACTTTGCACCTAAGTTCCCGGCGAGTTGAATTGCGCTTGGACTAGATCACCTCTTCTTTGTATATGCAATAGAGGAGGCCAAGGAAGATGATAACAATATGCACCAAAGAATATGGAGGAGGAATTCAGAAAAATCAAGTGCTTTTTCTCTGTTGGGTTTTTTCAAGTTGTTTGTAAAAGTAATCTCAAATGTTGTTAACAAACAACTATTTAAAGATTTCAAACCAACCAAGAAAAAACTGAAAATCAATGATTTAATTAAGTAATAAAATGTAATAAACAACTTTATTACGAATATTAAACCACCATCAAACCAAAATCATTAGCCATAATGATTTTCATTTGATTTTACGCATTTAATATTGGTACATTAAATTTACGCCGGGATCTGCTCAGTAGAGTCTTATAGCTCGCTCGGCCGAGCGAGGCTCTGCTCGGCCGAGCAAGACATATGCCTCGGCCGAGCATGGCTTTTCCGTAAACTTTATTTTTTACGCCATCTTGTGCTCAGTAGGAGTTAACACTCTGCTCGGTAGCACCCCAGCAAAATCAAAACCAATATATTTAATATATCCAAAAGCCATTTTGGACAATTAAATATTTTATTTCACAACCACAAACCCACTCGAGTAATTTGACAAAATTACCCTTTAGAAATTAAACCATTAATTTCCTTCAAAACACATTATTTTCCAACAATCCCCCACATGAAGGAAATTCATGAGGATAGGTGATAAAGTCCGGCAGTCGAAAACCTGCATAGGATAGGTAGGGTTTGCCCTTTGAACCTTCCCTTGTAAAAGCATATTTACTCTACTCGCTAATCGGTTAGACACGATGTCCTTGAACCGCTAGCTTTTTGTGTAGCCGATCATATACTTTACACGTGTATCGCCCTAACACAATTCGGCTCATGCATTTGTGTCCATTCATGGCCTTGGATCACAATGCCTGGTTCTGTGAGAAGGTCTAAGAATTGAGCCTCACACAATTCTCCTCGAAGCGGCCTCTACTTCTTTCTCACATAGGTGATTCTTTTAAGTAACCATACTTCACATAAGAATCATTAAAAGCCATAAGCTTAACCTCATTCATCTCGGGATGTCACTTTAAGGAATGAGCATAGGGTTGACCCCCACAGTGACGCTACAAGTCTTTTAACAGTTAGGTTGTCCCTTTGAACCTAGATCTTGGGATCTCCAGTCAACTAGGTTGGGTTTTCCGCTGCGTTCAACTTCTCAAGAGGCTTTAAACCCATTCCCAATGTCAACCTTGCAACTATCTTTTTACTTAACCCTTTGGTTAGCGGATCCGCCAAATTATCTTTTGACCTCACATAGTCAATAGATATGGTGCCAGTTGCAAGTAGTTGTTTAATGGTATTATGTCTTCGACGTATATGTCTAGACTTACCATTATACATATGACTTTGTGCCCTACCAATCGCAGATTGGCTATCGCAATGTACACTAATTGCGGGCACGGGCTTTTCCCATCTTGGAATATCTTCTAGAAATTGGCGTAGCCATTCGGCTTCTTCACCACATTTATCTAATGCTATAAACTCAGATTCCATGGTTGATCTGGCTATAACAGTCTGCTTAGAAGATTTCCATGATATAGCTGCACCTGCTAATGTGAATAAATATCCACTTTAATAATAATAAAAAAAAAAATATCCACTTGTAGACCTTGAGTCTTTGATATCTGATATCCAATTAGCATCACTATATCCTTCTATCACAGCTGGATGTCTAGTGTAATGTAGTCCAAAATCACGAGTATATCTTAAGTACCTTAGTACTCTCACTATACCCTTCCAATGATTTGTTCCAGGATTACTTGTATACCGGCTTAACTTGCTAACAGTGTAAGCAATATCCGGCCTAGTACAACTCATCAAGTACATTAGACTTCCAATAACTCTCGAATACTCTAATTGAGACACCGGTTCATCTCTATTCTTTGATAGATGAAGATTCGGGTCGATTGGAGTACTCGCTATTCCATTGTCATCCTTGCTAAATTTCTCAAGAATTTTATCCACATAATGAGATTGACTTAACACAAGTCCATTGGATATTCTAGAAATTTTAACTCCAAGGATTACATCCGCAAGTCCCATATCTTTCATGTCAAATTTTGAATTCAACATGTCTTTCGTGGATTTGATCATCTTATCACAACTCTCTATGATAAGCATGTCGTCTACATAAAGACACAAAATGACATAGCCATTTTCCGTGGTTTTAGTATAGACACATTTGTCACACTCATTTATCTTAAATCCACTTTGCATCATAACATTATCAAATTTCTGATGCCACTGTTTTGGTGCTTGTTTCAAGCCATATAATGACTTTACTAATTTGCACACCTTCTTTTCTTGTCCACGTGCAACAAACCCCTCGGGTTGTTCCATGTAAATCTCCTCTTCTAAATCTCCATTTAGAAAGGCTGTTTTTACATCCATTTGATGTATTTCAAGATTTCTCAATGCGGCAATTGCAAGTACAACTCTTATTGACGTTATTCTCGTAACAGGAGAATAGGTGTCAAAATAGTCTAGGCCTTCTTTCTGTTTGTAACCTTTAATTACAAGTCGGGCCTTGTACTTATCAATTGTTCCGTCCGCTTTCATTTTTCTTTTGAAAATCCACCTATATCCTAGTGTTTTACTTCCCGGAGGAAGGTCCACTAGTTCCCATGTGTGATTTTGCAAAATGGAATCAATTTCACTTTTAATTGCTTCCTTCCACAAAGGTCCTTCCGAAGAGCTAACGGCTTCTTTGTAACTTTGTGGTTCGCTTTCTACCATATAGGTTAGAAAGTCCGGACCATAGGATTTTTCAATCCTAGCTCTTTTGCTCCGTCGAGGTTCTACCTCTTCTTCTTCTCTTTCATCTTGAACATGTTCGTCTTCTATTGAATCTATTACCCTAGTCGATGAGCTTGCCTCATTTCTTGACTTACACGGGAATATATTCTCAAAGAACGATACGGTCGCGGATTCCATTATAGTATTTTTGTGTATAGCATCAATTTTCGACTCATACACAAGAAATCTATAAGCACTATCGTTATGTGCATATCCAATGAATATGCAATCAACGCTTTTGGTCCAATTTTCACCTTTTTAGGAGGAGGTATGGCTACCTTTGCAAGACACCCCCACACTTTCAAGTGTTTATAACTTGGCATTCTTCCATGCCATAGTTCATAAGGAGTTTTGTCTTGTTTCTTTCGGGGTATTTTGTTTAACACGTAGTTAGCCGACAACACGACTTCCCCACATGTTATCCGGTAATCCCGAACTCAATAACATGGCATTCATCATTTCTTTCAATGTCCGATTTTTCCTTTCGGCAACACCGTTTTGTTGGGGTGTATAAGGTGCCGAGGTAATATGTTTAATTCCACTTTGAGCACAAATTGCTTCAAATGGAGATTCATATTCACCACCTTTATCACTTTTTAGCACCTTAATTTTCCGGTTTAATTGATTCTCAACTTCATTTTTATATAGAGTAAACTTCTCTATAGCTTCATCTTTACTTTTTAGAAGATACACATAGCAATACTTTGTGCCATCATCTACAAAAAGTCATGAAGTACTTATTGCCGCCCTTGATTGTGTTGATTTAAAGTCACATAAGTCCGTGTGAACCAATTCAAGTGGTTCACTATGTCTTTCAACGGATGGGAATGACTTTCTTGTTAATTTTGCTTCTACACAAATTTCACATTTTTGTTTACAATCAACTTTAAACTTTGGAATAGAATTTGCTTTTGTCAAACGACGTATAGAATCAAAATTAACATGACCAAGTCTACCATGCCACAAATTAGATGACTCAAGCAAGTAAACGGAAGAGATATTCATTTCATTAGCTTTCGCTTTCACAACCATTACACTTAGCTTAAACAAATTCCATCATTGACATAACCTTTGCCTACAAACATACCACTCTTAGACAAAGTGACTACATTGGACTCAAACACCATACGAAATCCATGCTTTATCAAAAGCGATCCAGGACACCAAGTTCTTCCGGATATCGGGCACATAAAGCACGTTGTTGAGAGTCAACTCCTTC
The DNA here is from genome assembly GCA_022495995.1 of Adenophora triphylla var. japonica. Lineage (NCBI taxonomy): Eukaryota > Viridiplantae > Streptophyta > Magnoliopsida > Asterales > Campanulaceae > Adenophora > Adenophora triphylla. The sequence continues at coordinate 25,618 of JAFEMH010004026.1, read as the reverse complement.
CGGATGTCATCTTCAAAACCACTTTTCCTTCTCCTTTGATCTCGGAGGTGGCCGAATTCCCCATGAATAGCTTCTCGCCATCCTTAGCAACAAAAGCACTAAACATGTCTCTATTGGAGCACACATGTCTAGTAGCGCCGGTGTCAATCCACCATTGATTTGGGTTTGAATCCACCAAATTCACCTCGGAAATCACAAACTGCGAGGTGCATCTCGACACGTCTCTAGCAATGCCTTCCACCATGTTGGCCTCACGAGCCTTCTTAGGCAACTTGCAAGCATGAGCCTTGTGGCCTTGACCGCCACAATTATAACAAGTTCCTTCGAACTTCTTCTTGGAAACACCACCTTTTGGTCCCAAGTGGGAATTCTTGGAAGTTGTCACAACCTTCCCTTTTCCCTTTCCAAATCGTTTCCCTTCGGAGCTTTCACCATGCTCCACCACATCGCCTTAGCCACACTAGAAACAAACTTGGTTTCAAAGAACTCTATTGTTCTCTTCAATACTCAATCGAAGGATAATTCCTTCCACATCCATTTCCTTTCGCTTATGCTTAAGGTAGTTCTTGAAATCATTCCAAGATGGAGGCAATTTTTCAATGATTGCAGCCACTTGGAAGCTTTCACTTATAACCATACCTTCGGCATGAATCTCGTGCAAGATAGTTTGAAACTCATCTACTTGAGATTTCACACTCTTGTTGTCCACCATCTTAAAATCAAGAAAACGGGCAACAATGAACTTCTTTGTTCCCGCATCCTCAATTTTATATTTGTGGTCCAACGACCCCCACAATTCCTTTGCAGTTTTCTTCTCATTAAACACGTTATAGAGAGAATCTGAAAGCGAATTGAGGACGTAATTTCTGCACAAGTACTCCCCATGCTTCCATGTTTCAACCGCAGCCAAGGTTGTAACATCCTTTTCTCCTTCACTCACCTTTGGCATATCTTCTTTCAGATATCTTGCCAAGTGCAAGGTAGTGAGGTAGAAAAGCATCTTTTGTTGCCAACGCTTAAAGTCGTGGCCAACAAACTTTTCGGGTTTTTCCGCATGAGGGGTCGGGATATGGATTGTATGAGGATTAGTCACAGTCGTAGAGCCACTTCCGTTTCCAGTTTGGGGATTAGTTTGGTGTTCAGTTTGGGGTCCAACTTGGGTCTCCACGTTGTTGTTGTTCGTCGCCATCTGAAACACAACAACCAAGTTAAATTTCCTGTTTTTCAAACTGTAATCGATACTCCCTCGATTAGGATATGTCTTAAGATTGTAGCACAATGGAGTACAATTACAGAAAAATGATACACAATAAATTGATAAAAAACAGAAAAATAAAAAGGAGAAGTTCTTGAATTTGCTGCACGAGCCCAATGAAATCACTGTCTCCTTAAGACATATTCGATCCCTCACCGAGTGTGCTTGAGTTTTTCTTGGATCGCTTGTCTCCCAGGATAGAACGTGCGGACCGGGGGCACTTTGCACCTAAGTTCCCGGAGAGTTGAATTGCGCTTGGACTAGATCACCTCTTCTTTGTATATGCAATAGAGGAGGCCAAGGAAGATGATAACAATATGCACCAAAGAATATGGAGGAGGAATTCAGAAAAATCAAGTGCTTTTTCTCTGTTGGGTTTTTTTTCAAGTTGTTTGTAAAAGTAATCTCAAATGTTGTTAACAAACAACTATTTAAAGATTTCAAACCAACCAAGAAAAAACTGAAAATCAATGATTTAATTAAGTAATAAAATGTAATAAACAACTTTATTACGAATATTAAACCACCATCAAACCAAAATCATTAGCCATAATGATTTTCATTTCGCTTTTCTGCATTTAATATTGGTGTTAAATTTCGCCAGGATCTCGCCGGCCGAAGTCTTATAGCTCGCTCCGAAAGCAAGGCTCTCGCCGGCCGAGCAAGACATATGCCTTCGCCGAGCATGGCTTTTCCAAACTTTATTTTTCGCCATGCTTTGCTCTACGAGTTAACACTCGTCGGCCGAGAGCACCCCAAGAAAATCAAAACCAATATATTTAATATATCCAAAAGCCATTTTGGACAATTAAATATTTTATTTCACAACCACAAACCCACTCGAGTAATTTGACAAAATTACCCTTTAGAAATTAAACCATTAATTTCCTTCAAAACACATTATTTTTCCAACACTTTGTACAACGTTAGTAAATTATTTTCTTATTTAAAAACACGACATTTGAAGCAGGAAGCACGAGACTAAGGAAGTATTTTCTGTACTTTAAATGAGAAACAATACTTTGAATGAGAAACAGGCCAGTTGCATATTAATCCCTTCATCCAAAAAAGTAAAATAATATCAAAAAAATTAAAGGATATAAATTATATTGTTTGTACCTTCACCGAATTACACTCAAATTATTCCCTCTAAAACAAATCAAATTATTCCCTCTAAAGCAAATGCATTACCTTTTTTTAGTTAAATACCAGTGCAACTCATTTTTGGGACTATTACTACTGAATATAGTATAGAAGATGTTAAACCAATGAAGCCTAGAATGGCTTTCAGGAAGATTAAACACCACAAGCAGTTTGATCACATCTCCTTCGTCATCATCTCCTTCATCTTCAGTGATCTCATAATCCAAACACCAAATCCTTCTCAACTTCAGATTGATGCCAAAATTCTTAAAAACATACATTTAGGAAACAAGATAGAAGACATCAAATCTTTGACAGAAGTTGCCAAAAATTCATCAAGTTTCATCAACACCGCCGTGGATCTCTCACCGTACCTGTCGGATCCAGCTCAAGTCAACTCAGGGTACAACGTCGAAAATTGAAAAACAAATTGTCGAATTTGCAACAAAGGATTTGTTTTCAGTATGTCAATGGCTAAATGAACGGGTCTGGAAGCTATGGGGAGGATAATGATGGCCAAGAGTTGTCAATTGGGTAAGATAGTGTCAATGACTGGAATTGGATGGAAAAAAGGAAGGCATGAGCCTCCGGGGATGGGGGAGAGGACTCGTCGGAGGTTAAGGAGAGGAGTCGCCGAAGGTGAGGGTGAAAAGGGGTAGCTGGAGATGGGTAGGGTAGTGAAAGAGGAGGAGGTAGGGGAAGGGGGTGGTCGCCGGAGGAGAGGAAGATGGTCGCCGGAGATAGGGATGGTCGCCGGAGAGGAGAAAGTCGTCGGAGATAGGGATGGTCGCCGGAGAGAAGAGAGAGACAGAAAGTAAAGAGAAATTAGAGAGAGAGTGTGTGTGTGTGTGTCTGTGTGTGTGTCATGTGTGGATGAGAGGGTGTGTTGGGTAGCGAAGGACTAGATGAAATTTTGATTATGATGCCAGACTAGTCGGTTAAATTTCAAAATACTTCTCTAAATTAATCTTTTTACTTAGGATGAATGACTCAGCAATAATTTTCCCTAATAATTAATACTTGTATATTACTAATTATCTAACGGTTATATATTAATAATAAAATTATCATGTTGTCAATTCTACTAATTGATAACCGTTAAATCAGTGATAAATAATATGGTATATAAAAGTGATGAAGATGGTCTCGTCTGTATCATTCATCAAAAATCGAAGTGTGTTTTCAATAACATGAAAAAGCGTACGGATTTGAATATAAAATATTTGTTTATTGATACCAACACATTAGTCTTCACCCACCTGTATTGAGTGCACTCTCCAGCACTTGTTACATACGTTCAGCACACCCACCTCAGCTACACCCACTGGCAGATGAGGTGCACATGCCAATTTTGATTAAGTGTCAAATCACTCACCTTAATAGTATCTCCCTCGCCCATAAAGACTTCTTTACCATTGAAAATCACAGACTCTTCACATATTGTGAAGACGCTGTACAGGTGGGCGACCGTCCAGCCCCAAATTTCAACGTTGCTGAAAAGACTGAACAAGTGGGCGACCACCCAGGCAAAATAGGCGATCGCCCAAGACAAAATTCAAATAACGCCAAATCTTCTGTGCAAGTGGGCGACCGCCTATTGCAAGTGGGCGACCGCCCATAATCGTAATCTGGCGTGAATAATTTCCAAATTTTTGTTTGTTTCCTTTTTCTATTTTACTCTAGGTTTAATTGTCCTAATTAGAAAAGGACTCTTATCAGCAGTTTTGGATTGTAACCTATATATTCTTCATTCATCAATAACAATTCCAAGTTTTGGAAAAATTCTAAATTGATTTCCTACATGGTATCAGAGCGGCATCATACACAAGTCTAAATCCATGGCGGGGAACGATGTTGTCATCGATAATTCTCCTAAAATCAAATATAATTCTCCCTTTTACCTAGGTCCTCAAGATAGGCCAGGCAAATTTATTACTCCTTCTGCTGCTTCATCTTCATCGTTCACAGCTGAGCGATGTCAGGCTTTGGCAAGCCTCGTCGGTAATTCTCAAATCTTAAATAATCGCCTCCATGGTAAGTTTGATGCATCTTCATGAATTATTGATACATGTGCTTCAAATCATGTAATTGGAAACGCCTCGTGTCTCCTTAATCCTCGGACTATACCGGCATGTCCAGTCGGTTTACCTAATGGGTCTTCGGTATTGGCTCATACAGTGGGATCCGTTCGTCTGACGGACACAATTACCCTCTCGCATGTTCTATTTATTCCAAACTTAAGCTGCAACTTAATTTCAGTTTCTCAACTTTCTGACGATATTCACTGCACTGTCCAATTTAAATACTCTATGTGTGCTATACAGGACCTGTCGAGGAACCTGATTAGAGTGGGTGTTAGGCGGGATAGACTCTACTATCTTCGCGGCACATCTTCTGCTTTTAGTGTTTCTATTACCGGATCGCCTTCTTTGTTAGAACTGTGGCATAATCGCTTGGGGCACCCATCCGAAAATGCGGTAAAGCTTCTTCCCGCAGTCAGCCGTAATTCTGGCAGTTTACCTAAACCTTGTGATACTTGTTTTCGGGCTAAACAGTCTAGAGATAGTTTTCCTGTTAGTGATCATAAGTCCACTAGAATTTTTGAGAAAGTTCATTGTGATTTGTGGGATGCTTATACTCATTCTTCTTCTTGTGGTGCACGGTATTTTTTAACTTTAGTAGATGATTTTTCCCGAGCTGTTTGGGTTTATTTGTTGATCGATAAAACCGAAGTTTTTCGTATGTTTATGGCTTTCATTGCAATGGTTGAACGTCAGTTTTCTCAGAAAATTAAGGTTGTCCAATCTGATAATGGGACTGAATTTAATTGCATGCTTGATTATTTCTTTTCCACTGGCATTACTTTCCAAACATCAATTCAGGAAACAGGCTTATATACAGCGAATTTTAACCGCCGTATATAGAACGCGAGCCGCCGTATATGTCATTTACGGCAGACTATCCACCGTATATAAAGCACCTATAAAGAATCATCGTATATAGTATATATGGCGGATATACAACTGCCGTATATAATTGAGTACAAATACGGCGATTTATGGACCGCCGTATATAATGAAATTCAAATACACCGTATGTGTACAATAGGCGTATTTGAGGAAGCTTTTTACGGCAGTATATAACCGTCGTATATAATGAAAATTTGTATATGGCGGTATATAACCGCCGTATATAATGAAAACTTATATACAGCGGTGTAGATCCGCCGTATATAATAGACGAGTCGTCCAAGAGAGCACGAATCGTCCCATTTTTACCCCACCCAGATTCCCTCGTCCCCCTTTGGGGACGAGTCGTCCATTATACCTATATACGACGAATGTAGGGATCTGCCGTAAATAACTAGTTATGAGACGAGTCGTCCAATAGAGCACGAGTCATCCCATTTGCACCCCACTGTAAGTACCAAAATCCGGATCGTCAAAATCCGTTAGAAGTTAACCGGAATCTGTTAACTGGCCCGCTCCAGGTTAACTGGAACCCGTTACACTCCCCGTTCTCAAGCCAACGAGACGTCTCGGGACTGCCCCATGCTTCCCAACGTCAAAGCGTACTCAACACACGTCGTCGCACGTAAAAGTACGGCTTTCCCTGAAAAACGAACTTTTCGGCACTTTCCGGGGGAGTTTCAGACATTTTCCGGACAGTTATTTAAAAAAGGGACAAAATCGGGGTTAATGGCACAAAATCCCATGAACCTGGTGAGTCACTGGACACGTGGCACGCATGCCACAGCTCCCTTGTCAACCTCAATCACATTTCAGTGTGAAAAGACTAAAATACCCCTGGTATGTAGTCCAAGTCCGGCCGGACTCTTTTGCAGACAATCCAGAATTGCCAACAAGTCCCTCCAATTTCCAAAGTTTCACAAACCCCCTGGAATTCAGCCTAAGTCCGTCCGGACTCTTTTGCAAATTTCACCTATAAATACAGAGGGCTGTCAAACATTTTAACAACAATAAAAATTACTCCCTTTCTTTCTTAAGCCACGGCCCAAACCCTTTTCACCCTCTCTCGAGCCCCGTTTCACCTCGATTTGTGTGAAAACTCTGTATTTCAACCAAATACAACCCCCACCACCTCGAAACACCGTTCCAAACACCTTTTCGTATCCCGTATACGCCCACCGAGCCAAAGGAGCCGACCCTAGCCATAGGTAGTGCTCCCTCTCCTTAAGCTCTCGCTCCGTCTAGGTTTACGCACCAGTCGCTACAACCGTTTCGGACGAACGTTATTGAAATGTAGACGTCACCGTCGAACGGGGTCCGATACGTTTTAGTTCTTGATCCTCTTCTCTTCCCGTAAGAGATGTAATCTCGGGTTAAAACGGCGTTCCGGCCCCGTTCCGTTACTTTTATGTCATTTACAATTCCGGATCGTTTGATCCGTCGATCGTCAATTTTTTTCATGTCATTTAAAAATTCCGGATCGTTTGATACGTTTATTGTCATTTACTTTTACGCAAATTTACAATTTCGAGCTGTTTGGCTCGTTGAACGCAATTTACAATTCTGGGTCGTTTGATTCCGTCGATACCGCACTTTAAATACTATCATTTACAAGTCCGAGCCGTTCGGCTCGTGATAGTATTTACTTATCAAAGTCCGAGTCGCAAAAAAGATTCGTTGATCGCATATCATTTAATGCTTTTTTCCCATAAAATCGCTAACAATGAAATGCCCGGTTCAAAACCGGAGTTCGACATTCGAACTCTCTTTCAAAACGCGCGAAATGACGTTTGGCATCCAAACGATCATCTTCAAACTCAAAATTCGACGTTTGACATTCAAACGCTCTTTTCATAAAAGTCAACATTTGACACTTAAAAAGATCAAAATCAGCATTCGTGTCACTTTTCCTAAAAAACTTCAAAACCGACGTTTGTCATTCAAACGCTCGCCTTTTCAAAAAGAATCACAAAAAATCAACGTTTGACATTCAAACCAAGATTAAGCTTGTCATTCAAGCCCCCATTTTCAAAATGCAAACACACACACACGCACACATTTTCGAGAAAGGTAGAAAGACTCGTCATACGAGACGTTTCGGGTGATCTCAATATACTTTTCCCGAAACGTAACGTGACCTCCGAACCTAACAATCTCTGGTACTCAAAAAGCTTTTTCCTCATTTTTGCTACCAATAAAAATGACACCCCTTTCAAAGCTTTTCCCTAAGTTTTTTCTACCAATAAAAATGACACCATTTTTCCAACTAAAGCCGTTTTTCAACGTTTGGGCTCAAAATACAAAAACCGCGTGGCGACTCCTCTCCTTCCCGAAAGCGAGGTCTCAGACACCAACCCTCCGCGAAAGACAACCGCCTTTTCGCCGCGCGCGAAAATTCGGGTAATTTCAGTTGGCGACTCCGCTGGGGACTTGGATACTTTTTTCAAAACTACTGTTTTTTTCAAAAAAGCCTTCCGTGGGTCTAACTTTCGTTTACCCATCCTCAGTTTTGTGTGCGTGTGTTATTTTAAACCTCGAACGGTTTTTTTTCAAAAGGTGTTGCATTATCGTCTTTTTTCAAAATCATAACATGTTCGTGCATTCCCGTTCATACTTGATTTTCATGCTGCATTTTGAACTGTGCATAAAATTCTTTAAGACACATTCTGAAAATCTATTTTTTACTCAGAAAAAGAATTTTAGTGACCGCACACTACTCGCACTTGCTTCCTCGGTACACCGCACTTCACGTGCACTTGCTGCCTCGGTACACTGCACACTACGACCCGTAACCCGAGATGACCGTTTAGTTGCAGCTCGGTTCGTCTGCCAGACACCTTTCGAGCGCGCACGGGTTCGTCCCAAACAGCCCATCCTAGCCCGTGTAAGCCATGCACTCTTTGTGTCACACTTCGTCCCAGACCCCGATTGGTTTTTGGCTTAGTACGTGTCATAAAGCCTAAGTGTATGTTTTTTACGCCGGGTTCCGTCACGAGTCAAGCTCGAAAGACTGAGACCGAAGGTCGTTCCCGGCCCGAAGTCTTGAGCTTTTCAGCCTTGACTTTGACGCAGAGCTCTGCCGAAAAATATACCCGAAGGTTCAATGTGACACCGTATCACCAAACCCTCACCGTATGCACCGTGCCAGCCACAACTTGGCCAACGCCGAAAGCTAAGGCCCCTCGCACAAGCGAGTCAGGAGAGGTGTGATGATGTTGCCATTCGCGGGAAAATTCGATTTTTGCGTTTCTTTGAAAAACCAAATAAAACCGGAAAACGGAGTCGCCACGCCATTTTAATTTTGAGGGACAAAACTTTGAAAAAAGCCCGAGATCAGAGATTTAGGTTCGGAGGTCATGTTACGCGTCGGGAAGGACGTTAGTGTGCACCCGACGCGCCTCGTAAAACGAGTCTTCCAAGCTGAAAATCATTTGTGTGTGTGTGTGTGTTTTGGCCAAAATAAGTTGAAATTCAGAAAAGTAAAAATTGGGATATCTTTTTAAGACTTTAAACTGATCCCATGATTTTTTGGAAGATTTTTGGATTGAGATTTGGTACTCAAAAGACCTTTTGAAGTTGAGAGCCATTTCTGCCAGAATGAAAAAGGCAGTGGACCTTTGATTTTGAAAGGGATTCAAGGGTCTTAAAACTTCATAATCTGGATAAACTCAGAGAATGAAAGTTGTTCTAGACACCTTAAATAAAGTTTGTGCGAAGGAATTTTCCATTTTGGAGAAGATTTGAGGGGTCAAAACCTTCTGGAAACCTCAGATATGAGATCTGGATTCCCAGAAGCTGATGAACTAGCCTCTGAAAGAAAATTTGAAAAGAGGAGTTTTACTCACCCAAAAAATAAAGTAAAAATATTTATGGAAAGCTCTGGATGTTGGCTACAAAAAGTGTTTTGTAGTCAACACCAAATTCCAAGTTCATCTATGTCCAAAAATTAAGACCATGGACTGAGGTCTGAGAAAATTGCTACTGGACAGCAACTTCTCAAGAAAGAAAATATGATTTTAAGGGGGGTTTTGCATCCATGCTTGTCCCCATTTCCCTAGGTTTTGGTTAGTGATCACTAGACATTTTAGTGGTGAATCAACTATACCAAACCATCCTTGGGGTACATTAGGACTAAGCATTTCATTTGCTTGGGGAGGGGGATTTTACCCTTTGAAATCAAGATTTAGTGCTTGAAAATGGTTTTTTAGGGTTTTGAAAGTGCATTTTTGCAAGTAAGCAAGAAAAGCTTTGAAAATAATGTTGATCTTTGTAGAAGATCATCCATGGAGATGGTCTTCCATGGTGATTTTCTTGGATCTAGAGCAAGAAGATGAAAGAACTACATTTTGTAGTTTGAAGATGCATGCATGGATGAGATTTAGGGTTAGGAAGAGGAGGGTTTACCAATCTTCCTTGTGTTCTTGAGTGTTTGGCTTGAGTGTATGAGTGTTTAGGGCTTTAATATGAGAGTGAGTGGATGAGTATGAGTTGGGAAAGATTGGAGAGAAAAAGGTGACAATTCTTGTGAATTCTCACTGTTTTCTCTCTATATTTCGCCAGAGGTTCGGTGCAAAATGTGTTCTTTCTCTTTATTTTTGTGACTGGAGGGCTCAATTTATAGCCCTCCTGAAAATGCAAAGGTATCCGCGCGGATAGATCCAGTAGGCGTGCACTGTTCATTAAATGCAGCTCCAGCTTTGGACAAGAAGAATATTTCTTTTTGAAATTCAAATTAGGCAGCCAGTTTATGTTTCCAGCATTTCTATTTATGGTTTTATTCTTTTGTTTTTCTTTTTAAGATTCTTTTTAAGGTTTAACCTTAAATAACAATGCCCATTTTACCCTCACTTTGTTAGAAATGTTAGGATAGTTAGGAATTGTTAGAAATGTTATAACTTTCGTTAATTTTCTAACGAAAATTCTAACAAGCTCAAATTGGAGCACTTACAAGAGCCCTCGGCGACGGCGCTTTCGAAGGAAGCGGGGTCGTCGATAAGATTAAGGCTCCATATTTGGCAGATGATCGAGTGATCGGGTGGCCGAACCTAGCGATAGCTACCTACGTATCCCGAATGGGAATCAAGCCGCCGTAGTTCGGGTCTTTGACCCGGAGATGATGGCGTTTTAGGTGCCTCGAACTCCGATGAACGAGTTCTACGCCGGTTACCGGAAAGAAACTCGCTGGGGATAAGAGATGACCATTTTTGGTCTGATGGCTATCCGCTCTGCTGGGGATAGGAATGACCATTTTTGGTCTGACGGGTATCCGCTCTGCTGGGGATTTTTGCGATTTATCGCTTTCTAGTGATAGCGTCTTAGGTGCCTCAAACCTGGGAGATGGCGTTTCAGGTGCCTCGGACCTTGATGATGGCGTTTTAGGTGCCTCGAACCTTGGAGATGGCGTTTTAGGTGCCTCGAACCTTGATGATGATGGCTTTTTAGGCGCCTCGGACCTTAATTTGAAATGGCCTTTCGGTGGACTTTGTCTCGCCGAAGGATAGGGTGACCGTTTTTGGTCGAGGGCCGGACCTAATGATAGGCTACCTACGTATCCCTAGTGGGAATCAAGCCCTTTCGTAGTTCGAGTCTTACTCGAGATTCCGTTGGCTTTTGGGATTCCGTTAACTTTCTGGGAATTTCGTTAGCCTTGGCTTGGGAAAATCGACGTATTCATCCGGGAAATCGGTCTTACGCTTGACCGCCGTTGATGATTTTGATGAAAGATACGGATCTCGTTATCTTTCTCGGGCACTCGGTCTTACGTTTGATCGCCGGGGTAATTTTGATGAAAGATACGGGATCTCGTTATCTTTCTCGGGCACTCGATCTTACGTTTGATCGCGGGGTAATTTTGATGAAAGATACGGATCTCGTTATCTTTCTCGGCACTCGGTCTTACGTTTGACCGCCGGGCAATTTTGATGAAAGATACGGGATCTCGTTATCTTTCTCGGGCACTCGGCCTTACGCTTGATCACGGGGCAAATTTTGATGAAAGATACGGGATCTCGTTATCTTTCTCGGGCACCTTGGCCTTACGTTTGACTCGCCGGGGATGATTTTGATGAAAGATACGGGATCTCGTTATCTTTCTCGGGGCACTTGGCCTTACGTTCACTGGGGCAATTTTGATGAAAGATACGGGATCTCGTTATCTTTCTTGGGGCACTTGGCCTTACATTTGACCGCTGGGAAGTTTTGATGAAAGATACGGGATCTCGTTATCTTTCTGGGCACTCGGCCTTACGTTTCGACCGCCGGGGTAATTTTGATGAAAGATACGGAATCTCGTTATCTTTCTCGTGTCACTCGGCCTTACGCTTGATCGCCGAGCAATTTTGATGAAAGATACGGAATCTCGTTATCTTTCTCAGTCACTCGGCCTTACGTTTGATCCGGGGGATGATTTTGATGAAAGATACGGGATCTCGTTATCTTTCTCGGGCACTCGGTCTTACGTTTGATCGCCGGGGATGATTTTGGTGAAAGATACGGGATCTCGTTATCTTTCTCGGGGGACTCGGTCTTACGTTTGACTGTCGGGAATGATTTTGATGAAAGATACGGGATCTCGTTATCTTTCTCGGGCACCTTGGTCTTACGCTTCGATCGCCGGGGTAATTTTGATGAAAGATACGGGATCTCGTTATCTTTCTCGGGCACTCGGCCTTACGTTTGACCGCCGGAATGATTTTGATGAAAGATACGGGATCTCGTTATCTTTCTCGGGGCACTCGGCCTTACGCTTGATCGCCGGGGTAATTTTGATGAAAGATACGGGATCTCGTTATCTTTCTCGGGGCACTCTGGCCTTACGTTTGACCGCCGGAGCAATTTTGATGAAAGATACGGAATCTCGTTATCTTTCTCAGTCACTCGGTCTTACGTTTGACCGCCGAATGATTTTCTTGACAAGGGGCCGACTTTGGTTAACTTTGGTTAACTTTGTCAAGTCGGGACTCGAATTGCAGAGTCCCGAAATTTTAAGGGGCAAAAGGGTCATTTTGACCCTTGCAATCCTATCCGCGCGGATAGGGTTTGAAAACGTGGTATTAATTAGGGCTAACACCCTTTCTTCTTCCCCATTCAGCTTTGAAATTGTCGAGAGCAGAGAGAGAAAACCGCAAAATCCGCCATTTTTGGCCATTTAAGCTTCAAAATCTTCCGATTTCTTCGATTTTTGAGCAATGGAACACGGGAAGGCGCTTTTCAAGGCCAAGGACGTGGCCCGTAGCGGAGAGGCGATTGGAGCTCGTCCGGATGAGGAGGCATTACAATCTTTCGCAATCGGTTGAGGAGGAGCATTACCCCGATGCTTGGCAACATTGGGCTTCGGATCCGCATCTCCGAACGGTATACTTTGAAACCCTTTGATCCCTTTGTTGATTTCTTGTTTGAAAATTTTGGGTGATTTTTGAATTTTTTTTTTTGAAAATTCGAATGATTGATGTTCTTGGCTTTGAATCTTGATTTTGATGCTTTGCATGTTGTAATGAGTATATGAGTAACCCAAAATGTGCATTTTGCTTGGGAAAAAGAATTGGCATTTTTGCCACATTTTTTTTTTCAATTCGAAAATTACATGTGAAAATTCGAAGAATTGTGATTTTTTTTTGAAATTGAATATTGCATGTTGATGATGATGATGATTTTTTTTTTTTTGAAATTGAATTTTGATATTGATGAATGATGATGCAATGCATGCATTTTGTTTGGAAAGAATGGGCATTTTGCCAATATGGGATGTATGTATGTTTAGGATTTTTTTTTGAAAAGTGGGACGGATTTTTCCTCCCGTTGCATGTAAGATGGATGATATGCATGTATGCATTTTTTTTTTGTTGAAAATGGGACGGAGTTTTTACTTCCGTAGGAATGCATCTTTTTTTTTTTTTTGATGAATGCATTGGGACTTGCTGAAAACTGTTTTCTTTCATGCGAGAAAAATGGGGCTATGCTCATTGTATGCTGTTATGCTGTCGAAATTTCTTTTTTTTTTTTTAATGTAAATGCAAATGCAATCTTTTTGACATTTTCTTTTTCTCTTTTTTTTTTTTTTTTTTTACGTGGCGGACACCGTTTTGTGACGAGCAAGGTGAACAAGATGAAGACTCGAGGATCGGTGGAGTCTCGTGATTGACTTGTGGGATCGGCTTCCGGATGCGGGCCGAGGAGCTTTGCCGAGTCCGAGACAGATTGTTGTCGAGACGGGGCTCGGGAGTTCGTCGAGTGTTTCGAGGGGACCGGTCAAGTTCCCTAAGAGCAAGGGCTTGATGTTTGCTCGCGCAAAGATCGGTGGGACGCGACCCACACCTTCCACTTCTTCCGGGGCGAGGCTACTGCTACGCCCTCCGATTACGCCGCGATCACGGGCCCGTCTCTTTAATGGACGCAAAGATTGAGTGGCGGGATGGCTACAGCGATGCCGATCCGTTGTGCTCTTCTCGGGATTTTCCCCTATTCCCAAAAAGGGGATGGGGATGGAGTATGCCGTGGTCTACGGCAAGATCGTGGAGACCATTGTGAGCTATGAGGCCGGGAGGAGAGGATAGGCGCCGATCGATTGCTGTGGCCTTCTTGTGGTTTGCTTTCTCGAGCACGCTCTTTGGACATGCCGAGGGGACGGCGCCTTTGCCTTGCCGAGGTCCTTGGAGGACATGGAGACGGCCTGAGATGTCTCGTGGGGAGAGGCCGGGCCGGCAGAGCTTTATTTTGCTTCGATAGGTACAAATCGAAGGCCGTGAGCTCCTCAGACGCTTCGAGTTTGCCCGGAGGTATAAGCTCTCTTTTTGCTTTCCCTCTTTTTTTTTTTTTTGAGCACGCACTTTTCTTTTGCACCGGATTGATTGGATTTTTACCTTTCGCAGTATGGGCGTTGGAGTTTTTCCACGCCACGGCGGTGGCGGCTGCACCATGAGTACGTCTGGGCGTATCCGGCCACGCAGCTTCTGGGTCCAAGCATGCCCGGGAGAAGATAAGCTCCAGGGGGCGTACGACTCTCGTGTACGCGGATTGCCTTCCTTTGACTGGGAGGCCGAGACAGATGAGGGGATGATATTCTTCCCCGGGATCGCTTGAGGTAGCGCAGCCGAAGGGCGCCGAGATCCGGACAAAGGCAATGGAGGATTTTGAGGGGTCCGACCTGCGATGCCTATTATCCGGGAGAGAGGGTGACGCGCCAAAGATGGCGTGAACTCGCCTTTGAGGACACCGGTGGAGCCTCCCGCCGATATGATGCACTCCGAGCGATCGGTCCGTGACTGGGATGATTACCGAGCAGCCAAGACTTCTGACTTCGTGGCGATTGAGCCATATGCGACATTCGTCTTGAGGAGGCCGAGGATGCCTCAGTGTTTGGATAGGAGGGGCTTGGGATCCCGCGGTACCCTGGACGGATTTTTCCTATATCCAGGATGGGGTCCGATTGAGGGTGCAGATCCCTCACCCGAGCGACTTCCACGAGCTTTCCGGCCTCGTCCGGGTATGAAGGTACGGCTTCACCTTTTCCCCTTCTTTTCTTTCCTTTGTTTCATCATCTTTAGCATCACTTTTTTTTTTTGACGCTTTTGCTTTTGTGCGCTGAGGTGGTCGTCGAGAAGCCGACGAAGCAAGTGATCGGGCCAAGAGATTCATCAGAGGATGGTCGCTCATGGGCTCCTCGTGCTAGAGCGAGGCGACCACGCCGGCGCCGTCGACGGAGGCTTCCCCTATTCGCTCGTAGACTTCTTCGTAGACTCCTCTCGTCTCCTCTCCTTGATCATCGCGCTGCATCGCCTTCGGATCACGTCATTCTCGGGATCCACACGGCAGTGGACACGTTTGGGCAAAGATGGCGGGTCGTCTTCGTACGTGCAGGAGTCCGACGCCTTCACCTTCGGATACGACTTTTTCGCAGATCTCGCTTGCCCTATCGTAGCGTGCCGTTGGTCCCGACGAGCCTCTCTCGGAGACGAGGACGATTCTGAGCCCGAGATTTTCAGTGGCTCCCGAGGAGGCGGGCCCGAGTCGCAAGAGGGGCCGGGGGAGACATCGGGCGCCGGAGACTCCGATTGATTTTTTTTTTTTTTTTTGAGATTTGAGATTGAGATTTAGATTTGTACAAATTTTTATGCACATTTTTTTTTTTTGGATGTAATAATTTAGGATTTTATTTATGTTTGTTTGTTTTTTTTTTTTATGCACACTCTTTTTTTTTTTTTTTTTTGGAATGTAATAATTTAGGATTTTATTTTATGAATGCAATGCAATATGAATGCAAAGTGTTGCATGAGCCTTGGTTTTTTTTTTTTTGCAAGGGTGTTTGGTATATGGACCGGTTTGGGAGGTTTTTTTTTTTTTTGCACAATTGTTTCGAGCAACCGGGACGGAATATTCCTCTTTGGTGTAGCACTTGACCGTTGCGCATTTTTTTTTGGGAAAGCAAACTCATCCGCGCGGATAGGGACTTCGACATTGTCCTTTAATTTTGGTTCAGCACTGGTCTTGCTTTATTTCAAATTCAAATATCCTCTTCAACCTCCAAATTCAAAACCCATTTTCGGGAGAAAGAGAGAAAAACCATGGAAATGGCCAAAAATTCTCCAAAATTGTCCAAAGAAAGGCAAATGTTGTTCTTTGAAAAGTTCAAGGAGTGGTGTAGGGAGATCATGCATGAGAGAAGATCATTCTTTGAAGAAAGGTACAAGATACGATGCTTGTGGTCTCTCAAAGAATTGGTTCCGGATTATGACCTCTTAAGAGCTTCTTCTTCGTTTTGGGATACTAGAAGGCATGTCTTTTGCCTTTCCTTCAACGAGATTGTTCCGACTGTCGAAGAATTTCGGGCCTTACTTGGAGGTCTGGAGGTGGAAGAGATAGCGGTCCATTTGCCCGGAGGGGCTTCTTTGCCGACAGATTGTGCGTCCTCCTTCATCTTTCCCTGAGGAAGCGCAAGGTATGATCCGCGGTCCCGATCATCTCGATATTTCCGGTCTTCCCGATGCATTTAGGGGCCTAGGTTTGGTGGATGATGCCTATTGGGATGCCTTTGCACTTTGTATGTTTGGCACCTGTTCATGGTCTATTCCTTCGGGATTTGCCATCGGTCTTTGGCCGGGATGTTGTCGTTCACCGTCGCCCGGCGAGATGTCGTTCCTTTGATTCTTGGGGAGACTTTTCATGCTCTCGATGCATTAGCTACCGGACGGCGGTATATGCACGGGGCAGCCTGCCTTTCGACCCCGTGGCCGATGGAGCGTTTGGGGGTTCTTCGGGAAACCTCTCGATATGATCGTGCCTCGGACTTTTGCCAGAGAGGTGTTGATGTAGATTTTGATGATCGTGGCTCGTGGGAGCGTTGGATGGCGGGTCGCCAGATCAAGATATCGATGGTTGGTGCCTCATTGGCGGGTGGAGACTCGCAGAGTGCTTCAGACGGGTCCCATGTGGTTATGCTTCCGGGCTTTCTACCCAGCTTCTACATTCCGGCTCGGGTCCCGAGACAGCTTTGGCTTGGAGCAGTTCCTTTGGAGGGTTTTGATGATATAGCCACCAGTGGTGGTGGCTCCTGCTTCCATGGATGATCCCTCGGTGTTTCCATTTCTTTCCCGAGCATGGAGGTATGATGCCTTTCCTCCTCGGGTCATTCTCAGCGTCCGAGACCGGTGTTCCCGACCACTTGGTACCGGATTGGTACGAGAGGCATCCGGGAGAGACTCAGTGGCTATTTTGAGACGGCGTGAGGCCATGTGGGTGCGGAGGACCCGACTGCTTCGAGAGGAGGAGGGCCGAGGCGAGGGCCAACCCTCATGACCGTGAGCTGAGACGCTGCGACCGACTATGAGGCTTACGTCAAGAGACAGGAGAGGAGGGCTCCTATGCTACCGCCTAGGTTACAGGAGATGAGGGATGACGCTAGTGGCTACTAAGGCCCCGACAGAGGCCGGTTTGATAGACCCCGTTCCTATACCGCAGCTTGGTAGGAGGAATACCGACATTTTTCCTGTCCGTAAAAGAAGACTCGGAGGGGGAAGAAAAAGGGAGAGGCCAAGACGAGTGGTGGCTTGGAGTGACTCCGAGGTTTCCGAGTATCCCTTTCTTGCCATGACGTACACATTAGTTTGATTATGTATCTTAGTTTTCTTTAGCAGGTTGCCGCTTGTAGGAATGAATCGGGCTTAGACTCATCAAAGAGCTTTTAACTTGTAATGAATATTTGAATTGCTTTAGAGTTTTTCGAGACGCTTTCATGGTCTCGATCAATTGTATTGATGCCAAAGTATGGCTTTTATTTGTGCTTTAGACCGAACCGTTTCCGGCCGCCTACGTTCCACTCATTTTGAGGAGCTCAGTCTTCGTAGTTCAACCCGGTGAACTCTTTTTCTTTGTTTTTTTTTTGGTGCAACCCCGTTTTTTACCTAGGCCGCCCTTTTTCGGGTTTCCAACCTAGTTGGGTATTACTCTTTAGCACTCTTTTTTTTTTGTTGTTTTTTTTTTTTTTTTTTGTTTTTTTTTTTGTTTTTTTTTTGGTGCAACCCCGTTTTTTACCTAGGCCGCCCTTTTCGGGTTTCTAACCTAGTTGGGTATTACTCTTTAGCACTCTTTTTTTTGTTTTTTTTTTGTTTTTTTTTTTGTTTTTTTTTTTGTTTTTTTTTGTTTTTTTTTTTTGTTTTTTTTTTTTGTTTTTTTTTGTTTTTTTTTTACGCGTAGTATCTCGCGCAGCCTTGTCACCATTCACTCGGGTGTACAAAGGGATTCCCGTCGAGGTCCGCAAGCTGCATGGCTCCTCCGGAGAAGATCTTCTCGGACTACATATGGCCCGACTCCATACAGCTCCCATTTGCCGAGAGGGTTGATACGGACCGGGGCTTTTCTTTTAGAACGAGATCACCTTCTCGGATCTCCCGATGCTTTACTTTCTTGTCGAAGGCTCTAGCCATTCTTCCTTGGTAGGCCCGGATGTGTTCCATGGCCTTCAATCGGCGTTCGTCTAGTAGGGCCAATTCATCATGGCGACTCGGGAGCCATTCGACCTCGTTGATCCGGGCTTTCCAAAGAAGATACCTGAGCGAGGGATTTCCACTGATTGGGAGTACGGCTTCCATTCCGTATGTGAGGGCAAAAGGTGTTTCCCGCTTGCCGTTTCCGATCGATGTTCTGTAGCCCCGCAGTGCCAAGTGTAACTTCGGGCCAATCTCTCGCTGGACACCATTTTCCTGATGATATTTTCCAGAGTCTTGTTTGCCGCTTCGACGGCTCCGTTGGTTTGGGGCCCGTAGGAGATGACTTGTGACGGGTTATTCGGAATTCCGCCAAGAGCTTTTTCACATTCCCCTTCGAAGTGGGATCCATTATCTCGAGATGATTTCTACCGGCAACCCGTATCCGCACATGATGTTTTCTTTGATGAAGAGGGCAACTTTCTTTGAATCGAGGATTTTGTAGGACTTTGCAGAGCATCCTTTTCGAATTCCTTCGAAGAAATGACCAATCAAGGCCTCTTTAGGCTCTTCCGCAGCTCCCAAATTCACACTCGTCAAAATCTCTTCTAATTGGGGCTCGATTTTCCTCTTCCCGACAACCCGCTTAAAGATTTTTTTTTGTTGTTTGATTTTTTTTTTTCGTTTAATGTGTCTCGTTTTTATCTAATGAATTATTATTAAAATTTTTTTTAATTAATTCATCATTAGTTAAAGTGGCAATCAAGGGATACTTAAAGATTCGTCATTTCATTGAAAATGAAAGGGATACAACGCTTGCTACAGACTCAGTCTTCGTGCGTAAGGCCATCTGACGACCCTAGAGACTCGATCTTAACAGAGAGACTCCGGGAGGACTTGTCCTAGATTGACACAAAGGGACGGGGACCAATCCAAGCTTGGTGATCATTTCCTCCTTGGTCGCGGACGGCCCGAGAGAGTTTCCCAATTCTTAGCGGCATCACCGTTGGTGGCCTCATGACCTCGGAACCGTGGCCGTTTTTGTTTTCCTTTCTCAATTGCCGCTTATCATCTCTTGGACCGAGCCGAGATCAATCAGTCCGGCACTGGACTTCTTCTTCGAACAATTGCGCATAACCGCACCATCCCAATCATCTCGAGGGAAATTCCGTGGCCTTAGCTTTTGGCACCGCGCCCGAATTCGTGTTTCTGATCTTCCCCGGGCAGGAGGAATAGTGGTTGTGAGCTTCTCGAACCTGTTCCACTGTGTCAGTGCACGCCCGAAGGTATACTCACCCTTCATGGTAGCTGTAGCCCTGTATCTTGGGTAGGTCCAGAACATTCTACGGACCGGGTTAGCCTTGGTTCCTCCGAACTTGTTGAGGTTATCCCGTAGCTTTAGCCATCCCGCCGTAGGAGCGGGCTCCGTGATGTTTCCCGGTTGTGTGGGACCCTTTACAAAGTAGTCACCCAAATTAGGACTCGAAGGGGAGAGATTTAGGGTTGTCAACCGGGACCTTTCCCGTGGCGCCTTCAAATCTTTTTCCCTTTGCAAAGGTCCACCGGGGAGGCCTCATATCCTGTGCCGTGGCGAGTATTCTCGTCCTTTCACTTCGATGAGTTTGAGAGTTCCTTGTTGGTGCTTCCCTGCATCGAGGCCAGTAGATAGCTCATTTTTCTCATCATTTTCAAGACCGTGGATTTTATCCCGAGTGACCGTCGATCTATGTTGCACACTTGGGCCTCGGGAGGCTCGACCGTGAAGCCCGTTAGCATGTGACCTTCCTCGTCATGTTTGATTTCCCTGAATAGGTATTCCGCCCGTATCTCGTGCCCTCCAAAGTGACTAAATCTCCGTAAATGGTCGTCGATCCCCATTCGAGACGAATTTCACACACCGGTGGAGGCTTGAGGCGACCCCTTTGACTTGGTGCGCCCAAGGTCTTCACAGGCATTGAAAGTAATCGGGATGTCGATAACCCGGAATTCCACAGGTATCAATTTCGTCCAAACCAGAGGTCTAAAGTAGCAACTCCGAGGACTGCTCGGGATGTTGAGTCGTAAGCTTGACCGTGAGAGAAGAAGGCTTCAAGTCTCGTAGTCTTGATATCAAGCAAGCTCATGATCTTCGCCGGAAGAATGTTCATTCCTGACCCATTATCAACCAGGACCCGAGGGAGGCGTCGCTCATCCAAATTGGATCGGGTGATGAAGAGAGGCTCATTATGATCTGCCCCCAAATTGAGGGAGGTCGAGATCCGTGAAAGTGATTATGTTCCCCGTAGTGGATGTTTCCAATCACTGTACCACATCATCGGGAGTAGCATCAATAGGCACGAGAGTGCGAGCTGTGCTTTCTTCCAGCCTTCAATGGGGATAAGACGAAGTGAGTAGAGACCAGAGGGAAATGTTGGCCTCGTGTTTGCTTCAACTGGGTGAGCACGGGATCCTCTTTTTCGTGGTCCTGGAGTTTCACTGCCTTAGCATGGGGCGGCGATCTTCTTTTGGTGCTTGATCTCGTGGCCTTCTTATCTCGCCTCGGGATTTCCTTGGAAGATCTCGCCCGCAGCGGGTCAACAGATTAACTTCCTCACCGCCGCTCGACCGGATTTCTTCAATGCCGCTAGGTCAATGGGGGAGTCCTTTCGCTATTGGCTATTGGCCATCGGTTCTCGACTTGAGTTCTAGCGACAGGAGGGGCCGAGCCGCATCGGCTCCTTCCCGGGCGGCCCTTATAACCGCTTGCCAAGTCACGTGCTGGGTTCGGGGTTGTGTTGTTGCCCCTCGGATGGCCCACACGAGCTAGGGCGTCCTCTCGATTCACTCTCATGGCCGGCCTTGCTCATTGTTATCATGCAACAAGAGTTGCTATTGGCTGGGACTCGGCCTTTTTCGATTTCATCCCTGACGGCCCACGTAGTTGGCTATTTCGCCTCCATCTCATCGTATATCCTTTTTCTTTCGGGCCTTGCAGTAGGGCGCCCACAGGTGAAGGATAGGCAACGTTCCTCTTTCGAGTTTGAGGTAGCGCCGATAGATCTCGTGTCCAAATAAGGAGCACCCGGGGGTCCATTGTCGGACTGCCCCGTAGCAATTAGAAAGGCGTCACGTGACTCATAGGCAATGAAGGCCACCGGGGAGACGTTCGATCGATAACCCTTTTCTGATTATGCATATCACGGCGGCCAAGCGGCTCTTGTGACCCTTACTTCGCTGTTACGCCATCCGTTCGTGGGAAAGAAGAAAAAGATCCGATAACGCTTTACGAATTCTTCATCTTCCCATGGCCGAAACCCTCCATTTTCGACTGCAAATATTCAATAAACCCTCTCCATTCACCATTCAAAGTTCTTATAAGGAACGTTGTGTTCTAGGATTTCTGATATGTACGGATTCGGGGCGCTGCCATTGCCCTCATCCTCTCGGAGTATCCGGGCATTGGCCACAAATGCATCTTACAAGTGACACCTCGTAGGTCTGTCCTATCGAAGATTCCGATCCGCATTTCGGCGGTCCTTCTCGTCGCTGCTTGCCGATAACCAACCATCGTGCCCGGCTCCCATGGGCTCATGATCGTTCCTGCATTGTTTCCTGATCTGGGGCCTCGCTGACTCTTCACTCTCGTCATCATCATCGTCATCGCTATCATCGGAATCATCTTCCCATACTACGGGATTTCGCCGAGAGGGAACGCCTGATCAAACCCGCTGGGGGAATACGGGTGTGTGCAAACCGCAAAATTGTCATATGTTCCCATTCCCTAAGTGGCAATTGTGACTCAGCCTTCTCCTCCCGTAAATTGCGGGGGAAGAGTGAGAGGGGTGGCACGTATTTGACACTGTGTAGGATATAGAAGGAATCCTCCTCTTCCGATTCTTCACTGTTCTCTGGATCATATTCTGCTCTCCCAAAGCCAATTTGCGTAAGTGTACTAGCTCCGCATGCTCTTCGGCCTCTTTGCCGATAAGCCCCAAGACAGTGCGCCCGCCTAAGCTTTCTTTGTTCGATTCTTCTCGATTGTTCTAACCATCTTGTGTAAATGGTTTTTTCATGTTTTGAGCGGAATGCCCCAGCTTCTTCGGCATCGGCCTTCCTTCATCCGAGAAATAGCGGGTCTCGTATTCTTGCAAGGAGTCTCCGACATGAGACCAAGATGGGTTGATTCGTTCGATATCCTCGAGGCCGAGGGGGAATCCGAATTCGGTGGATCCTCGACGAGGTTGGCCACGGTATTTGGGGACCTTCATCAAAGATCTTCCCCGGGCATGCGAAGATTCTCCGCATTCAATCATATTCACCTGATTATGGTTCCTTGGCAAATGGATTTTTGATCGTGTTAGGCCCCTCGGGGCCTTCCAACTTTCCTTGCTCTATTAGCCCCTCGGATTGCCTTTTTCGCAGAAAGCAGACTTGTCAAGCCAAGATGTCCGTGAGCTTGATGAAAGGCACAATACTTTGTAGTATCCACGGGAGCATTCGGATTGGGTTGGAAATTCTCCAAAGGCCGCAAAGAAGCCTTCTTTCACCGCCCCCTAAAGATGTCATTCAGGGGCATTCCAAAGTTTTCGAGATTTATGACCCGCGGTCCGGTCTCTACGGTTTCTCGGGAGCAAAAGGAGTCGTGTTATTACATTCCCGTCCCGCATAGTTAATCATCTCTTTGCCTTTAGCAGAGCAGGGGCGGTGTTTGCAGGAGGAGCCCGATATCCGTAGGCGTGTGCAGCAATGGCCGCCGATTGTAGGCCTTTTCAAACTTAGCCGCAGAGTTAACCATGGCCCGTAAGTCCGAGTATGGGAAGTGACCGAGGGAGGCTCTCGATGTGGTTTCAAGCATGACCGGAAGATGTCCAGCTTGTTCCTCTTCGGAAGGAGGGATGGCCATTTCACCGAGTTTCGTATTCCACCGCTTGTAAAAGTCCCCAACATTCTCATCAGACGCCGCACCGTTGTTTGTAGTCAACCCTATTTGTTTCCCATTCCAAGTTGGCCTTATATTTTTCTCATGTGAAGGCATTGGTAACTGGTCCCATGTAGCCCTGGCTTCGTGTTTCAAACGGAAGAACCACTTTAAGGCACTGGACTTCAAGGATAGATCAAATAGTCACCAATCAGCTGATTGGTACATCCTTCGGCTTTCATCGCCAAGGTATACGTGTCCAAATGGGTTTTCGGACATGCGGTCCCATCAAAGAGATCCAGATTTGGCATCACGAATTTGTGGGGCAAAGAGGAACAATGGAGTCCTGGTCTCAGAGGCCGGAAGGCGTACTTCTTGGCGCCGGGCACGACCGCGCTTTCATTTCCTTGTGTTGTTCCATGAACCAGTGCCGGATGAGGGTCTTGTGGCGGAACCATGGCATTCAAGCTAAGGCCGAGCTAGAGAGAGGAGCTACCACCGGAGGCGTGATCGGTGGAGGGAACGGCCGATCCGGGGACGTAGGTGAAAACCTCCGTCCCGGGCCGAGTTACCCCTGGGAGCATGAGTAGGAGCCTCGAGCAAAAGGGTAGAACTCCGCAGCGGCTGCTGATTTTCAACCGGCAAAGTAGGCGGGGGCAGCCCCGATGTGGCCTGGATAACTTGGATTTCCAGAGTGGGGCCCGTAAGTAGGCTTCGAGTGCGGGCCGCCGTCCCGGATTGTTGGAATTGCATGGCCGCCCAGGCGAAGGTGTGTAACCCGGGGTACTGCGGTCCCGGTGATTCGGATGACACCGGGACGGAGGCTTCGTAACCCATAGAAGTCTCGAGTGAGGAATGGATTTGTGTGAGGAGCAAACAACTAGTACTGTTCCGAGGAGGGGCTCCATCGTGGCCCGCAACCAAGCAGTGGCGGCATTCCGAACCGTGGCCGCACGCGCAGGTCCGGATTGATCGGTTCCGAACCGAGGAGGGATCCCGATTAGCCGTGGCATTCCGAGATAGCCCCAACCATGAGAAGACATTCCGTACCGATTTTGCTCCCCACCGATTTGTGCCGTTCTGGCCGCATGGATCCTGGTCTCGTGGTTGGGAGCCGGCCGACCCGAAAATCGAGGAGCATGGGTTCTCGTAGTGGCACCAAGAGGTGGGTGGCGGCATCCCGGTGTAATCGTGGCGACCGAGAGTGGGGTTGGCATCCTCGTCTTCTTCCACGGTGAAGGTGCCATCTGGATTGAGGCCGGCGGCCGACCGTGACTCTTAATAGCCTCCATAAGGCCGTTTAGCCGTGCTTCCCTGTCGTAACCTCATCTCGTTCTCGCTAACCGATTCCACCGTTGCTCGTCCGAGGGGTCCCGGAGGCGGAGTGACGTTATCCCCATCATTACCTGGCCGATGAGACATTCAAACCCCGGAGTCGGAACAAACGGCGAAGCCGACGATGCGCATTGACTCTTCCTAACCGATCAAACGGTGACCCTAAGTGCCCGAAACCAAGCTTTGTGCGGAGCCGCGGGGAAAGGACACGAAGGTTCTGATGTCTCGGGAATGGAAGGAGGGTAGGTGTTTGGGCTTTAGGCTCATGCAACATGCGCTTATTTGTTCACGTTTACTTAAAACATGTTTTATTAACCTAATCGGTTGGAAAAGATTGCTCTTCTTTTTCGCAAACTACTCGATTCCTCGGATCAAACAGGGCCCCGTCACTACGTCTATAAGCCCCTCGTATTCCACCCGTATTTCGACCTCCCAGGGTGGACAACCCTGGCGAGGGTCCTATAGGGCAAGCGGGTCCCACCGACCGAAAGAAAACGATCCTAAAAGTCTCTGGCGGGTAATCGAGTCTTAACGAGCATTCGATGTAAATTACGGACAAAGCCGACGTCAAAAGTCAAGATCATGTCCGAGGGCTCGACGAAAAGTCGGCATGATTTATCTGGGGACCGATAAGCGTCCACGATTGATCTTGACTTGTCGTCGCTAAGCCGTAATTAGGCATGGAATAGTCATTAATCCTTGATGACTCAAAGGTCAATGCCGGGAGTCGTTGCATAATTTGTGCCGCCGTAGCCGAAGTCAAGGCGCCTAGGTCAATATCTTAGTCAAAGTCCGCGGCGGAAAACCGCGTAACTTCGACCGATTAGGACCCGAAAGATATTGAGTCGGTATGCCGACAAAGGCTTGAAAGGAAAGGTCTATACACGGACAGTGGCATGACACTGCACTTCGTACTAAAAACCAACCGGGTCTCGGACAAAGTGTGTCACTGACAAGTGCATGGTCGACACGAGGCTCCATGGGATGTCTGGGTAGTCCCCGTGCTCATCCGAGAGGCGTAATAAGACCAAACGGACCGCGACAAGGATTTCCCACGGGTTAAGGGACGTAGGGTGCGATTAATACGGTCACGTGCGCGTAG
>JAFEMH010004025.1:185000-231006 GCA_022495995.1 Adenophora triphylla var. japonica | reverse complement strand
TACGTGGCCATGCTTCTTGAGCACCCGCTCAATGGAATTCATTTGTGTATTGTTCTGGAAAAGGATTCAAACCGATCAGTATTGGGCCCACGGGCGCTCTAACTTGCCTTCTTCTATCAAGTTCCGGATTTCGTCATCGTAACCCCAAGCAGGTTGTCAAGGGTGGTATGGCGGTTGATCTTTTGATGGAAGGCGCGGTATTTGCTCTTGTAACCGCATTGGCTACGCGGAACTTTGGGTTTGTAATTGTGGCACGGGTTTAAGGGAGACCCTCCCTGAAGTTAACCTCTTCCAAGATCTTGCTCGGTGGCATGTCCAACTTGTCGAAGTGTACGACAGGCTGGCTTCGAGTAGAATTGGGTTGCTTAAGTGAGGGACTGGGTTTACGTTACCCGACCGTTGTCCCCACGATGGACGTAGTTGTGTGACGTATCTTTCCCTTTGCCTGGGGCCGGTGCGGCAGATTGAATGCACTGAATTTGAGGCCCGGTATCTGTATTGCGTTTGTCACGGTAGCCAACTTTTCCCTTGGAGAGTCCTTCTCGGGACCTGTGAGCCGGCGTTGACCAGCGGCCGGAGATGCAGGAAGAAATTGTAAAGCGGTGATGAGAGTTCCGCGATGGACTCCGTCTGCGAAGCAAGACTTGAAGATCCGCACTACATTCATCTTTGGAGAGTGGCTCCCATGAGATTTCGGAGAGTTTCCACTCTCCATGCTCTTGTAGAATTCCCCAACACTTTCATCCGCTTGCTACGCTCGGTGGTGATTAAGTCCTCGCGACTTGTTTCCCACTCTCTAAAGTTGGACTGCAGTACCGTTCCAGGAAGATGTTCCGATTTGTTCCCAGTGTGCGGCGATCACGCGAGCTTCGACCCTCGAAACCATCGTAATTTGTAACTTTTGAGCGTATGCTTTGGAAGTGGTCGGCCATTTCTTTGGAGGGTTGCTCCTTTTGCTCTCATGCCGAGAACGTAAGTGTCGACGCGTGCGTTTGAGGACATTCGGTTCCATCGAATCGGTCCATCTCCGGCATTCTCGAACTTGGCGGGGAGGCGTGACCATTCCCGGATCACAGTAGATTTGAGCGTTTCTGCTTTGAGGCGGCTCGTAGTGGCTTTCGGAGTCTTTCATGCGCTCGACCCATCCGAGGCTAAGGCGGTTGGGTCCGGTGCGTGGGCTTGCGAGGCTCGGCGCCTGGGTGCTAAAGGCCACGTGAGTCGGTAGCTGACAGTTCGGAAGGCTTCGAGGAAGGCTTAGTATATGAGAATATACGGGAGCCTTTTTCGAATCAGACGGGGTTTTGCTTCTCCCAGTGTTTCCAAGAGATTAAATGTATAGGCAACGGGACGAACCCGGAGGGTATTGAGGGATATTGGCATCTCGAGATGGTCCGAAATGTGCGCGCCAAAGCTGATATTGGAGTGATGGGTGTAGCACCGGGCCGACCAAAACTGACGTGAGGTTGCCACGAGAGGCGGCAACACGGAGCCCTAGGCCTGGCTGCCGTTTCCTTGGTCGTGAAGGCATCCCGTAAGTTGGCGGGGGAGGAACCCGATTGAAGGTTTGGTGAATCTGGTTTTGGGGAATCGTCATCCTCGACAAGTGACAAAAGTGCACCGCTCTCTGACCTGGGGGATAGCCGCTATACCACGCTCATCTCGTAAAGCCGTACCAACGAAATTCCCGCGTCGATCTTCTTCGCCTCTGTGCCACACCTCCACAAGCCCTGTGGGAATGGCTTCTTCCAATGTCATATCCTGCGATCGGTGGCGGGGGTCCTCTCCCCGTCCACGATTTCTCGGTGAGCTTTAGACATGTCGGAAATTACGGCCGAGGGAACCGAGGGAACCGAAGAACCGCTTCTGACGCCGCCAAGTTATCGTGATCCCCGGCAAGGCGCCTCGACCCGGAAATCTGAACCACTTTACGCTCGTCTGCAGAGGAGAACGAAAGGAAGGGTTTAGGCTTCGGAAAAGGGTATTTGGCTCAAGGTTTTCGGGCTTGTGCAATGTGCGCTTACCGATTAAAGTTTACTTAAAGTCAGCGTTTTCTCGTAGTCCTAATTGAAGGTTGGAAAAAGAGCCGTGTCTTCTTTTTCGCAACTAATCCTAGAGCTCTTAATCAAAGGATCTAAAGTCACTACGCTTATAAGCCCCTCGTTTCCATTGCATTGTAGATCATTTTTCTCTGGAGACGGACTATCCCGAGCGAGGTCTCGATAAGGCAAGCGAGTTCCACCGACAAAGCGAAAAAGTGAACTTAAGGCTAGCCGATCAACGCAAACTTTCGACGTGTGCGGCGTATCGGGCCACTAGCCGAGGTCAACGTCCTTAAGTTAAGGCGGGAGTCGTGCCAAAATGCCCAGGCATGATCCTCTCCCGACTCGCTTGTGCGAGAGACCTTTAGCTTTTAGCGCGTTGGCCAAGTTGTGGTCGGCACGCAGTCACATACGGGCGAGGTTTGGTGACACTGGTGCTCACATTGAACCTTCGGGTATATTTTTCGGCAGTAGCTCCGCGTCAAAGTCAAGGCCGAAAAGCTCAAGACTTCGGGTCGGGAACGACCCTTCTGGCCTAAAACTCTCAGAGCTTCGACCCCTCGGAGCTGGGCCCGGCGTGAAAAACATACACTTAGGCTTTATGACACGAGCTAAGCCAAAACCAACCTAAAGGTGGGTCTTGGACAGAAGTGTGACCACCAATAAAGAGTGCATAGCTTACACGGCTAGAGACGGGATGTTTGGGATCGACCCCAGTGCGCCCGAAAGGTGTGCAGCCGGCACTCAGTCGGAGTGGCAACCGATAAGGCCATCCCGGGTTAGGGGGTTGTAGTAGTGCTAGATGTACCGAGGCAAGCAAGTGCACGTGAAGTGCGTGTGTTCCGAGGCAAGAAGCTGCGCGTAGTGTGACGGTCACTAAAATTCTTTTTCCGAGTAAAACAGAGATTTTTTTCGTAATGTGTCTTAAAGAATTTGCTTGATGCACTAGCTCAAAAGACAAAGCATGAAAATCAAACTTCATGAATGGGGATGCACAAACATGAAAGTACGATTTTGGAAAAGTTGACAATGTAATGCCTTTTGAAGAAAAAAACACGCTCGAGGTTTAAAGTAACACACACACACTTAAAGAACGAGGAAGGGTAAAACGAAAGTTTGACTCCACGGAAGGCTTTTTTAGAAAACATCTTTGGCAGCGGTTTTTGAAAAAAGTATCTTTTCCCCAAATGAGTCGCCAATCGAAATTACTCCTGATTTTCGCGCGGGCGGGGGGCGAAAAGGCGTGTTGTCTCTTCGCGGAGGGTTGGTCAGCGCTCCGAGACCTGCGTCTTCAGCCGGGAAGGAACAAAATGAGTGAAAGTCGCCCACGCAAGGTTTTTGTATTTTGAGCCCAAACGTTGAGAAACGGCTTATGTGAAAATGGTGTCGTTTTTATTGGTAGCAAAAACTTAGGAAAAGGCTTTGAAAGCAAGAGGGATCATTTTTATTGCGCAAAACGAAAAACGAGTAAAAAGCTTTTAGTAAATTCCAGGTAGATTGTTAGGTTCCGGGAGGTCGATTACAAGTTCCGGGTAGGAGTATGACGAGATCGCCCGAAACGCTTCTCTGCATGACGAGTCTTTCTACCTTTCTCGAAATCGTGTGTGTGTGTGTGTGTGTGTGTGTTTTGAAATGGGGGCTTGAATGAACGAAGCTTAATCTCGGTTTGAATGACAAACGTTGATTATGTGACTTTTGAAAAGCACGAGCGTTTGAATGACAAACGTCGGTTTGGAGTTTGGAAAAATGAGCGTTTGCATGGCAACGCGTCGGCTTTGAGTTGCCCAAAATGGCGTTTGCGTGGCAACGTCGATTTTGAGATTTGAAATGAGCGTTATGCGTGGCAAACGTCGTGATTTTGAGTTTGAAATCGAGCGTTGCGTGGCAAACGTCGACTTTGACAGTTTGAAATGAGCGCTATTGCGTGGCAAACGTCGATTTTGAGTCGAAATGAGCGTTTGCGTGAGCAAACGTCGATTTTGAAGCCATACGAGTTCGTATTGTCATAACGATTTTTACTACGGAAAAAATGCGTATTAAATGATTTTTAAGTGTCACAATGGCGGCTTTGAGTTTGAAGATGAGCATTCCCGGAGGCCGAACGTCATTTCGCCAAGCGTAAGCTTGAAAGAGTTGGCAGATTCAGACGGACGAACTCCGGTTTTGAACCGGGCATTACATTGTTAACGATTTTTACTATGGGAAAAATACGTATTAAATGACATGCGATCAACGAATCGGGTTGCGACTCGGACTTTGAAAAGTAAATACTATCACAATCCAAACGGATCGGACTTGTAAAATGACAGTATTTAAAGCGGTGTCAACGGAATCAAAAAACGATCCGGATCTTCGTAGAATGACGATCAACGAGGCCAAAACGGCTCGGAAAGATTGTAAATGACGATCAACGAGGCCAAACGCGCTCGAAATTGTAAATGACGATCAACGAGGCCAAACGGCTCGGGAATTGCTAAATGACGATCAACGAGGCCAAACGTGCTCGGAATTGTAAATGACATGAAAGTAAACGGAACGAGAGTCGGAACACGCCGTTTTAACTCCGTGATTACTTCTCTTACGGAAAGAGAAGAGGATCGAGGGGCTAAAACGTATCGGACCTCCGCAAATTAGACTGAGGCGTCTACATATTTGATAACGACGTTCGAAACAGCTTATAGCGATCGGCGCGTAAACCGAGACTGGAACGGAGAGATTTAGAGAGAGGGAGTTATACCTATGGCTAGGGTCGACTCCTTTGGCTCGGGAGGTGTGTACGGGACACTGGAAAGTGATTCGAAAGGTTGTTTCGAAGTTGTAAGGGTGCGTATTTGATCGAATCTCTACGAAGGTTTCACGCGAATTCGAGACAAAACGGGAGCTCTCTGGGAGGGGTGAAAACCTGGGTTACTGTGGGGGGTGGTGATTTTTTGGTGTGAAAAATCCTTTTCTTGCCTTTCGATGACAACTTCTATTTATAGGGGTGAAACAAAGAGATCGTGACGGACTTGAACCGAATTCGGGTTTTTGGGGATTTTGGAAACTGGAGGGATCTGCCTGGCGCAATTTCGGGAAAAGTGCACAAAGTGAGTCCCCGTGACTTGGCTTGCAAACCCAGGTGGGCATTTTGGTCTTTTCCCTTTGAAATTGATTGAAGGGTGACTAAAGAGGGAGGTGGCAATGGCTGCCACGTGCCCTCCGAGTCACCTTGGTAGTGGGATTTTGTCCCTCGGTCCCGGTTTTGTCCGTTTTTAAAATAACGATCAGGAAATGTCCGAAATGCCCCGGAAAGTGCCGGAAAATGCGTTTTCAGGGGTGAAAGCCATACTTTACGTAGAGATGTCACGTGCTTTAAGTCTGGTTCGACTTGTCAGGATGCACGGGCGAATTTCCGGGACGCTCCCGTCAAGTTAACCACAGCCAGAACGGGAGTTGAGCAGTTCAGTTAGCTAACACCTGGAGCAGACAGTTAACGAATTTGATTAACTTTCGACGGATTTGGACGATCCGGATTTGGGTACTTACGGGAGAGCCCGAGAGTAACGGCTCAGCAAATCTGTTAACCTTGAAGAGATCGAATGCGGCCACCCATTGCATATAGAAAGGAGTCGAGTAGAGGGAAATGGGAGGAGGAGGTCAATATATAGGCGTAATTTGGGGCAGAGTGACGGTAAGGGAGTCGAGAGAGGGATCTAGAAATGGGAGGAGGAGGGCTCAATATATAGTGACCTCACATTTTGACAAGGTATGTCGCACGGCGTCACGTTGTGAATGTGTGCCCAAAATTTTGGATTATTGGAATTCACGCGAGTTTGAAGACATCCGAGTTATTTGAAAAACGGAGTCGCCACGCCATTTTGATTACCTCAAAACTTTGAAAAAGGTTGTTTTATGGGTTCGGAGGTTAAGTTACCCCTCGGGAAGAACGTTTCGCGTTCACCCAAAGTGCCTTGCCGGAGCAAGTCTCCGAGATTTCATTAATCGTGCTTGCTTGCGTGCTTTCTTTGTGTGCATGTGTTTGAGAAAAAAAGGGGGAAATGTCCCAAGTTGTCTTCCGGACGTACAAACCATTTGTTGGTTGTCGCTCGGGATTCCTTGAATTTTATGTATTTGGGATTATGATCCCGTCCTCATCTTATGACTTCAGTGATCATCGCATTTTAACCTCGGGACCCTCGGGACTTGCGTGATCGAGAGAATGACTCTCTTTGTGGTCAAAGATGAGGTTCTTTAGAAAAGGAGGGTCCTTAGCCCATCAATCCTACGCTTTAAGACGGCCGAGCTCGTATAGAGGCTTCATACTCTTTCTTAAGCAATAATCGGAGATATAGGGTTCAAGGTGTCCCTTTCTAAAGAGATCATGGAACCTTTAATGGAAGGAACGATGCAAAGATGAGAACTTTTACACCGGTCCGTTCCAAGGTTGCTAATGGGGACATGGGGGAATGCATGTAAAAATGATACTTTAGTGAAAAGACGGCATTTTTGGAGTGTGAAGAATGTCTTTTGGTTGCAAGGGATGCCTTTTGTGCAAAGAAAAGATTTTTATGTAAAGAATGTATTTTTATGTTGGAAAATAGCATTTAATGCACAAATGATGCATGAAAATGGCAAAGAATGATTTTTTTAATGCAAAGTATGCATTTTGAGTATGAAAATGAGTTTTTAAATGCAAAAAGATGCATCTTTAATGTGAAAAGGGGGTTTTTGAGTGCAAAGGATGCACCATTAAAGCAAAGATGTCATTTTGGTGAAAAAGATATCCTTTTAATGCAAATGATCGCTTCGTATGCAAATGTTTTAGTTTAAATGCGTATTGATGCATTAGAAAAGGAAAACATCGGATTGCTAAATTTGAAAAGATAAGGAGTCATGCAACCGCTATGTATGTCGCGCGACATAGGCCGCCTATGTCGCGTGACATAATAAGCCATTTTGGTAGAGTTTAACAAACAACCGAGATTTGCAGAGGTAACAAGGCACCAAAATGGTCAAGTTACTTCACAAACAAATCTCGAGAGCATGTTTATTGATAATGAACACTTCAAGAGGGTGTGGATATGAGGGATCCACACTCATCTTGAGTGTTCATGCAAAACCAAGTCAAAACGGAGATTTTATATGAAAATGTAATGAAATAAAAATGTGGATCCGGGTAATATGAAGCTAAAGCATGCAACTTTAATCGAATACTACATTATCAATGCATGTAACACATAGATTTCATATTCAAAGGAAAATAGAGAGTGGAAAAGGGGTAGAAAACTCGTTACCCTTGAAGATCCACAACTACTATATCAAGTTAGATATAGGAGCCTTTTAGCGTCCTCCTCCTGAGACTCGAGTTCAGCCTTGGATCCTTGAGAACCTCGAGTTCTTGATGTATAGGAAGTGTGTGTGTGTGTGGGAAGTGTGTGTGTGATTAGTTTGGGAGGATTGAGGTGATTTGGGGGTAATGTGGAGGAGAGAGGAGGCTTCTCGGGAGCGTATTCCCTATAGAGGGGACCGAGGGTGGAGGAGGTGTGTCCAAAATGAGAGGTGAAGGCCTCTATTTATAGGGTCACTGTGATGGGCTTGTTATGTCGCACGACATGATAAGCCATAACCGTTTTCCTTCTAGAAACATGCAAGGTGGCATGGTTCTAGAACTCTTCGGCCGGTTATGTCGCACGACATAAGTAGCCATACTGGATTCCTTCTAGAAACATGCAAGGTGGCAAGGTTCTAGAAGTTTCTCATGGCCTGCCAGGTTATGTCGCACGACATAAGTAGCCGATCTGGCTTCTTCTAGAAACATGCAAGGTGGCAAGCCTTTCTAGAAGGGTTTCTGGGGATTAAGAAAAACGTGTTTCTTAATCACCAAGCATTCCCTTCAAATTTAAAAGGCTTGGGAACAAGCCCGAATTGTTCCGGAACTTTAGGAAAATCCGGGGAATTACCGGAAAATTACCTAAATTGCCGGAAAATTAACCTAAGGCATGAGCGCATATCTGGGTACTTACGTAAGCCCTCGGCAACGCCACTTGCAGGCGGGCGAGTGGGGTTGTCGATAGAAAAGGATCCAATCCCGGCGAATGCCGAGACGGATTGGGTGACCAAGGTGGTCGAGTGGCCGGACCTTTTATGAAAGGCTACCTACGTATCCCTGAGGAATCAAGCCATAATCGTAGTTCGAGCATCACTAGATAGGTTAAGAACGATGTCGAGGATCCTTGAAATTTTGACAATTAATGGAGGATGTCACCTCGATTTGACAATTACCGAGGATGTCACCTAATTGACAATTACTGAGCCGTCACCTAATTTGACACCACGGAGGCCGTCACCTAATTTGACAATTACTGGAGGCTGTCACCTAATTTGACAATTACCGAGGCCGTCACCCAATTTGACAATTACCGGAGGCCGTCACCTAATTTGACACCACCGAGGCCGCCACCTAATTTGACAATTACTGAGGCCGCCACCTAATTTGACACCACCGGAGGCCGTCACCTAATTTGACAATTACCGGAGGCCGTCACCTAATTTGACAATTACCGGAGGTCAGTGCCACCTAATTTGACAATTACCGGAGGTCACCTAAAAATTATTTCCTTTAACAAGCTAAAGCTACGGCGCTATCTCTTTTATGACGGAGATAGAGGAGCTAAAGCTAGATGACGTTATTTCCTAAAACTAGAAGACGTTATTTCAGAGATTAAAGAAGTAAAAAGAACTTGATGATTTTTTGTAAAGAAAGTCGGATGTATCCTGATAATTTTTGTAAAAGAAGTGAATTAAAAATGCCAAAGGCAAATAAAATGAGCCACGAGGGGGTAAACTTGTAAAATAAGCCTCTGGGGCACTTTGGAGGGAAAATTTGATTGAAAATGCCAAGTGGCACAAAGGATAAAACAAAGCCTACGGGGACAAAATTTGTAAAATGGAGCCTTCAGGGCAAAATTGTAAAAACAGCCACGAGAGGCTTAGTATGTCGCACGACATAAGAGGCCGTGTGAATGTATTCTTTAAAATTCGCACAAATTGCTGTCATTTTGAAAATCAATTTAACTTGAAATTGAGAGGGAGGCGACAGTGAGAAAAGAGAGAGAGCGACATCAGAGAGGGAGATTCGAGGGAAATCCAACACTTCTTAGTCCGATTCAATTGAAGAATGCCTCCTAGGCTCTATCCGACCAAGAGGGCTTCTCAACATGCCAACTTAGCTACTCGAAGAAAGGGGGTGCAAAGGAATCAACGGCCGTTTCTTCCGGACGCACCAAGAGGAGATTTCTACCCACAGCCTCGATGAGCATACTGGATGTTCGGAAGAAGGAAGAGGTAAGAAACCTAGGGTTTCTTGAAAATTTCTTTCAATTTGGGCGAAATTGATTTGAACTGAATGCCTTCAGACTGGGCTTATGAATTAAATCATGAACTGGCATGAAATCATAGATTGATCTGGGAAGTGTAATGCATGCCATTCATTGATCTATTTTGACCCATTTTTGCTTGAGATGATTTTCAGAAATAGCACGAAATATTAATACTTGTGCCATGTTTTCTTGCAGGGATTGCGCACCCGTGGCTCCCCTGAGGTGATCGCGTGCATGGGATAGCTTGCCGGCAGCCGTGAGCAGTGGACTCGCCTAAGGGCATGATTTACGCCGTCGGCTAGGGCAATTTTTTGAGATGGCGAAGGCCATCTGGGGCACTCAGAGGAGTGTGGATCCGGTGAGGGCATTCAGAGAGTATCGGTGGGAGACCACTCACTCATTTCACTTCTCTTGGGGTGAGACGACGATCACTCCGCTAGACTTTTGCGATCATCACAGGATCGCCTTTACGGATGAGCCGCTCTACATAGAGGAGCCCGTACAGGAGCCGAGCCCCGCACGATTGCCGATGATGATTTTATGGGCTTACTTGGCTTCGTTCCTCCACATCAAGAAGGGGAAACGGATATGAGTTGGGGTGCTACATGGCTTGATTGAGGGGCAGCAGTGGACTACACCGTGGTAGATGATCCCGCTGAGAGCCTACCGAGAGCCGAGAGATTGGCTAGAGCTTTTGTATGGGTGGGCTTTTCCGACATGCTTTGCATTCATTAACAGCCGCATCTACCTGCCTCGGTTTCACTATCGGAGCTGTGAGAGCCCGGGATACCGTCGGGAATCACGTCCTGGGAGGAGCAGCTTAGCCGAGATGTATTTGGCCCTAGATGACGTCGCCCGAGGGAAGGCGAAGTACTTCACCCGTTTCATCCGGCTTTCGAGGTATTCTCTCACCTTGATCTCTTTTCCTTAGCGCATTTCATTATATCCCTTGTTTTCCCTATTTTGACTTCTTCTTCTCCTTTTCGTGCTCGGGCCTACGAGTACTTTGGCCGTTATGAGTGGCGTATACAGATGAGTTTCCTGCCACCACTTTTCCCGCTCTTCGTCGGTGGGACAAAGAATGCCAGAAATGCACTCAGACACCGGAGGGTTCGAGGTGCAGGATCACGCGCCTCGTATCATGACACGCCGACACGCCCGAGAGGGATTCCACAGCAGGCCGAGCTTGTTCCCCCGGACTCGGCCGTTACGATGACCTCGGATTTAGATCACGCCGCGCACTTCACAGCAGTGTCGCAAGCTACCGGTGGGCTTGTCCGAGACGCCTTGTATCTAGGAGAGAGGGTGTATAGACAAAGATGGGCCGAATAGGCACGCTCGGATCCCCGATGATCCTCCGCCTAGATGTGGGCCTCGCCGCCTGGCGAATGTAGATGCTCGATTGTAGGCATGGCAAAGACATCTCTACACACGGGAGGGGGACTATACTTTGTACGTGGCTAGGACATCTTTCCCCCCACTGCACTGGGGTTGGTTATGGCGCTCATAGCGCGGGGCCTTCGATCCGGCTACGTAGCTAGACCTCCTTCGCTTCCCGACTTTCATTGATTATCGTGGCGGCTGGGCCGCATGAGGCGAGCTCACATTGATATGTCCCGCACTCATCCTCATCCGTGCTC
The DNA here is from genome assembly GCA_022495995.1 of Adenophora triphylla var. japonica. Lineage (NCBI taxonomy): Eukaryota > Viridiplantae > Streptophyta > Magnoliopsida > Asterales > Campanulaceae > Adenophora > Adenophora triphylla. The sequence goes on along the minus strand of JAFEMH010004025.1, from coordinate 219,969 downwards.
CCGCGAGGTTCTAGATCCGTAAGTACCGTTCCTTACGCCTCTTGGATTGCTTCGCATCTCTTTTTTGTTATCAAGAACCGCATTCTCGACGCTTTTTATGTCCGCTTGTAATGTGTTTCGTCAAAGCTTGTACATTTGACCAGTGGCATATACCGGCGCCGTGGGCATGATTGGCAAGCTCCGTAAAGGCAATGAAGTTTCGGAAGAATCGCTGGCCACAGTGGTTCGATTGATATCTCTCCACCCGGCCAACCGAGAAGGAAGAAGAGCCGCTCCGATGACGTGGGCACCAGCCGGGAGCACTAGAGGACCGACGCCTGACAAAGATCGCAAATGTGCCTCTTTACGCACTCCATTGAGATTGACGATGATGATGAGGATGAGGATGAGGATGGTGGAGCCGAGACGGCCACAGACACGAAGCTTGACTCCGTCGTCATCACGGAGCTTGACGACTACTATCGCACGGGGACCATAGCTTATGAGGCACCTTCTGACGATCCCGACGATGAGCCGCAGGAGGCCGAGGATGACGACGAGGATGGAGATGAGGAGGGTGATGGGGATGGAGATGATTCTCGAGTAGCCCCTTTTTCCCTAGACATTTGTGGCTTTTGGTTATTGTACTCCCTTTGGGGAAAACACATGTTATTATTTTTTTTATGCACAACTTTTGGACTTGATCTACTTTGTATGTACAAATGGTTTGAATGGATGACTTGGATGGATTTTTAACTTGTAAATGAATGCACGGGTGTATATGGGGTAAATGAACCCTTCCCTATGCATTTGAGAAGTGTATGAATGGTATTTACAGCTTTGACATGCCTCGGGATTGCCCGGGGAAAACAGAAGCCGCAGATGTCTGATAACCGATGTGGCTTTATTATGTCGCACGACAAGAAGCCAACCGGCTAGTTCCTGTCGCGTGACATAAGTAAGCTCCGAACCGAATTTTTCATGCCCTTCGCCTCGACCGGAATTGCCGCACACGGTGTTGGAATTGGGGGATCAAAGAGATCACCTACCCGGCCTCCTCGGGACAATGGCAAAGAGATATTAGGTCCCTCCCTATAAGGATGGAAACGGGTGACCTAGGAGGTCAAACAACCAATCCTTCATAGGAATGTGCCAAATCAAAAGAGGTGACCAATATGGTCAGAAAATTGGACTTTTATGAAAAGCTTACGCACCATTGAGAATGGAGAAAGAAAAAGGTGACCAATGTGGTTGGATGGCCGAACCTTTATGAAAGGCTACCTACGTATCCCTGAGGAATCAAGCCTTGATCGTAGTTCAAGCTTTACCTAGACAGCTAGGAATGATGTCTAGGATTTTCGACGTTTTGACAATTAGGAAACTGTCGCCTAGAGTTATCTCAAAGGCACTTTTGGGAGAAAATGTTATCATTAGCAATTGGCACGTTACTTGAGCCTAGGGGTGATTTTTTTCTGGAAACATGGTAGGGACTGGGTTTGGATATACATATGGAATGTATTTGGGAATTGTTTGAGACAGGTTTCAAACAGGTGGGGTTGTATCCCTTGGGTGCGGATCGAACTGTCGTTGTCAACGTGGACGAGAATTCCTTCTTGGCCGAGACCGGGTTTAAACCTCGGGTCTTGACTAAGGTCCTTTTCTTAAACTCGGCGCTTGAAGCCGATGCCGACAGTGCTTTTACAACCAAAGCGTATGTTGGAGTGACCAAACCTTTCTTCTAGGGATGGATGTGACTTATCGGAGCCCCTGGCGGGAGGAAAACTTTCGCAAAACCCCATGTCTTACTAAAGCAAGGAAAGATCCTTTCATTTGGCAAAGCCCCGGTTGAATGAACCGAGCAGCGAAGTGACTCTGGCGAAGCCCCGCCCGGTGTTCTAACAAAAATCCCAATCTGATTGGTACTGCGAACGTGATCCTGGGGTTAATCTGACCAAGACTGAATCCATCTAGGGACCTAGTGAAGAACTCGATGCGAACCCCAAAAATGGCTAAAGAAGCCCCAAGTTTAAAGGAATGGCTTAGCAAAGTCCCAGACTTGAAGAGTTTCAAGGCAATCCTAATGCGAATTGTAGCAGAAGAGGGAAAACCTATCCTTTTCCTTTTTTTTTATTTTCTTTTTTTTTAGTCACTCAACCTTAAGAAGATGTGGACGAAGAGAAGAACTTTTAGGAAGATATATACATGCAGGGGCATATTTTTCGAAAGGTGGGAATAGCTCCCAATTTTGTGTTATTTTGACGGCCTTATTTGACGTAGGCACAAAAACTCGCTTTAGGTTTGACTCTTTTGAGAGAGCATAAGCGTAGAAAGGTTGGTAAAAGTGTATGGAAGCCCCTGCTGATAGAAAATTAGTGTTTAGCTCTATCTTTCCTAAAATGTAGAAAAAGAAGACTTGTCAAGACATCTGAAAACTTGCTTTATTTACAATGATCACAAGATTGCTTAAAACCCTTTATTGATGTTCGGGTTATTCAACCACTAATTTCGATATGAACAAACATTCTTATTAATCATGAGGAGAAAGTCAATTAATGTCGCGGATCAAGGTTGGCTGGTGTGAAAGAAAGGTTTGTGTATAGGGAGGGTCATTGATGAGACCGGGATTTCGGGAATTTGGATGTGCTTATGACCGGACCACCGTTGCCTACGTTCCCCTCATTGTGAGGAGCTCAGTCGCCGTGAGTTCCGGCCTTGGCCTGACCGTTTTGGGAAATGGGATTTGTGGTTCCTTTAGTGAAAAGGCTAGGATGAGAAGATCGGATGATGAGGCATGGGCCTCGGGATGATTCCTTGACCAAGTCATTCTTGGACGGCCGCTTCAATAGCTTTACGATTCTCGTCTTTCATCGGGGGAGAAAGGACTTGCATATGCCTAAAGGCTTATGAAATGCTTCTCGCTTTGCTTCGACCGCCCCATTGTTGTCGACAACTTTCAATTTTTGAGCTTTGGTCTTGCCTCGTCCGTCAAGCTTTTGATTGGTAACGCCGGGTCCTTGGCCTCATTTTTCTTTTATTTTTATGTGCAACCCCGTTTTTGCCTAGACCGCCCTTTTTTGGGATTTTCAAATGCCTAGCCGGGCATTACTCTTTTTGCACCAAGATTTTTTTTTTTTTTTTTATATATGTGCAACCTCGTTTTTTGCCTAGACTCGCCCTTTTCGGGATTTTCGCCTAGCCGGGTATTACTCTTTTTGCACTACACACATTTTTTTCTTTTTCTTTTTTTTTATTTTCTAGAGCACCCGAGGACCAAGGCGAGCCCCTGCTTGAACATTCTTGATACCCTTGAAGTCTAAGCCAAGCCCCTAGGTTGTTGTCGACACGGGGTCAATCTTTCAAGCCGAGTGGCCTTTTTGTCGTTCCTTGATGTTGTCGCCGTCGTTGACTTGGTCAAGATGAAGGTGGACATGGTTTGGGGAAAGTGTATGGCTTTGATGAAGGCCTTTGTGGGGTGAGGAAAGTGTATGGCTTGAAGGCATTAGTTGACTTTCTCACACTTGATTAATCGGAACGTGAATTATTTCGAGAGATTATTTGTGGAGCAATGCAAGTGATCATATAAAATAAAACCATTTCATTAAATGTAATGTAGGTGTGCAAATAATGTCTTAAGTCTAGCAAGAAAAGAAGAAGACTTTTTATAGAAAATTGAAGATTCATTACAATGTCCATAGAGGACTTGATTGAAAGGAAAAAGTACTAGAACCTACGAAGGTCGACCGAGAGACTATTTTTCCTTTTTTTTTTTTTTTTTTTTTTTTTTTTTTTTTAAGGATAGGTAAACCCTAGTCTAGCTACTCTTCGCGGGTTGGACTCGCCAGTGGAGCTTGAGCTTTCCTTCGTGAGATCGCCCACCGAATTTCTTTCTTCGCATCCACACACTTGTCCGTCACATGACCATAATGCTTGTGGTACTCACGTAACTTGGTCCCGTCAACTCTACTGGGTTTCTTGGCTTATGATTCTCGAGAGGTGTGAGAAGGCTTCGTTTCACCAAATCGTTGAAAACTTTGCTCATGGGCATCCCAAAATCATCAGCCGACGTTTTGGACCTTGCACTTCTTGAATTGACCTCTTGTCATAACTTTCGTCTTTGGCCCATGGAGGTTCTCAAGCTTCCCATCTTCTATCAACTTCTGGATCTCATGCCTCAAATAGGTGCAATCATCGTTGTTGTGCCCATGGTGTTGATGGAAAAGGCAATGCTTGGACTCATCCAACCGAATACCGGGGTTCCCGGGCTTCCAATTCTCCAAAGGGCTTTATCGCTTTTCTTTCACTAGCTCTTCCAACATCTTGCTTAAAGGCATCTCCATATTGTCAAAATGAAAGGAGCGAGGTTTTCGGGGACCTTGTTGTTCTCAAGACTCATATTCCCATTGTCCAATTGGTTCCACCGTTGGATTTGGTCAAGGAAGCTACGACATTCTTTCCTTTATGAGGGACTCAGGGTCTTGAGCCGGGTACGGTTGCTGCTTGGTACTGGTGGCATTGGGTTATGCTCGGTGGAGTCATTTCCTTGCCTGGTCCGACATCTTGGGTCAAGGGAGTATTGATACTCATCATGAGGTCAAGCTTCTCTTGCATCTGTTTCACTTGTTCCATCAACATTGCCACATAGGGGGGTCAACGGGGACTCTGGGCTACCGGAACCGGCAACAGTGACTTGTAGTAGCGAACCGACGGCTGAATTCATTAAGTCCGAGGTGACAAATGAAAACTTCGGATCATCCTTTGGCAACTCATGATCGCATTCGAGGCGAGTATAGGGGCTTTAACATAGCCACATATCTCAAACCGATTATGTGAGGTTGGAGCATAAACCGGCAGTATTGCCGAGACCGAGGGATAAGTGGGGTGAAATCCAATCCGTTTCCGAGAAGCCGAGGGCAATGGGGCCCTGATGAGCTGGGATGTTGGAAAGGACTGAGGAGAAGTGGTCCTTGGCAAGGGATCATATGTGGTTGGACTGAGGAGAAGTGGTCCTTGGCAAGGGACTGAGATCACTGTTTCTGAAGTCTCATCTTCGACCACTACTAGAGAACCGTTCGACTCAACTGTGACCTGAACTCCATGACGACGAAGAGCACCGATAAGCATGACACTGCTCCTCATGAACCTTATGGGCATTTTCCAAAGCCAGGATTAAATCTTCCTTCCTAACCATCCGATTTCCCGCACCCTCACCGTTTTCGTCACAACCGCCATTCCGACTCTCGAGCCGACAAAACTAACGATTCCCGCCGAACTATCCCCGAACCTAAGGTTTTCTCGCACCGAAAGCCGCCGACCGGTATTCTCGCCCACTTCTTTCTCGCTGCGGGAAAGGGATAGGCAAGGTTTAGACTCGGGGATAGGTAAGGTTTAGACTCGAAGGTAAGTGTTTAGGCTGAAGGCTCAAGTAACATGCACTTATCGCTTTAACTTTTGCTCGAAACACATTTTCTCCTAATCCTAATTGATCGGAAAAGATGAGACCTTGGAAGGTCAAGATTGGAAGTGGAGATCGGACCGAGGAGGTCTCGATTAAGGATTTGACCATGAAAGGTCGAGATGGGAAATCGAAAATCGGACCGAGGAGGTCTCAATTAGGAATATGACCATGAAAGGCCGGAATAGAAAATCGGAAATCGGACCGAGGAGGTCTCGATTGGGGATTTGACCGCGAAAGGTCGAGATAGAAAATCGGAAATCGGACCGAGGAGGTCTCGATTAGGGATTTGACCATGAAAGGTCGAGATGGAAAATCGAAGATCGGACCAAGGAGGTCTCGATTAGGGATATCAGAGATAGGAAAATGCAATTATGATTACATTAATTGTTCAAGTTTACTTAAAATCATGTCTTTTATTAATTCCTATTTGGTTGGAAAAGGGGGGTTTGCCCTTCTTTTTTCGCAACTACTCTGGATCCTGGATCAGTGGGTTCCGTCACTACGTCTATAAGCCCCTCGTATTCCACCCGTATTTCGACCTCCTGTGGTGGACAGCTCGGCGAGGGTCCTATAGGGCACGCGGATCCCACCGACCGAGAGTAAAGAACGCTCCTATCGGGTCTAGCGGGTCATAGGACCTTTCAACGCACGAGCGATGCGGGTTATAGTCAAGGCAATACCGGAAAGTCTCGTCTCTCGCTTTGACGGATCTTCGCGTAGTTTCGCTTGAGCGAATGACGTTTTGACTTTCGGTAATGTCCGAGAATATAATAGGCATAGGTCGGGCGGCAAAAGCCGGATGACACAAAGGTCACATTGAACTTCGTTGCATACGCCGGGCGTGAGTTAGAATCGAAGTCAATGCCGGGTCAAGATCTTGCCAATTTTTCCTTGTCGGAATTTTAGCAGAGCTTCGCTTGAGCGAAAGATCTTTTGATTTGTTGGCAAAGACTCGGTCTTGACTCTTACGCATTCCGTGCAGGTCAAGGTCAATAGTTAATGCTCTGAGTCGAGATCTCGCCAATTTTCCTTGTCGAAATTTTGCGCACTTCGCTGAGCCACAATCTTGGCTTCCGTTATGAACTAAGGTTTGACCTTTACGAGTGTATGCGATTGGGCTATATGACACGGACTAGACCAAAAACCAACCAAAAGTCACGGTTTTTTGAAACGTGTGACACCTGACCGTGCATTGGGTCGACACCGGCCGCCATGGGGAGGTTGGGATGATTCCGTGCGCGCCCGGGAGCATCGTAAGGCCGTCCGTGATCGCAGCTGGAACCACCCTCGGGTTTGAAGGACGTGCGTGCAAAAGTGTACAGGATATATCAGGTGCGCGTAGTGTGCGGTCTCCTAAAAATGTTCCTTTTTGAGTTAAAACAGAGATTTTCATAAATGTGTTTTAAAGGAATGATTTTCGGGACGGGGGAAAATGCAACACATAAGCACGTAAATTTTCTCGGGAACCCCGCCGCCATGGAGCTGAGTAGCCCCAAGCTGCTAGGACTGCCAGATTAACCATGATTTTTCCTGGTGGAATTGCCACTGAGGTCGCCCGGTTAGAATCCAATGAGGATTGAGCCGTACGACTGCATGGATCAATTTTCCAGGTTCCACTCCTTTTGCTATTTTTCGGGTTGTTTCCCGTTTCAAAGTATGCACAGATTCCAAGATGCAAATGATGCAATGCATGGTAAAGAAAGCAAGCACGATTAATGAAATCGGCGATGGGAGTCTAACCCGCTCAAAGGGAAAAGCTTTCTTTTATTTTTTCAAAATTATATTATTTTTTTTTCGAAAAGGGATACTGATACGTGGATTGTTAAACCACCGGTTATCCCAACTCCCACGTCAGGGAGTGTACAGGAAGGGTAAGTGGTTTCCACCTATATACCGAGTATCAATTTTTTTTGTTTTGAAAATAAAATCTTTTCTCCTTTGGGATGTTCCCCAGCGGAGTCGCCAAACTGTGAATGTGTGCCCAAATTTTGTTTTTGTTGGATTCACGCGAGTTTGAAGACATCCGGTTTAATTTGAAAAACGGAGTCGCCACGCCATTTTGATTACCTCAAAACTTTGAAAAAAAGGTTTTATGGGTTCGGAGGTTAAGTTACCCCTTGGGAAGAACGTTTGGCGTTCACCCAAGGTGCCTTGCCGGAGCAAGTCTCCCGAGATTTCATTAATCGTGCTTGCTTGCGTGCTTTCTTTGTGTGCATGTGTTTGAGAGTAAAAGGGGGAAATGTCCCAAGTTATCTTCCGGACGTACAAACCATTTGTTGGTTGTCGCTCGGGATTCCTTGGAATTTATGTATTTGGGATTATGATCCCGTCCTCATCTTGTGACTTGTGATCATCACATTTTAACCTCGGGACCCTCGGGACTTGCGTGATCGAGAGAATGACTCTCTTTGTGGTCAAAGATGAGGTTCTTTAGGAAGGAATATCCTTAGCCCATCAATCCTACGCTTTAAGACGGTCGAGCTCGTATAGAGGCTTCATACTCTTTCTTAAGCAATAATCGGAGATGTAGGGTTCAAGGTGTCCCTTTCTAAAGAGATATGGAACCTTTAATGGAAGGAACAATGCAAAGATGAGAACTTTTACACCGGTCCGTTCCAAGGTTGCTAATGGGGACATGGGGGAAATGCATGTGAAAATGATACTTTAGTGAAAAGATGGCATTTTTGGAGTGTAAAGAATGTCTTTTGGTTGCAAGGGATGCCTTTTGTGCAAAGAAAAGATTTTTATGTAAAGAATGTATTTTTATGTTGGAAAATAGCATTTAATGCACAAATGATGCATGAAAATGGCAAAGAATGATTTTTTAATGCAAAGTATGCATTTTGAGTATGAAAATGAGTTTTTAAATGCAAAAGATGCATCTTTAATGTGAAAAGGGGGTTTTTTGAATGCAAAGGATGCACCATTAAAGCAAAGATGTCATTTTGGTGAAAAAGATATCCTTTAATGCAAATGATGTCGCTTCCGTATGCAAATGTTTTAGTTTAAATGCAGATTGATGCATTAGAAAAGGAAAACATCAGTATTGCAAATGAAAAGATAAGGAGTCTCGCAACCGGCTATGTATGTCGCGCGACATAGCCGCCTATGTCGCGTGACATAATAAGCCATTTTGCGTAAGCCTAAACAACTGAGATTTGCAGAGGTAACAAGGCACCACAATGGTCAAGTTACTTCACAAACAAATCTCAGAGAGCATGTTTATTGATAATGAACACTTCAAGAGGGTGTGGATATGAGGGATCCACACTCATCTTGAGTGTTCATGCAAAACCAAGTCAAAACGGAGATTTTATATGAAATGTAATGAAATAAAATGTGGATCTGGGTAATATGAAGCTAAAGCATGCAACTTTAATCAGAATACTACATTATCAATGCATGTAACACATAGATTTCATATTCAAAGGAAAATAGAGAGTGGAAAAGGGGTAGAAACTCGTTACCCTTGAAGATCCACAACTCCTATATCAAGTTAGATATAGGAGCCTTTTAGCGTCCTCCTCCGGAGACTGAGTTCAGGCCTTGGATCCTTGAGAACCTCGAGTTCTTGATGTATAGGAAGTGTGTGTGTGTGTGGGAAGTGTGTGTGTGATTAGTTTGGGAGGATTGAGGTGATTTGGGGGGTATGTGAGGAGAGAGGAGGCTTCTGGAGCGTATTCCCTATAGAGGGGGACTGAGGGGTGGAGGAGGTGTGTCCAAAATGAGAGGTGAAGGCCTCTATTTATAGGCTGCCTGCATGGGCTTGTTATGTCGCACGACATGATAAGCCATAACCGTTTTCCTTCTAGAAACATGCAAGGTGGCATGGTTCTAGAACTCTCTCTCTGGCTGGTTATGTCGCACGACATAAGTAGCCACATGCAGTTCCTTCTAGAAACATGCAAGGTGGCAGGTTTCTAGAAGGTTTCTCTGGCTGGTTATGTCGCACGACATAAGTAGCCAGATCTGGCTTCTTCTAGAAACGTGCAAGGTGGCAGCCTTCTAGAAGGGTTTTGGGATTAAGAAAAACGTGTTTCTTAATCACCAAGCATTCCCTTCAGCCCTTAAAAGGCTTGGAACAGTTCCGGAATTGTTTCGGAACTTTAGGAAAATCCGGGGAATTACCGGAAAAATTACCGAAATTGCCGGGAAAATTAACCGGAAGGCATGAGCCAGATTTGGGTACTTACACACGTGCACATTTTTATGGGCACGTTATGTCGCACGACAGGACGAGCCTTACTGGCTTCTTGGCACCAAGTAACCGTTCTGGAACCTTCCTTAATAATTCCTTATAGGTCCAAACTGGATAATTCCCCATAGGTCCTTAGACCAGGATTAACATCCTATGGGTACTTCCAGCCCAAGAAACTTACGAAAGCCCTCGGAGGCCTAGGAATGAGATGTGAATATACCAAAATGCCCCTAGTGCACTTTTTATTGTATTAAAAGGCACTTATAAAGGGTCGCGAGTTAGATTGGGGTACTCACAGTAGCCCCTCGGCAACGTCACTTATGGAAGAAGTGGGGTTGTCGATAAGAAAGGATCCCAAGCCTAACGAGCGGCTGATGGGAAAGATAGACCAGAATGGTCGAATGGCTGGACCTCTCAAGAAAGGATTCTTACGTATCCCTAAGAGGGAATTAAGTCAGATCGTAGTTCAAGAAGATCCGAATAAGATGCAGGACAAACCTAAAGGAAAATGCGGTACGAACTCGAAGGCGGTACGAGATGAATCTGTAGGACGAACCCGAAGGAAGTGCAGGACAAACCCAAAGGAAGTGCAGGACAAACCCAAAGAAATGCAGGACAAACCCAAAAAAGGTACAGGACGAACCCAAAAGATGATACAGGATGAACCCAAAGGATGCACAGGACGAAACCAAAGGAATTACAGGCGAATCCAAAGGATAATCGAGACTAACTCAAAAGTAGCGCGAGATGAACTCAAAGGAAATGAAATGACTTTTTCGAGAAAGTAAACATAAGACATGATGATTTGCAGTTGAATGAGATATGCTTTCATACCTGTGCTGTGCTTACCTGCGAGGGTCGCGCACGAGAGGATCGCTTAAGGTGATTGGCTGACTTTGAGAGCATTTTCCGGGTAGAACATGAACTTTGCTGTTAAATTACCATGCAAAACGGACTTTGCTGACGATTTGCTGTGTAAAACGGACTTTGCTGATGATTTTTCCGTGCAAAATGGATTTTACTGATGATTTGGGTGCAAAACGGACTTTGCTGATGATTTTCCATGCAAGACGGACTTTGTTGTCGCTGAGGCTGATGAGTATGATGAATATTGCTTGGAGACTGAGGTGCATTAAGTTTCTTCAGCCGATGTTGATGAGTCCACAGAGGATGAAGATGAAAAAAGATGAGGCAGAGTATGCCACTTGCCATCTGTAGGGTTTGAATTCTTTGTCCAGATTGTGAGTGAGGAACAGTCTCCATGATCAGATCATGATCATTTGATTATTGCACCCTGTGGGGAAAAACACAACACTCTAGGCACTTTGCATGAATTTGAACTCAATTATTGTTAATTTTATGCATTGTTAATCTTGTTTGCACGAGTCCATCTCAATCGAGGATGAAAATGAAGTGAGGATTTTGTAGATAGTGATTGTATGTATGTAGAAAATGATGGATTGTATATGTATATATGTGATGGCCAAATGAACCCTCTCCCATGTATTTGAAAAGTGTATGGGTGATGATTGAGGAATGTATGGATGACATGTTGCAACATAGGCAAGTCGGGGCGTGCCCTGGGAGTATAAATTGCAACAGGTGATTGCTGGCTGATAAGAACAAGGTGTGTCGCATCCGAAATAGCAAGTAGCAGAGTGAATGCAGAGAATGTCCTGGCAAAAATACTGATACAGGAGAGCCTGAGAGAACAGCTTAGCAAAGCCCCAACTTGAAGAGATCCAACCAGCCCTATTGCAGACAGAAAGGAGTCGAGAGAGGGATCTAGAAATGGAAGGAGGAGAGCTCAATATATAGGCATAATTTAGGCAGAGTGACAGTAAGGAGTCAAGAGAGGGATCTAAAAATAGGAGGAGGAGGGCTCAATATATAGGCCTCTCAGTTGGGCAAGGTATGTCGCACGACGTCACGTGCACATTTTCATGGGCACGTTATGTCGCACGATAGGACGAGCCTTATTGGCTTCTTGGTGCCAAGTAACCATTCTGGAACCTTCCTTAATAATTCCTTATAGGTCCAAACTGGATAATTCCCCATAGATCCTTAGACCAGGATTAACGTCCTATGGGTACTTACAACCCAAGAAACTTACGAAAGCCCTCGGAGACCTAGGAATGAGATATGAATATACCAAAATACCTCTAGTGCACTTTTTATTGTATTAAAAGGCAATTATAAAGGGTCGCGAGTTAGATTGGGGTACTCACAATAGCCCCTCGGCAACGTCACTTATAGAAGAAGTGGGGTTGTCGATAAGAAGGGATCCCAAGCCTAACAAGCGGCTGATGGGAAAGATAGACCAGAATGGTCGAATGGCTGGACCTCTCGAGAAAGGATTCCTACGTATCCCTAAGAGGGAATTAAGCCAGATCGTAGTTCAAGAAGATCCGAATAAGATACAGGATGAACCTAAAGGAAAATGCGGTACGAACTCGAAGGCGGTACGAGATGAATCTGTAGGACGAACCCGAAGGAAGTGCAGGATAAACCCAAAGGAAATGTTGGAAAAACCCAAAAGAGGTACAGGACGAACCCAAAAGATGATACAGGAAGAACCCAAAGGATGCACAGGACGAACCCAAAGGAATTACAGGACGAATCGAAAGGATAATCGAGACTAACTCAAAAGTAGCGCGAGATGAACTCAAAGGAAATTAAATGAATTTTTCGAGAAAGTAAACATAAGAATGATGATTTTCAGTTGAATGAGATATGCTTTCATACCTGTGCTCTGCTTACCTGCGAGGGTCGCGCACGAGAGGATCACTTAAGGTGATTGACTGATTTTGGAAGCATTTGCCGGGTAGAACACGAACTTTGCTGTTAAATTACCGTGCAAAACGGACTTTGCTAACGATTTGCTGTGCAAAATGGACTTTCCTGATGATTTTTCCGTGAAAAACGGACTTTGCTAATGATTTGCCGTGCTAAACGGACTTTGCTGATGATTTGCCATGCAAGACGGACTTTGTTATTGCTGAGGCTGATGAGTATGATGAATATTGCTTGGAGATTGAGGCACATTAAGTTCCTTCAGCCGATGTTGATGAGTCCACAGAGGATGAGGATGATGAAAAAAGATGAGGCAGAGTATGCCACTTGCCATCTGGAGGGTTTGAATTCTTTATCCAGATTGTGATTGAGGAACAGTCTCCATGATCAGATCATGATCATTCGATTATTGCACCCTGTGGGGAAAAACACAACACTCTAGGCACTTTGCATGAATTTGAACTCAATTATTGTTAATTTTATGCATTGTTAATCTTGTTTGCACGAGTCCATCTTAATCGAGGATGAAAATGAAGTGAGGATTTTGTAGATAGTGATTGTATGTATGTAGCAAATGATGGATTGTATATGTATATGTATGATGGCCAAATGAACCCTCTCCCATGTATTTAAGAAGTGTATGGGTGATGATTGAGGAATGTATGGATGACATGTTGCAGCATAGGCAAGTCGACGCGTGCCCTGGGAGTATAGATTGCAGCAGGTGATTGCTGGCTGATAAGAACAAGGCGTGTCGCGCCTGAAATAATAATTAGCAGAGTGAATGTAGAGAATGTCCTGGCAAAAATACTGATACGGGAGAGCCTGAGAGAATAGCTTAGCAAAGCCCCAACTTGAAGAGATCCAATGCAGCCCTATTGCAGACAGAATCATCAGGCACCCATCTTTCAAACTTTAGTCAATCATTTATTGGAAAAGACTCGGGAATATACACATGCAGAGGCATATCGAAAAGTGGGAACGAAATCCGATTTTTTGTAACAAACTCGCTTTGGGCTCTACTCTTTTGAGAGAGTATAAGCATAACAAGATGTGGGAAAGTGTATGGAAGCCCCTACTGACAGAAAAACAGTGTTTGGCTCTATTTTCCTATGATGTAGAAAAAGAAGACTTGTCGAGACATTTAAAAACTTATTTTCCCTTTATTGATGTTCGGGTTATTCAACCACTAATCTTTACATGATCAAATATTTTGATTAATCATGAGGAGGAAACCAAATGATATCAAGAATCAAATTTGGAAAGATGGAAAGAGGATTTGTGTATAGGATAGGTCATTGATGAGACCGAATTTTCTGGGATTCAAATGTGTTTATGACCGGACCATTTCTGGTTGCCTACGTTCCCCTCAATGTGAGGAGCTCAGGTTACCGTAGTTCGGGCTTATCCCTATTGATAAGGCATGAGCCTTGGAATTGAGAATGAATGTGAAATTTTGAGATTTTGAGAACCTTTGAAGAATTTGAGGATTTTTTGAGAATTGGATAATTGAATAACATGTCTCCATGGAGTGTCACCGAAAGACACGGATGCGAAGCCCCAGTGAGGCATCCACGGAAAGTGTTTATGGAGAAGAAATGAAATATTCTCACATGAAATGTCAAATGAATTGGATTTGTACAATCTCTGATTGATGGTCTTGAACCATGGTGGATTAGGTTCCAATTTAAGCAAGCAATGAAGTATTAATCTGATTTAGATCTTGATGAGATTAGAATGAAACTGCTATCCGGTAGGAACTGTAGCTTGGTTTCAAGGCTTTGATCGGCCATCAGGTGATTTGGGACATTGTTTGTATCATAACCTCTTAAGGTGAGAGGTCGGCTGGGCTTTTTGCTGACTAAACCTCTAAAGATGAGAGGTTGGCTTTCAAGGATGTGTTTAGGATTTCTATGGCGAGGAGATTGTAATTGCATCTTCAATGTCTCTAAGAATGAGAATCCAGCTTTGGCTTTTGGAGTACCCTCTAAAAGTGAGAGGATGGCTTGGGTTTAATCAAGGTAATGGGGATATCCTCTAAAAGCGAGAGGATGGTTTGGAATTGATTTGTGGATGTTGGTGTTGTGGGTAAATTCAGGATTGCTACATCTTGAGTTGTTGCCAGCATGTCGCCATCTTCACACCCGTAGTCAAGGTAAAAATTACTTGCATAATTAATTCATTATTTATTTATTTCTGTTATATTCAATTACAGGGGTAAAAGAACGTGGGAAAAACATGTTTCATGGACTCCTTTCAACGATTTGAAAGACCAAGTCAAGATGAGGATAACATGCCGAAATTCTAGGAAAGTTTGTTAGGATTTTATCTTCTGTTATTTTTTCTATTTAAAAGCTCATGGTTGGAACACATCACACAGACACACACGAATTACTCACACACTGTTCACAAGTACTTTGTAATCCGACATAGCTTCATCTTTTATAACTCAGAGATATTAATACAATTGTTTGGGAAGGAAGGTTCTCATAATCACCTCCCGAGGTTTTGTGCTGGCGAGATAGTTATCTCAAGGGTTTTCCTCGTTACATGATCGAGCCATCCTAGTTTCATTGTTAAACCGATTATATTCCATTGCACCCTCCTTAGTTTTATTTCGAATTTATTCATTGTTGATTGTTTTTTACCAAAACAGTTTGGTGCCCACCGAGGGGCCATTGGTTTTTTAATCGGTTCAAAATTCTTACATTTCTACCATGTCTACCCAACCTATGACTTCCGCCGTCAGCAAAACAATTCCTAGCAGTGCGAATCCCCAAACCAGTAGCAGGCCAACAACCGGAGGCCAAGAAACATTGCCTCCTCCTCCGCCTGCGAACTCTAGCAAGAAGCAGATGTCGCCATCTCCTGATCTTGAGATCAAGAGCATGCTCGTTCAGATGAAGAATCAGCTGGATCGTCAACAAAATAGCACCTCCTTGATAGCCAAAAGCTTGATAAAGGTGCAAAGAGATCAAGAGTTGCTCTCCAAAAGAATGGATGCTGTCTCTCCTTACCATCCTAGAGCCCTTGATTTCAACATTGGGGACAACTCTCAAACTTTCAATGAATTCCTTTCGATGGCATCATCTGTAAGGATGTCGTCATCACCAATCCTGGCGTCTTCTCCCATAATGACTTCTGTGGCGATGTTGACACCCTTAGCCACCAGTGCCTACAGGATGACTTTTCCAGAAGGACCCGTCTTCACTAATAGCACCGTCCTGACGTCCTCTGCAGATAATGCTTTGGTCATTATAAAAATTTCTGTTGAACCTTCCGACCTTGAACTTCCTATTTTCGCTCTGCCCCTGAACTTCTAGAAAACCAATTTTTTTCTCTCAATTTTCCAATTTTGCAATAAGGTCCCTGCACTTTCAAAAATTATGGCTTGACCCTTGAACTTCCAAAGTGGGCACAAAATGCTTCTAATTTGCTCAATCTTCACTTGGACCCCTGAAAACTAAATAAGCACTAAAAACACCCATTAAAACACACAAAACTCATAGATTAAGCTAAGAATAAGTTCATAAAATATTCAATGGATGAGTGTAAAACTCACTCATCACTCTGCAGATAATGCTAATCCTTTCGTTAATTTCAATACTAGTTCTGCTTTGGATAATACTGCTTGTACTACTAACCCTTTTGCAGGTACTTACATTGCAAATCAGCTTCAGGAATTGAGAGATATGATCATGAATGTGCCAGGTGTCACCTCGCCTATCCAGCAGGTCTCCCCAACATGTTACAATCAATCTCGCTTTACTCCAGCAATTGCGCATGTCGACATCCCGAAAGGATTTAGCGTTCCTGCCATGAGTTGTATGATGGAAGTTCTGATCCTGAGGAGCATGTTGCCCACTACCAAGAAAAGATGGAGATCGTTCGAATTCCGCTCCAGTTTTGTGTGGCTTGTTTGTGTCAAGGGTTTGGTTCGACGTTGGTAGGACCGGCATTGAAGTGGCTGATCCGTCAACCTCCTGGTTCTATTGGCTCGTTTGCTAAACTTGTCAACTTGTTCAACAATCAATTCTCTTGCAGCCGACAATATGAGAACCTCACTAGTGATCTTTACCGTGTCACCCAGCAGCCCACCGAAGCCTTAAAGGACTATGTTAACAGGTTTAATAAAGAAGTTCTGGAGATCCCCAACCTGGACATGGCGACAACTGCATAAGCTTTCAAAATGGGCTTGAAGAAGGATTCCCCTTACTATGAAGATTTGGTTATGAACTCATGCAAGAAGATGGAGGATATCCAAAATTGAGCTCTAAGATTTATTAGGCTGGAAGAGGACAAGGTGCAGCAATCCAAGAATCCTGACAAGGCTTCATCATATGACCATCCTGACAGGAAGATAGAGTCGCCTCACCAAAGACAGAGCAAATCCAGACCCTACCATAGAAATGACCATAACAAAGTCAATTGTGTGGAAGATGATGGAGATGATGATGATTTTGAATCTCCTAAAATCTCTGATTATTGTTTCTCTGTTGATGTTTCAGGTATCCTGTATGCAATGAGCAATCTTGGAGATAAAGCAAGGTAGCCTCGAAAGACTGACAAGTCATCCTGCTGGAGGGATAAATCCAAGTGGTGTGCTTACCACAAGGATTTTGGACATCTTACCGAAGATTGCATCGCCTTGAGGAAAGAAATTAGTTACCTGTTATCTAAGGGACATCTCAAAGAGCTCATTGGGAACCACAAGACCAAGACGGAGAACAAAGAACCCATTGCAACCAGACCGCCATATCCTCCACCGGTAACAAAGGTAGTTAATGTTATTAGTGGTGGTTCTGATATTTGTGGTACTTCTTATTCTGCAGCTAAGAGATTCTCTAAGCAAGCTAAGGATGAGAAGCCCGAGAGATCCTCCAAGATGTCGCAGCTCACATCCTAAGATGTCATCTCCTTCGAAGAGAGCGACAGGGATCATGTTATGGATCCTCATCATGATGCCTTGGTCATTGCACTCCAGATCGCCAATTGCAAAGTCAGACGTATCCTAGTAGATGGAGGCAGTTCAGTGAACCTCATCATGCTAGATGCCTTGAAAGAAATGAAGATCCCTGAAGATAGCATTGTAAAAAGAACCTCCGTGCTCGTGGGCTTCAGTGGAGAAACCAAAAGCATAGTGGGTGAGATTACACTTCCAGTCTATGTCGAAGGTATCAACTCCATGGAGAGATTCTGCGTGATTGATAGTGCTACATGTTACAATGTAATTCTGGGAAGACCCTGGATCCATGGAATGAAGGCAGTGCCATCCACTTATCATCAATGTGTCAAGATGCCGACACCCTGGGGAGTTGTCAAGGTTTATAGTGATCAGCAGTCAGCTAAAGAATGTTATATGACTTCCATGAAGGCGTCGACATCTCCCAAGATGGCATAGCAATTACAGAGAAAGGCCCGTGAGGTTCTGGAGGCGAAGGAGCATGACGTGAAAGAGATACTCTTAGACCCCTCAAACCCAAATCTCAAGGTGCTGGTTGGTCAAGATGTTCCAGCAGAAATCGAAGAAGATCTTGTCAACCTCTTGAAAAGCAGGATTAGAAGCTTTGCCTGGAAGCATGAAGATATGACAGGCATCAGCAAAGATGTCATCACCCACAAACTCAACATCGATCCATCCTTCAGACCAATCCACCAAAAGAGATGAAAGTTCGCACAGGAGAGGAACATAATCACCCAGGAAGAAGTAGACAGATTGCTCAAAGCTAAGATGATCAGAGAGGTTGAATACCCAAGATGGCTAGCAAATGTGGTGGTGGTAGAAAAGAAGAATGGAAAGTGGAGAGTTTGTGTCGACTTCACAAACTTAAGCAAAGCTTTCCCCAAAGATCCTTTCCCTTTGCCACACATTGATACTTTGGTAGATGCTACTTCTGGACATGAAGTGTTGACTTTCTTGGATACATCTTCAGGATTCCAGCAAATCCAGATGGAGCCATCCGACCAAGAGGACACCGCCTTCATTACCCCAACAGGTATTTATTGTTATATTGCAATGCCTTTTAGACTGAGAAATGCAGGTGCTACATATCAGAGGCTAGTCAACATGATGTTCAAAGAGCAGATTGGGGACACCATGGAAGTATACATCGACGATATGGTAATAAAGTCAAAGAAAGCTGAAGATCATGTTCGGGATCTTACCCAAGCATTTAACATCCTGGACAAATTCAACATGAAGCTGAACCCAGCAAAGTGCAATTTGGCATAAAGTCCGGAAAATTCTTGGGATATATGGTGACGCAAAGAGGGATAGAAGCAAGCCCAGAGCAAATAAGAGCCATCATCAATCTAACGTCACCCAAATCCATCAAAGATGTTCAAGGATTGATGGGGAAAGTGGCAGCATTGAATCGATTCATCTCAAAATCCTCAGACAGATGCAAGCCATTCTATGACATCTTGAAGAAAAATTCCAAGTTCGAATGGACTGAAAAGCATGAACAAGCCTTTCAAGATTTAAAGCTGTACCTGTCAACGCCTCCCCTACTCTCAAAGCCTCAAGAAGGTGAGCCATTATGTGTTTACTTAGCTGTCTCCGAAACCGCAGTTAGTGCCGTCCTGGTCCGTGATCAAGATGGCGTCCAGCAGCCAATATACTATGTAAGTAAAACATTGCTCGATGCGGAAACCAGGTATTCACACCTTGAAAAGTTAATATTAGCTTTAATTTCTGCTTCAATTAAGTTAAGGCATTATTTTGAAACGCATATCATTGTCATTCGTACTAACTATCTAATAAAAAGTGTAATGAAAAAACCAGAAATGTCAGGAAGGATGGCCAAATGGTCCGTTTAACTAAGCACTTATGACATCAAGTATGAGCCTAGAACAACAATAAAATCACAAGCACTTGTAGACTTTGTGGCAGACTTTAGTCCAAGCATGCAACCAGAAGTAGAACTTGAAGTCCAACAATTCCAAGATGGGGACATCCTGCGGAAGTGGACTCTATTCACAGATGGTGCTTCTAATATGAGGGGCACAGAGCTAGGTGTTGTCCTAAAGTCACCACAAGGGGACATCATACCCCAGGCCATTAGTTGTGATTTTAAAGCCACCAATAATGAAGCAGAATATGAAGCCTTAATCGTGGGCCTGACCGTGGCTCTAGACATGAACATTAAAGCAATACAGGTATATAGTGATTCATTATTACTTGTAAATCATTTTAACATTTCCTATGCAGCAAAAAATGCCAAGATGACAGCTTATTTGGGTATTGTGAAAATTTTGGCAAGCAAATTTCAAATCTTCTCTTTTGAACGAATACCCCGAGAAGAGAACTCTCAAGCAGATGCATTGGCCAATCTTGGATCAGCTTTCAAGAGCTTATCTCAGACCAATATACCAATCATACATGTTGACATTCCTACGGTGGAAAGGTTAGAACTTTTCTGTACGGATGACGACATCCCAGATGATCAGATAGAGACATCTTGGACGACGCCAATAATTAAATATCTTCAAGATGGCACCATCCCTAATGAAGAAAAGAATGCTAGAGCATTCAGGGTAAGGATTTCAAGATTCATATTAATAGATAATGTGCTGTTTAAGAAATCATTTGCAGGTCCATATTTGAGATGTCTCGAAGCTGACAAAGACAATGAAGTCCTAAGAGAGTTGCATGAAGGATCATGTGGTAACCATTCTGGGGGCAGAAGCTTATATACAAAGGCTCTAAGAATGGGTTATTACTGGCCAACAATGCGTCAAGATGTTGCCATCTTTGCCAAGAAATGTGATTCCTGCCAGAGGCATAGCGACATCCTGCATCAGCCCGCAGAGTTGCTTCATCCAATCCTCTCTCCTTGGCCGTTCATGAGGTGGAGAATGGATATAGTGGGAAAATTGCCTAAAGCTCCTGGAGGGAAAGTATTCTTGCTTGCAATGACTGATTATTTCTCTAAGTGGGTTGAGGCTGAATCCTATGTGCAAGTTCGTGATAAAGAAGTCATATCCTTCATTAAGAAAAATATATTTAGTATATTTGGCATCCCCTCTGAAATAATATGTGACAACGGCTCCCAGTTCATCAGCAAGAAGACGCAGGATTTTCTTACTAGGTGGAGAGTTAAGATGGTGACATCCTCACCTGTTCATCCTCAAGCAAATGGCCAGACAAAATCAAGTAACAAAATAATTATCAATAACCTAAAGAAGAGGTTAGATCAAAAGAAGGGAAGATGGGCGGAAGAACTTCCATTTGTCCTTTGGGCAGATAGAACCACACCAAAGAGCGCAAGAGGCCAAACCCCTTACTCATTAGTATTTGGAGCAGAAGCAGTCATCCCGGCAGAAGTCGTCGTCCCTACTGCCAGATTCAAGATGTTGACACCTGAGCAGAATGATGCCAACCTGAGTCATGATATAGATACCATTGACGAACTAAGGGACTATGCCAAGATCAGAATAACAGCATATCAACAGAAGATTGCTAGATCCTACAACAAAAATGTTAGATTACGAAAATTCCAAGTTGGTGATCTAGTCCTCCGAAAGGTGTTTCAGAATATAAGAGAGCCCAATGCTGGAAAGATGGCTCCCAAATGGGAAGGGCCATACTTAGTTGATGCTGAAGCAGGTAAAGGCTCCTATTGGCTATCAACCCTAGAAGGAGCAAGGATTCCCCGAAGCTGGAATGCTATTCATCTTAAGACCTACTTTATGTAAGTTTCCATGATTACTTTACAATGCAAATAAAACCAAGGTACGATCTTTACCATTCTAGTTTCAATAAAAGTACATGTTTCCATTTTTGTTTATTTTTTGGAATGATTACTGACTTAAGCATCGGAGGGGCGTTAGCTAAGCTAACGCCTACCCCTAACATGTTTCTGTTTTGCAAGGAAACAAGAAACATTTGAATAAAACTCATTGGTAAACAAAGATCTTAGTATCCTTCCAAGAAGTTAACATCTTAAATCAGGTACGACCTTTTTCTTACTTTCTGTTTAAAAAGTATTTTTATAGTTCTAGCACTTTTTTACTTTATTTTATCAAATAAAAGGAGACATCAAAAAAGATGTCGAAATCTCTCTTCAACTTGTTATTTTGCAAGAAGTTGACATCTTAAATCAGAAGTCTTCAATTCATTCCAAATCCTCATGAAAACAACCGTTTTTGAGACTGGTCATCTCACCTTCGTTTAAGGTACTTAATCCCTTCAAAGGTTTAAAGAAATGACTTTCTTTCATCTCATTAAGGTTTAAGCACCTCACCTGGAGCGCACGATGTCAACCTTGATTGAGGTGTGTGGTGGGCCCATATGTTTAATATGTACGAATTACCCATTTCCACTCAATCAATGTGTTAGACCCTAAGATTTTTACAATTGGTTATGACACATACGTGTCATCTAAGAACAAATTGTTATTGACATTTACATGTCAATCTAAGTAATTGCAAAGGATTTCTACATCCACTCGCAAGTTGTTACCATCTACGAAGAGGTTAACATATCAACCTCCTGAATTCATTTTTCACAAAGATACTTGGGGAAAGTTTTTTCACCAAAACCCAAGCAAAAGTTTTTACCTACAGAAAGCATAAAAGTGTTGGACCAACCCAACACTTGAAAAACAAATTGTCTTGGCCCTTATGGGCCGATTACAAACCAAAAAATTGTCTTTGGGATGCAGCCCAATTCAAAACCAAAGTTTTCCAAAACAAAGTTTTAAAACCAATTTTTTTTTACCAAAAGAACCATCTTCTTTTCTCCTTCATGGGGTGGCTACTGCCGCTGATGTTGTTGCTGCTCCTTCTTCAAAGATGTCATCATCCTTAGCTACTGAGGATCCTTCTCCTATCTCCTCTTCCTTAGCATCCAAAGCCTTCAAGAGGGAACGTTGTTGTTCAACATTCCACTCTGTATGCTTCCCAGCATCAAATTCCTCCATCATCTGAATTTTGATCTCTATCATGCTTCGGGCAGCATAGGCCATCATATTCTTCTTTATATCTTCAATCTCTTGCAGCTGGGTGTCTTGGATGGAAGACATTCCTTTCATTAAGCTTTCCACCTCCTTATGTAGATCTTCATTCTTCTTAGCCAAAGCCTCCCTCTGTTTCTTGATCTGTATAACTTCCAGCACCAACTTTCTATTCCTTTCCTCAAGACTGCTCATTCTTACCTTAGTTGCATCAACACCCTGTAAAAACCAAAATTTAATCAAAACTCTGAGATGCACTATTCAAATAAAATTTCTTTGAAACTCTGTTTTTTTCAAGAAAATTACCACAGTAGCCCTAGCAAGCGCCTCCTCTACATCAGCCAAGCCCGTTTCATCCACATTTATCACCTCCTTAGAACTACTCTTCCTCTTCTTCACCCTAGCTCCTACAGATGGTGCCTCCATCTCTCTCTTAGGCACCAGCAACTAATTGCTTACCTGGGTTTGCCCCACAAAATCTTGAAGATCCTTTAGAGAAAAAGCACCAGTAGACTTTGAAACTGTCAAGAAAGCGCGCTGTCAGAAGAAGGCAGAATCCAGATACATAAAGAAAAGATTTTCATAGACAAGATTTAAAGATCTTACCAGTAGACATTTCGGTAGATAGTGGTATCTCCTTGTCCTCAGAGATTGCTATGGCTTCAAAAGGTTGGAAAGATCGCTCCCCCTCTAAGAACTCCAACAATCTTCTCACCTTCCCAATTGTCTCGGCAGATGGAGGGAAAAGCTTAGCCCAATCAATAGCTGCAAAAACAAAACAAGGAAAATTACAACAAGTAAGTGCGGGAAATAAGGGAAAATTGAAGTTTGAAAGAGGGATACCTTCCCTATTCCATTCAGTCGCCAAGAAATCTCCTTCCTCCAAGGAATTCTTCTCAACAAAAAAGTATTTCGATTTCCAACCCCTATCATTCACGGTTACTTTCAAAAACAGAGGTTTCTTGCTTGACCTAGTCTTAAGGAGGTATCTCATGGAACCAAAAGTTTGGAGCTCGTATACAAAGGCCAACTCCCTCAAACCTATGTCTAAACCGAATTCACGGTTCACTCGCAAAACACAAGAAAAGATCCTCCAAACCATAGGCATCAGTTGGACAAAAGCGAGGTTAGTTTTTCTAAAAAACTCATTTATCAGTGCAGGGAAAGGATAAGAGAAGCCTAGAGTGAAGGGGTACTCATAGAAACAAACCCATTGCGGAGAAACAAAATCAGACCTAAGGAAAACATCAAAGGGCCTAAAGATGGTAGAATCCGGGAAGCAGTGACGATCTTTGATAGATTCAATCAATTCGTTGTTGAAAACACAGATTTCCTCATCTGGTTTTGCCAACAAACCTTCGCACGAAAAACCCCCATCCTCGTTCAAACTTAGAGGGTTTTTCGGCACCTTGCCCTTTTTCGATTTAACCATTTTTTGAAAAAGCAAAACGGGAGAAAAAGAGAGGGAAATATTTTACCTTGAAGAGGAAATCACCGCTGTGAAGAAGGAGATGGATGAAAACGATTGGAAAAAGTGAAGAAGAAAGTGAAAGGGAACTCGGTTAAAAACCCTAGATCCTTGGGGTAGTTACGCTAATTAAGTGGAATTAAACTCCTCAACCGCCACGTATCTCTTCAAAATTAATTAACTGCCAAGCTTCTAGAAGAAAGTAGAAAAACTGTCCTTTTAAATTCTTTTAAAGACAGTTTTTGGAGACAATTGTTGTGGGTAAATTCAGGATTGCTACATCTTGAGTTGTTGCCAGCATGTCATCATCTTCACACCCGTAGTCAAGGTAAAAATTACTTGCATAATTAATTAATTCATTATTTGTTTTGGTTATATTCAATTACAGGGGTAAAAGAACGTGGAAAAAACATGTTCCATGGACTCCTTTCAACGGTTTGAAAGACCAAGTCAAGATGAGGATAACATGCCAAAATTCTAGGAAAGTTTATTAGGATTTTATCTTCTGTTATTTTTTCTATTTAAAAGCTCATTGCTGGAACACATCACACAGACACACACGCATTAATCACACACAGTTCACAAGTACTTTGTAATCCGCCATAGCTTCATCTTTTGTAACTCAGAGATATTAATACAATTGTTTGGGAAGGAAGGTGCTCATAATCACCTCCCGAGGTTTTGTGCCGGCGAGATAGTTATCTCAAGGGTTTTCCTCGTTACATGATAGAGCCATCTTAGTTTCATTGTTACACCGATTATATTCCATTGCACCCTCCTTAGCTTTATTTCGAATTTCTTCATTGTTGATTGTTTTTTACCAAAACAGTTGGTGAGAGGAAATTCATGTTGTCTCTTTATTATTCAAGAGACTCCCTTTGAGTAAACAGCTAGATCCTTATTTGTTTGAGAGAATCACTAGGGACTAGGCTTTTTCGTTGTTTGTTTTTTTTTTTTCATTGAGAGAGAACTTCTGCTAGCCCCTAGTGTGGATCGCTGCATTCCGCATTCTTAAGCTTGGAGGCAGTCAATTTTCTTGAGAGCCATGGGAGCCCCTCGTATAGGCTTTACCTTCTGGAGGTGGCTAAACGGGGTTTCAAAGATGCTGATCTTGAAATGAAGGATATTGTTTGGTGAGGGTGAGGTAATGGCTTTCCTATAGTGAAAGGTTTCAACTGAAATCCCTACCAGATGATCTAAACGAAATTAAGTCTTCATTGCTTGCTTAATGCAAATGCTTTGAACATCGAAATGATGTGTATGATGAAAGAGATGTGAGCATATGAGATGCGAGATAGGGGAGTATCAAAGCATCGGCCTCACCGTTCTATGCCCTTTCCGAAGTAAGTCAGCCAGCCCGCCCACGGTTCATTCTTGAGTTCCCTTGCACGAACTTCCCATAACAGTTTGCCAAGTCCAAGAATGATCGCAACTTCATCTTTTTGTTGGAGCAGATTTTACAATGGCCCGGTCTATCCTTGCATCCACCATTGCAGAATTCCCGCGGCCCTTACAAGTACCTGTTTTAATGGTATTTACATGTTCCTTGAGGCTAAATATACACAACTACACTACGAACTTAACTAAATGGTCCAACAACATCATTTAACAAATTACAAAAAGTAGTAGAGACGTTTATTAAACCGAACGACCCCTACATGGACGTCTCGGCATCGTCTTCGGCTTCCCTTTGTACTTGCCTCTGTTCCGACCATAGATTAAGCTTCGTAAAGTACTTTGCATTAGACAGCCTTCGAACAACTCCACCCCATCCAAAACCGAATACCTGTTCATCATCAATTCCTTAACAAGCGCCCGATAATCACCGCAGATTTTCAGCGCAACATAAGGATCCATCGGGGATCGCCATCAGCTTCGATTCAAGCAAACCCTAACCGCTTGTTCCTCGAATCTGCAATCGCAGCTGCTTTCTGGGCAAAGAATCGTAGCCAAGAATCGGATGCATCACGCCCTCGACCCCTTCAAGGACTGGACAAGCGCCCGACAGTTCCACCCTTAGTCCGCTTCGCAGCAACACGGTTTGTTATATCCCCATAATCAGACCTTGTAATGGCATCCACCGCAGCCCTCACATCGGCCAAATCAGTCCGCAAGTCCCGAACCTGATTTGCCAATGCTACATCCTCATCCGACAAGGCAACCCCCACGAAATCATCCAATCGTGCCATCCATTCCGATGTTGTGCCCACCATTTTTGTCGCAGCTGAAAACCAATATCAAAACTAGGCTCTGATACCAATTGTCACAGGGTTATCTTTTTTTCTCAAGACAACACCTATGCGGCCTGCCCTGGCACCAAGAACAGCAACCCTTCATCCATTGCTAATGCAGCAATGATTATCAACGAGGCACACACACACGAATCAACAATGCACACGAGGATTACGGGTCAAACGCCCAACCTTTTATTACTAAATAATAACAAGGAATACAAAAATGTATATACAAGAGAATAAGGCCAACCAATGCCTTTCTCTCCCAAGAAAGTTTGAATCAAAAAAGAAATCAAGAATGAAAAAGAAAGTTCGAATCAAAAAAGAAATCAAGAATGAAAAAGAAAGTTCGAATCACGATGGAATCACTCGATTCCCGGGAGAACTTTCTATCTATTTTTTTTCTATAGATTTCTATAGATAAAGTGAAAGGCTCCGGTGTATAGAGAAGACCTTAGCGTTTAAGAAGTACCCATAGAAAGGATCGAATCCAATCTTTCTTTTGAATTTCTATTTCTTAGTTGACTACCGAGTTACTCTCAAAAAGGAACAATTTGAATATGGAATAGTGGAATAGAAAGCCCATTTTGAATGATTCTCTTTTTATGTTAGTTTGTACGGTCCAATTCTTTTCGTTGTGGCATCTTTTATACACGACAAAGAGAATGATTAGAATTATAGAATGGATTTCTACCTATGCCTAGATCGCGGAGCAATGGAAATTTTATTGACAAGACCTTTTCAATTGTAGCCAATATCTTATTACGAATAATTCCGACAACTTCGGGAGAAAAAGAGGCATTTACCTATTACAGAGATGGTACGATTTGATTCTTATAAATCCGATTGACACTAAGATGGATGAATAGTTAGTTGCTATTATCAAAGAAATACGTGTATATGTTCTATTATATTGTTAGATTATTCGTAGTCTTACGAGAAAGACACACCATTTTGGATCGGAATGAAAAGAAAAAGAAATCGACGCTTATTGACTGTAAAGTTTGGAAATAGAACAACTCCTTCTGTTGTGTATAGTCGTTTGATCAACTAACAACAAGAATGACAAGGCAACAAGTGAACAGCAAAGCACACAATATTTACAGGCCAAAGCCCAACCTTTTTATTACTCAATAATAACAAAGGATTACAGCAATGTCACAACAAGAGAATAAGTCTTTCTTTCTTTATCAAACTTGCCAAACTCGGATCTGATCCAAACCAGTTTAGATCAGCCATTTAAAATACAGCATTGGACAAGCCAAACTAACTATAACCGTCGGGACACATGGCAATCAAATGTGGTGGCAGTTTTATGTCCTAAAACTGCACATAACTGCCAACCGCCTTGCCTTATCCAACTGCATGCTGCCAGCCTACGTCGCCACCTGTTTTCAGCCTCTCTTGGCCCCAACATTCCAGCAACATCGCCAATGCCAACCCGTTGGTCTGTCAGCTTTTGCCCCGCACAGCCAATGCCAATGCTCAATTCCATTGCAGCCAATCTGCGCACGCCTATGCCCAATGTCATAGCCCGCGTGTGCAACCCATCTCTTGCAGCGTTGCTGCCCAACACAAGGCCATGACATGCCCCGTTCATGCCATGGCCGCACTCACTGCCTTAAGTGCTTACAAACTCTCCCCCACTAGGAGAGTCCGATGTCCTCATCAGATTGTCATTCCAATAAGAACTAATCTGGTCTTCAAACTGCCACAAAGTCACATCACGTTCCCAAGTAGCATCTGCAACGCCTTCCCCCTTCCATTGCCCAAGAAAATCTGTCCTACGATTCTTCTTACTCATCCCCATCGTTCGATGATCAAGAATCTTCTCAATCTACTTCTCGAACTGTTTTGAGACGGTAGGAGGAGCTCGCTTCAACTGTTGTTTCTCCCGCAATAGACTTTCATGAAAAGGCTTCAAAAAACTGACATGAAATGTAGGATGCATCTTCATCCTCTCGGGTAGGTTCAGCCGATACGCCACTGCCCCAACCCGCTTCAACACTTCAAATGGTCCCTCATATCTTGGAACCAATCCCCTAAGTCTCGACTTAGCATTGATGTTCTTCCAGATTTGTGGAGTTAGCTTCAACAAAACTTTCTCCCCAATCTGAAATTCCAACGGCCTTCGCTTCTTGTCGGCATACTTCCGCATTCGATTTTGCGCCTTCGTAAGGCTTTCCGTGGCTTCCTCATATAACTCCTGCCTGTCAATAGCATAACGATACGCTACTAGACAGTCTCCACCCATTCGTTGAACATCAACTTCATTTGGAGTCCGAGGCTGCGCTCCCAACACAATTTCAAATGGACTCTTCCCGGTTGATGAAGAACGGTGCAGATTGTAGCAAAACTGGGCAGCATCCATAAGCTCCAACCAATTCCGCTGACTTGCACTTACATAGTGTCGTAAGTACTCTTCAAGTAAGGCATTGAGTTGTTCAGTTTGGCCATCAGTTTGAGGATGATATGCTGTGCTAAACTTTAGTTCGGACCCCAACAAACCAAACAATGATGTCCAAAATCTGCCCGTGAACCGAGTATCACGATCACTAATCACGTCCTCCGGCAACCCGAAATACTTCACCACATTTTTGAAAAATAATTGAGCAGCAACATCCGCGGGACAAGTATGGGGTGCTGGAATAAACACACCATACTTTGAAAACCTGTCAACAACAACAAAAACTGACCGCATGCCATCTACCTTTGGAAACCCGGAAATGAAGTCCATAGACACCGACTGCCACGGCCTGCTTGGAATCGGAAGTGGCTGCAACAAACCCGCTTCCTTCTTCTTTTCCGACTTGTCTAGTTGGCAAATTAGACAAGACTTCACATATGCCTCTACATCGTCCAACATTTTTGGCCAAATGTAGGTGCGGCAAAGTAAAGCATACATCCGTTCCACACCCGGATGTCCAGCCCACCTTGAGTCATGCGACTCAACCAAAATTTTCATTCTCAAATTTCCCCCGCTAGGAACATACAATCTGTTCCCCTTTGCCCGCAACAAGCCATCTTCAATCCAATACTTTCGAACAGCACTATCACGTACTTCCTTAAGCAGCTTTTGGTAGGCTTCGTCCGTTACGGCACGCTTCCTGATTTCCTCAATGAATCCAGATTCAACCAGCATTAAGGCAGCAACAAATGACTCCACTGTCGCCTTCCGACTCAACACATCAGCCACACTATTCTGCGCTCCCGGTTTGTGAACCCAAGTAAAGTCGAACTCGGCCAGAAACTCCTGCCATCGGGCCTGTTTTGGTGTCAACTTTTTCTGAGTTTTAAAGTACGTGTTTGCCACATTATTGGTGCAAACAACGAACTTCGTACCCAGCAAGTAATGCCTCCACACTTCCAAACAATGCACCACCGCAGTCATTTCCTTCTCATGCGTGCTATACCGCTGTTCCGCATCTTTGAGTTTCCAACTTTTGTAAGCAACCGGATGTCCCTCTTGGACCAATACACCCCCAATAGCTTTGTCCGACGCATCCGTGTGAAGTTCAAATGGCTTCTCAAAATCTGGTAGTCTAAGGACCGGCTCCGTTGACACGATCTCCTTCAACCTGTCAAATGCCTTTTGGCAAGCCGCTGTCCACTCCCATTTTCTGCCCTTCTTGAGTAAATCAGTTAAGCAATGGACCACTCCCGAGTATCCTTGCACGAACTTTCTGTAGTAGTTGGCCAAACCCAAGAAAGATCGCAGCTCCGTCACTTTTGTGGGGGCAGGCCAATCAACAATGGCCTGAACTTTCCTGGTATCCATCATCACCATTCCTTGGCTTATCACGTGTCCAAGAAATGTGATTTGGGTTCTGCAAAACTCGCACTTCTCTTTCTTGATGTAAAGAGAATGTTCTCGCAGCTTTTCAAGCACCTGTCTTAAGTGATTTATATGTTCGTCTAGGCTATCACTATATACAACAATATCATCCAAATACACAACAACAAACTTGTCTAGATAGTCATATGAAACATCGTTCATTAAGTTGCAAAAAGTAGCGGGGGCATTTGTTAAGCCAAATGGCATTACTAGAAATTCATAAGAACCATACCGAGTAACGCACGCAGTTTTGGCTTCATCTCCCGCTGCAATTCGAACTTGCCAATATCCCGACCTTAGATCAAGCTTTATAAAGTACTTGGCATGGGACAGCCTGTCAAACAGTTCCACCACATTCGGGACTGGATACTTGTTCTTTATAGTCACCTTATTGAGTGCCCGATAGTCAACACAAAATCTCAAAGTACCATCCGCCTTCTTTTGAAATAAAACCGGCGCACCATAAGGGGCTTTCGAGGGACGCAACTGCCCCGATTCCAGCAATCCATCCAATTGTTTCCTCAACTCCGCAAGTTCTGCTGGTCCCATTTTGTAAGGATTAAGAGCCAGTGGCCTTGTCCCTGGTTCCAACTCGATCTTGTGGTCAATAGCACGTCTTGGTGGCAAGCATTTCGGCAACTCTGGGGGCATCATGTCCTCAAACTCTTCAAGGACTGCACCAACATCATCCGGCACTTCCACAAACTGATCTTCTTTCATCTCTATAAGGACAGCAACAAAGGTTTCTTCCCCATGCTTCTGCACTGCATTCAATTTGCATAGCCGACAAAGTTCCGCTTCCTGCACTGCCATCCTTTACCCGCTTTGAAGAAACAGCTTTCACAAAACACGGTTCGCCTTCATCAGCAATCAGCAAACCGCCAAGATGTGGCATGATTGAGCACTTGATTTTGGCCAGGAAGTCGATGCCCAAAATCATGTCAAAATCATCCAGTTTCATCGCCATCAGATTGCATTCTCCATGCCACGGCCCAATAGACACCTCCACACAAGCCGTGCCTCCGACTTGTTGAGCGCCTGAATTCACCGCCTTAATCCGACTGCTGCTAGGAGATAGATCGATTCCCAACAACTTGACATTCTTTTCTGCAATAAAAGAGTTAGTAGCACCAGTATCTACTAACGCTAACACTTCATGTCCTTTTACAAGTACTTTTACATACATCAGTCCATGAGTTTGGACCATTTTCTCCGTCTGCAAAGCATTCAACAAGCGAATGGGATTGATCCGCTTCGGTTCATCCCTTTCCACTTCACTTTCTTCAGTTTCGATGATTGCATTCAACTTTTCCCTCCTTGGACACTCTTTCATATAGTGGGGACCCCCACAAATGAAACATGTCCTAGACTTCTTCCCGTTGCCATCATTTCTGGATTGGCTAGCAGTTTCACCGTCTTTCTTTTTCTCGAACTTTTTCTTGTCCTTCGCAGTGGATTTCCCTTTCACGGTCGAACTCTTGCCTTTTCCAGAATCGTTTGAAGGCCCCAATTTGTAATCAACAAGGCCATCTGCAGCAGCAATTGCAGAAGAAAAGTCTTTAACATTTTGTCTTCTCAATTCAGCCTGCGCCCATGACTTCAGTCCTGATACAAAATTGAACAGTTTGTCTTCTTCCGACATGTTCCGAATGTCCAACAACAACGAACTGAACTGTTTCACATACTCCCGAACCGTGCCTGTTTGTCGCAGATTTTTCAAGCCCTCCCGAGCCAACCATGCGGCATTGCAAGGCAGAAATTGTTCACGAAGTTCCTTCCTCAGCATTTCCCACGAATCAATATGGGGTTTTCCCGACTCCTCCTCATCAGTACGGGTACGCCACCAAAGTTTAGCATCACCGATTAAATACATTAAAAAATTCATATGGGATATGGAGCAATATTTCAAAGCTGCAAGGATTAATGACATTGAAAAGGTAAACGTTACTTCAATGCATTTAATCGGTGATGCTAAACTTTGGTGGCGTACACGTACAGATGAGGAGGAGTCGGGAAAACCCCATATTGATTCATGGGAAATGCTGAGGAAGGAACTTCGTGAACAATTTCTGCCTTGCAATGCCGCATGGTTGGCTTGGGAGGGCTTGAAAAATCTGCGACAAACAGGCACGGTTCGGGAGTATGTGAAACAGTTCAGTTCGTTGTTGCTGGACATTCGGAACATGTCGGAAGAAGACAAACTGTTCAATTTTGTATCAGGACTGAAGTCATGGGCGCAGCCTGAATTGAGAAGACAAAATGTTAAAGACTTGTCTTCTGCAATTGCTGCTGCAGATGGCCTTATTGATTACAAATTGGGGTCTTCAAACGATTCTGGAAAAGGCAAGAGTTCGACCGTGAAAGGGAAATCCGCTGCGAAGGACAAGGAAAAGTTCGAGAAAAAGAAAGATGGTGAAATTGCTAGCCAATCCAGAAATGATGGCAACGGGAAGAAGTCTAGGACATGTTTCATTTGTGGGGGTCCCCACTTTATGAAAGAGTGTCCAAGGAGGGAAAAGTTGAATGCAATCATCGAAACTGAAGAAAGTGAAGCGAAAAGGGATGAACCAAAGCGGATCAATCCCATTCGCTTGTTGAATGCTTTGCAGACGGAGAAAATGGTCCAAACTCATGGACTGATGTATGTAAAAGTACTTGTAAAAGGACATGATGTGTTAGCGTTAGTAGATACTGGTGCTACTAACTCTTTTGTTGCAGAAAAGAATGTCAAGTTGTTGGGAATCGATCTATCTCCTAGCAGCAGTCGGATTAAGGCGGTGAATTCAGGCGCTCAACAAGTCGGGGGAACGGCTTGTGTGGAGGTGTCTATTGGGCCGTGGCATGGAGAATGCAATCTGATGGCGATGAAACTGGATGATTTTGACATGATTTTGGGCATCGACTTCCTGGCCAAAATCAAGTGCTCAATCATGCCACATCTTGGCGGTTTGCTGATTGCTGATGAAGGCGAGCCGTGTTTTGTGAAAGCTGTTTCTTCAAAGTGGGTAAAGGATGGTGGTGCGGGAAGTGGAACTTTGTCGGCTATGCAAATTGAATCTGGTCTGAAGCATGGGGAAGAAACCTTTGTTGCTGTCCTTATAGAGATGAAAGAAGATCAGTTTGTGGAAGTTCCGGATGATGTTGGTGCAGTCCTTGAAGAGTTTGAGGATATGATGCTCCCAGAGTTGCCGAAATGCTTGCCACCAAGACGTGCTATTGACCACAAGATCGAGTTGGAACTAGGGACAAGGCCACCGGCTCTTGCTCCTTACAAAATGGGACCAGCGGAACTTGCGGAGTTGAGGAAACAATTGGATGGATTGCTGGAATCGGGGCAGTTGCGTCCCTCGAAAGCCCCTTATGGTGCGCCGATTTTATTTCAAAAGAAGGCGGATGGTACTTTGAGATTTTGTGTTGACAATCGGGCACTCAATAAGGTGACTATAAAGAACAAGTATCCAGTCCCGAACGTGGTGGAACTGTTTGACAGGCTGTCCCATACCAAGTACTTTACAAAGCTTGATCTAAGGTCGGGATATTGGCAAGTTCGAATTGCAGCGGGATATGAAGCCAAAACTGCGTGCGTTACTCAGTATGGTTCTTATGAATTTCTAGTAATGCCATTTGGCTTAACAAACACCCCCGCTACTTTTTGCAACTTAATGAACGATGTTTTATATGACTATCTAGACAAGTTTGTTGTTGTGTATTTGGATGATATTGTTATATATAGTGATAGCCTAGACGAACATATAAATCACTTAAGACAGGTGCTTGAAAAGCTGCGAGAACATTCTCTTTACATCAAGAAAGAGAAGTGCGAGTTTTGCAGAACCCAAATCACATTTCTTGGACACGTGATCAGCCAAGGAATGGTGATGATGGATACGAGGAAAGTTCAGGCCATTGTTGATTGGCCTGCCCCCACAAAAGTGACGGAGCTGCGATCTTTCTTGGGTTTGGCCAACTACTACAGAAAGTTCGTGCAAGGATACTCGGGAGTGGTCCATTGCTTAACTGATTTACTCAAGAAGGGCAGAAAATGGGAGTGGACAGCGGCTTGCCAAAAGGCGTTTGACAGGTTGAAGGAGATCGTGTCAACGGAGCCGGTCCTTAGACTACCAGATTTTGAGAAGCCATTTGAACTTCACACGGATGCGTCGGACAAAGCTATTGGCGGTGTATTGGTCCAAGAGGGACATCCGGTTGCTTACGAAAGTCGGAAACTCAAAGATGCGGAACAGCGGCATAGCACACATGAGAAGGAAATGACTTCGGTGGTGCATTGTTTGGAAGTGTGGAGGCATTACTTGCTGGGTACGAAGTTCGTTGTTTGCACCGATAATGTGGCAAACACGTACTTTAAAACTCAGAAAAAGTTGACACCAAAACAGGCCCGATGGCTGGAGTTTCTGGCCGAGTTCGACTTTACTTGGGTTCACAAACCGGGAGCGCAGAATAGTGTGGCTGATGCGTTGAGTCAGAAGGCAACAGTGGAGTCATTTGTTGCTGCCTTAATGCTGGTTGAATCTGGATTCATTGAGGAAATCAGGAAGCGTGCCGCAACGGACGAAGCCTACCAAAAGCTGCTTAAGGAAGTACGTGATAGTGCTGTTCGAAAGTATTGGATTGAAGATGGCTTGTTGTGGGCAAAGGGGAACAGATTGTATGTTCCTAGCGGGGGAAATTTGAGAATGAAAATTCTGGTTGAGTCGCATGACTCAAGGTGGGCTGGACATCCGGGTGTGAAACGGAATGGATGGCACGATTGGATGATTTTGTGGGGGTTGCCTTGTCGGATGAGGATGTAGCATTGGCAAATCAGGTTCGGGACTTGCGGACTAATTTGGCCGATGTGAGGGCTGCGTTGGATGCCATTACAAGGTCTGATTATGGGGATATAACAGACCGTGTTGCTGTGAAGCGGACTAAGGGTGGAACTGTAGGGCGCTTGTCCAGTCCTTGAAGGGGTCGAGGGCGTGATGCATCCACAGTTGCCGACACGATTCTTGCCGCCAGAAACGCCGCAGCTTGCGTATTTGAGGGAACAA
>JAFEMH010004025.1:132500-175000 GCA_022495995.1 Adenophora triphylla var. japonica | reverse complement strand
TTGGCTGGCATGGCCTAGACATTGTCCTTGGCCTTGGTCTTGGCCTTGGCCTTGGTCTTGGCCTTGGCTTGACCTTGGCCGTGGCCTTGGCCTTGGCCGTGGCCTTGGCCGTTGCCTTGGCCTTGGCTGTGGCCTAGACATTGGCCGGCATGGCCTTGGCCGTGGCCTAGACATTGGCCTTGGCCTTGGCCTAGACATTGGCCGGCATGGCCTTGGCCGTGGCCTAGACATTGCCCGGCATGGCCTTGGCTTGGCCTTGGCCTAGACATTGGCCGGCATGGCCTTGGCCTTGGCCGTGGCCTTGGCCTAGACATTGGCTGGCATGGCCTAGACATTGTCCTTGGCCTTGGTCTTGGCCTTGGCCTTGGTCTTGGTCTTGGCCTTGGCTTGACCTTGGCCGTGGCCTTGGCCTTGGCCGTGGCCTTGGCCGTTGCCTTGGCCTTGGCCTTGGCCTTGGCTGTGGCCTTGGTCTTGGCCGGCATGGCCTTGGCCGTGGCCTAGACATTGGCCGGCATGGCCTTGGCCGTGGCCTAGACATTGGCCTTGGCCTTGGCCTAGACATTGGCCGGCATGGCCTTGGCCGTGGCCTAGACATTGGCCTTGGCTTGGCCTAGACATTGGCCTTGGGCGTGGCCTTGGCTTGGCCGAGACATTGGCCGGTATGGCCTTGGCCTTTGCCTTGGCCGTGGCCGTGGCCTTGTCCTTGGCCGTGGCCGTGGCCTAGACATTGGCCGGCATGGCCTTGGCCGTGGCCTAGACACTGGCCGACCTTGGCTTGGCCGTGGCCGTGGCCTTGGCTTGGCCTTGGTCGTGGCCTTGTTGCCTTGCCTTGGCCTTGACAATGGCCGGCCGTGGCCTTGGTATTGGCCGGCCATGGCCTGGCCATGGTATTTTGATCGAGGTTAAACTTGCGGCAGAGCGTGAAATTTTTTGGCAATGGGCCAATAACATGGTGGCTCGGGCGTCCCCTTGCAAAACACACACCGAGCATTCGTTGCGCCTCACTTTGTCCCTGATGTGACTCGACGCATGGCATGTGATGCCTCGACCGTCCCACACACACACATGATCGTCAAGAGTAGCCTAACAAATTCTATATTGAGCATGTCCCTTGTATCATGACTCATTGTTTGTTTCGTATGCTTGCCTCTATTCATGGAGTGATGCCCCACAAATAACCATGCCAACGGCGTGCCCCGAACATGCATACGGCTTGTTCGGGGCACGCCGTATGCTTAAGTGCTTACAAACTCTTCCCCACTGGGAGAGTCCGATGTCCTCATCGGATGGTCATTCCAATAAGAACTAATCTGGTCTTCAAACTGCCACAAAGTCACGTCACGTTCCCAAGTAGCATCCGCAACGCCTTCCCCTTTCCATTGCACAAGAAAATCTGTCCTACGATTCTTCTTACTCATCCCCATCGTTCGATGATCAAGGATCTTCTCAATCTGCTTCTCGAACTGTTTTGAGACGGTAGGAGGAGCCCGCTTCAACTGTTGTTTCTCCCGCAATAGACTTTCATGGAACGGCTTCAAAAAACTGACATGAAATGTAGGATGCATCTTCATCCTCTCGGGTAGGTTCAGCCGATACGCCACTGCCCCAACCCGCTTCAACACTTCAAATGGCCCCTCATATCTTGGAACCAATCCTCTAAGTCTCGACTTAGCATTGATGTTCTTCCAGATTTGTGGAGTTAGTTTCAGCAAAACCTTATCCCCAATCTGAAATTCCAACGGCCTTCTCTTCTTGTCGGCATACTTCCGCATCCGATTCTGCGCCTTCGTAAGGCTTTCCGTGGCTTCCTCATACAACTCCTGCCTATCAATAGCATAACGATACGCTGCTGGACAGTCTCCACCCATTCGTTGAACAGCAACTTCATATGGCGTATGGACGTAGGCGTGGGCAGTGAGCTGCAAGAAAAGTGGGCACACGGGGGCTATGGCATTGGACATAGGCGTGGGCAATTGGCTGCGATGGACTTGGGCAATGACATGGGCTGCGCGGGATAAAAGCTAACAGGCCAACGGGCTGTCCTTGGCGATGTTGCTGAACTAACAGGCTGTGGGCTGGAACGTTTGGGGCCGAAACAGGCTGGACAAGTGGCGACATCAGGTGCAGCAAGCGGGTGGCTGAAGCAGGGCTGTTAGGGGCGGTTTTGGGCAGTTTTATGGCATGAAACTGCCACTTGATCTAGCAGCCATGTGTCCCGGCGGTTGGCAGCAGTTTTGCATGTCTTTTGCAGTCATTTAAAAGGCTGTTCTAAGTGGTTTTAGATCAGATACGAGTTGGGCAACTGGAGAGGGAAAGGAAGGCATTGGTGGCCTTATTCTCTTATGTCATAGGGCTGTCCTAAGTGGGTTTAGGGCAGATCCGAGCTGGGCATTTTGGTAGGGAAAGAAAGGCATAGGTGGCCTTAATCTCTTGGGTCTTAGGGCTGTTCTAATGGGAATTAGAACAGATCCGAAGTGCAGCAATTTCTAGGGAAAGAAAGGCATTGGTTGGCCTTATTCTCTTGTATATACATTGTTGTATTCCTTGTTATTATTTAGTAATAAAAGGTTGGGCGTTTGACCCGTAATCCTCGTGTGCATTGTTGATTCGTGTGTGTGTGCCTCGTTGATAATCATTGCTGCATTAGCAATGGATGAAGGGCTGCTGTTCTTGGTGCAAGGGCAGGCCGCATAGGTGTTGTCTTGAGAAAAAAAAGATAACCCTGTGACAATTGGTATCAGAGCCAGGTTTTGATATTGGTTTTCCGCTGCGACAAAAATGGTGGGCACAACATCGGAATGGATGGCACGATTGGATGATTTCGTGGGGGTTGCCTTGTCGGATGAGGATGTAGCATTGGCAATCGGGTTCGAGACTTGCGGACTGATTTAGCCGATGTGAGGGCTGCGTTGGAAGCCATTATAAGGTCTGATTATGGGGGTATAACAGACCGTGTTGCTGCGAAGCGGACTTAGGGTGGAACTGTCGGGCGCTTGTGCAGTCCTTGAAGGGGTCGAGGGCGTGATGAAACCACAGTTACCGACACAGTTGCTGCCATGAACGCTGCAGTTGCATATTCGAGGGAACAAGCAGTTGGGCTGCTTGAATCGGGGCAGTGGCAGTCCCCGATGGATCCTTATGTTGCGCTGAAAATCTGCGGTGATTATCGGGCGCATGCTAAGGAATTGATGATGAACAGGGCTGCGGAAATTCTGCAATGAGGGATGCAAGGATAGACCGGGCCATTGTAAAATCTGCTCCAACAAAAAGATGAAGCTGCGATCATTCTTGGACTTGGCAAACTGTTATGGGAAGTTCGTGCTAGGGTACTCAAGAATGGGTCGTGGGCGGGCTGGCTGACTTACTTCGGAAAGGGCAAAGAAGGGGCCGATGCTTGATGCCTTGGGGGCAAGGAAGGCGGTCGGGGAAACTAATTTGCTGCTTTGAAGACGGTAGAGCCAGAATTTGTTGGGGGAATTCAGATTGTGTTGCGTGGGGCAACGGTTCGATGAGGACATCGAACTCTCCTAGTGGGGGAGAGTTTGTAAGCACTTTTGTTGGCAAGTCCAGCAGTTTGTAAGCACTTAAGGCAGTGAGTGCGGCCATGGCATGAACGGGGCATGTCATGGCCTTGTGTTGGGCAGCAACGCTGCAAGAGATGGGTTGCACACGCGGGCTATGACATTGGGCATAGGCGTGCGCAGATTGGCTGCAATGGACTTGAGCATTGGCATTGGCTGTGCGGGGCAAAAGCTGACAGACCAACGGGTTGGCATTGGTGACGTTGCTGGAATGTTGGGGCCAAGACAGGCTGAAAACAGGTGGCGACGTAGGCTGGCAGCATGCAGTTGGATAAGGCAAAGCGGTTGGCAGTTATGTGCAGTTTTAGGACATAAAACTGCCACCACATTTGACTGCCATGTGTCCCGACGGTTATAGTTAGTTTGGCTTGTCCAATGCAGTATTTTAAAGGGCTGATCTAAACTGGTTTGGATCAGATCCGAGTTTGGCAAGTTTGATAGAGAAAGAAAGACACCATTGGTCTTATTCTCTTGTTGTGACATTGCTGTAATCCTTTGTTATTATTGAGTAATAAAAAGGTTGGGCTTTGGCCTGTAAATATTGTGTGCTTTGCTGTTCACTTGTTGTCTTGTCATACTTGTTCTTAGTTGATCAAACGGAAGGGTTGCTGTCTTATGTGTTAAGGCAGACCGCATAGGCATTATCTTGTGAAAAATTAGATAATCCTGTGACAATTGGTATCAGAGCCTGGTTGGCTCTAAAACTGGACGGAAATGGTGGGCTCAACTTCAGAACGGCTGTCGCGTTTGGAGGAGTTTGTTGGCGTTGCTTTGTCGGATGAAGATGTCGCTTTGGCAAATCAAGTTCGTGGGTTGCGGACTGACTTTGCAGAATTGAAGGCTGCTGTAGAAGCCTTCACGAGGGCAGATGGCGAAGCAATCTCGGACATTGTTGCTTCAAACACGTTGGCTTCGGAAGAACTGAAGGAGCAGATGCAAAGGATGTCGGACGAGATGATCATCCTTAGGCGGGCTGTTGCAGACAGTTCGTCGGGCGGGTCCGGTGAAGGCCGCTCGAAATACAAAATTCCTGACCCGAAGGCATTTGGCGGAAAGCGCGACGCAAAAGAGCTTGAAAATTTCATATGGGATATGGAGCAATATTTCAAAGCTGCAAGGATTAATGACATTGAAAAGGTAAATGTTACTTCAATGTATTTAATCGGTGATGCTAAACTTTGGTGGCGTACCCGTACAGATGAGGAGGAGTCGGGAAAACCCCATATTGATTCGTGGGAAATGCTGAGGAAGGAACTTCGTGAACAATTTCTGCCTTGCAATGCCGCATGGTTGGCTCGGGAGGGCTTGAAAAATCTGCGACAAACAGGCACGGTTCGGGAGTATGTGAAACAGTTCAGTTCGTTGTTGCTGGACATTCGGAACATGTCGGAAGAAGACAAACTGTTCAATTTTGTATCAGGACTGAAGTCATGGGCGCAGGCTGAATTGAGAAGACAAAATGTTAAAGACTTGTCTTCTGCAATTGCTGCTGCAGATGGGCTTGTTGATTACAAATTGGGGCCTTCAAACGATTCTGGGAAAGGCAAGAGTTCGACCGTAAAAGGGAAATCCGCTGCGAAGGACAAGAAAAAGTTCGAGAAAAAGAAAGACGGTGAAACTGCTAGCCAATCCAGAAATGATGGCAACGGGAAGAAGTCTAGAACATGTTTCATTTGTGGGGGTCCCCACTTTATGAAAGAGTGTCCAAGGAGGGAAAAGTTGAATGCGATCATCGAAACTGAAGAGAGTGAAGTGGAAAGGGATGAACCTAAGCGGGTCAATCCCATTCGCTTGTTGAATGCTTTGCAAACGGAGAAAATGGTCCAAACTCATGGACTGATGTATGTAAAAGTACTTGTAAAAGGACATGATGTATTAGCGTTAGTAGATACTGGTGCTACTAACTCTTTTGTTGCAGAAAAGAATGTCAAGTTGCTGGGAATCGATCTATCTCCTAGCAGCAGTCGGATTAAGGCGGTGAATTCAGGCGCTCAACAAGTCGGAGGCACGGCTTGTGTGGAGGTGTCTATTGGGCCGTGGCATGGAGAATGCAATCTGATGGCGATGAAACTGGATGATTTTGACATGATTTTGGGCATCGACTTCCTGGCCAAAATCAAGTGCTCAATCATGCCACATCTTGGCGGTTTGCTGATTGCTGATGAAGGCGAGCCGTGTTTTGTGAAAGCTGTTTCTTCAAAGCGGGTAAAGGATGGTGGTGCGGGAAGTGGAACTTTGTCGGCTATGCAAATTGAATCTGGTCTGAAGCATGGGGAAGAAACCTTTGTTGCTGTCCTTATAGAGATGAAAGAAGATCAGTTTGTGGATGTGCCGGATGATGTTGGTGCAGTCCTTGAAGAGTTTGAGGACATGATGCCCCCAGAGTTGTCGAAATGCTTGCCACCAAGACGTGCTATTGACCACAAGATCGAGTTGGAACCAGGGACAAGGCCACCGGCTCTTGCTCCTTACAAAATGGGACCAGCCGAACTTGCGGAGTTGAGGAAACAATTGGATGGATTGCTGGAATCGGGGCAGTTGCGTCCCTCGAAAGCCCCTTATGGTGCGCCGGTTTTATTTCAAAAGAAGGCGGATGGTACTTTGAGATTTTGTGTTGACTATCGGGCACTCAATAAGGTGACTATAAAGAACAAGTATCCAGTCCCGAACGTGGTGGAACTGTTTGACAGGCTGTCCCATGCCAAGTACTTTACAAAGCTTGATCTAAGGTCGGGATATTGGCAAGTTCGAATTGCAGCGGGAGATGAAGCCAAAACTGCGTGCGTTACTCGGTATGGTTCTTATGAATTTCTAGTAATGCCATTTGGCTTAACAAATGCCCCCGCTACTTTTTGCAACTTAATGAACGATGTTTTATATGACTATCTAGACAAGTTTGTTGTTGTGTATTTGGATGATATTGTTGTATATAGTGATAGCCTAGACGAACATATAAATCACTTAAGACAGGTGCTTGAAAAGCTACGAGAACATTCTCTTTACATCAAGAAAGAGAAGTGCGAGTTTTGCAGAACCCAAATCACATTTCTTGGACACGTGATCAGCCAAGGAATGGTGATGATTGTTGTGAAATTGGGGGGATCACCACATCCACTAGCCCATACTAGCAGTCATCAACATGGAGAAAATAAATCAACACATGATAATATGAAAGAACAAGAACACCACACACACAATAACACAATAATTGTTAACCCGGTTCACCACCACATGTGGCTACATCCGGAGGCACCAAGCCAGGACATCACTATAATAATATATGAAGGATTACAACTTTACATATGCACTCACACAGATCTAGCATAGTAACTCTCCATGAGCAATCTCTCATATATATTATCTCACCTCCCCAAGAACACACAAAATAACACAGTCATGGCCGGGTTGTAGGATCGCCCCCATGGCTCTCCTAGGCCCCCGGCCCCCTCCTAGATACTATTTTGTGGCTCTCCTTGATATCCTAACTTTTCCCCTCTTTTGGTACAAATATTATGGTGGTAGTCACAATATATTTATAGGGATACAAAACCTATTCCTAATCAAAACCTGATTCACCCGGAGTCCTTGACATGGAAGGAGTATCACATAAATTAGGAATACTAATTTGTTACCAAATTAATTCCTTTCCAAAGTCTCCTTACACGCCACTTGCAGAGAATCCGTCCGTCACAAGCGCGGTCGCGCAGCACCCCCAGCGCGGCCGCCCTCATCGACAGACTTCTTCACCATCGTCCGACCTCTCAGCGCGGTCGCCCTCCACCACGAGCGCGGCCGCCCTCCTCAACAGTCAGCCCCGAATTTCTGCTCCTCCATGGTTTTGATCCTCTCCTTGGTTTTGGCTCCAATCCCAACAATC
Source organism: Adenophora triphylla var. japonica (assembly GCA_022495995.1). Taxonomy (NCBI): domain Eukaryota; kingdom Viridiplantae; phylum Streptophyta; class Magnoliopsida; order Asterales; family Campanulaceae; genus Adenophora; species Adenophora triphylla. The sequence goes on along the minus strand of JAFEMH010004025.1, from coordinate 167,542 downwards.
TCCCACCTGGAGACATAAACCACCATTGTGACATGCTCCCATCATACTCCCACCTGAGAATGATCCACCAAATATTTTACACCACCAAGTTGAGCCTCCACGCTCCTCCACCATGAGCCTCCACGCCCAAATAATAAGGCGAGTTGAAACCAAGCGACGCTTCAACCTCCCCGTGTTAGATCCTTCTTGCCTCCCCAAATCAACTTCTACCTTGATTTATTTGCAAGACTAACTTCGCCTTCTCCCTCCTAGATCCACTCCCCTTGCAATGCTCCCCATGAAACTTGGACACACCTTGCTTCTTGTATTGTTTTCTTGTGGTTCCTTTTCTCGCTCTCTGTTAGGTACTTGTGACTGTCTCCTTGCTGGCCAGCTACACATTGTCACCTCTCCACCCTAACACACCGTTTATTGATGTCTCTCCTTTTTTACACCAACAGGCCGGTCTCCAAGCCTCTTGCTCCCACCCGGAACGAAATTGATGTTGTCGGTAGAGTACAACATCCTCCTTACCCCTCATGCGTCGTTTGCGAGAAGTCCTCCTCTTCCCACGTGGTCCAACCGGCTTATACCACTCACCTTTGCATGAAAGATTGTATCAAAATAGGAAGCAAATCAGTTGCATAAATCCCTTCCCCGTCGCCAGCGCGGTTGCCCTAGCCCCCAAGCGCGGCCGCCCTCGAATGGAATCCTCCGAGCCTCAAGTTCTGTCCAAGTGCGCGGTCGCGCACCACCACCTGCGCGGCCGCCCACAACCCCAGAAACTGTTTCGATGATTTTTCCTACTTGATCTCACCAACTCTTCCGACTTAGACTTCTTTCTTTCATATTTTTCTCCAACCACCTTGACTGCCCCAAAAAACCCTTAAACATCTCCAGATCCATCTTGATTTATGCATCTCCAAAATTCCACCTCGAATTTTTGCAGATCTCAACAAGAAACAAGCGAACTCTTCAGACTTACCGATCTTCCGCACGATCGTAAACCTATTTGGCACGTGTCATGCTTCAACCATAAACCCTAGAAGCTCTCAAATCCCTGCACGTCTTCCACACGAAGAATCTGCACGAATAATCTATTGTCTCTTTTCTTCACCTTGGATCTCTCCTAGATCTCGAACCAAAAGCTCTGATACCAGTTGTTGTGAAATTGGGGAGATCACCACATCCACTAACCCATACTAGCAGTCATCAACATGGAGAAAATAAATCAACACATGATAATATGAAAGAACAAGAACACCACACACACAATAACACAATAATTGTTAACCCGGTTCACCACCACCTGTGGCTACATCCGGAGGCACCAAGCCAGGACATCACTATAATAATATATGAAGGATTACAACTTTACATATGCACTCACACAGATTTAGCATAGTAACTCTCCATGAGCAATCTCTCATATATATTATCTCACCTCCCCAAGAACACACAAAATAACACAGTCATGGCCGGGTTGTAGGATCGCCTCCATGGCTCTCCTAGGCCCTCGGCCCCCTCCTAGATACTATTTTGTGGCTCTCCTTGATATCCTAACTTTTCCCCTCTTTTGGTACAAATATTATGGTGGTAGTCACAATATATTTATAGGGATACAAAACCTATTCCTAATCAAAACCTGATTCACCCGAAGTCCTTGACATGGAAGGAGTATCACATAAATTAGGAATACTAATTTGTTACCAAATTAATTCCTTTCCAAAGTCTCCTTACATGCCACTTGTAGAGAATCCGTCCGTCACAAGCGCGGTCGCGCAGCACCCCCAGCGCGGCCGCCCTCATCGACAGACTTCTTCACCATCATCCGACCTATCAGCGCGGTCGCCCTCCACCACGAGCGCGGCCGCCCTCCTCAACAGTCAGCCCCAAATTTCTGCTCCTCCATGGTTTTGATCCTCTCCTTGGTTTTGGCTCCAATCCCAACAATGATGGATACGAGGAAAGTTCAGGCCATTGTTGATTGGCCTGCCCCCACAAAACTGACGGAGCTGTGATCTTTCTTGGGTTTGGCCAACTATTACAGAAAGTTTGTGCAAGGATACTCGGGAGTGGTCCATTGCTTGACTGATTTACTCAAGAAGGGCAGAAAATGGGAGTGGACAGCGGCTTGCCAAAAGGCGTTTGACAGATTGAAGGAGATCGTGTCAACGGAGCCGGTCCTTAGACTACCAGATTTTGAGAAGCCATTTGAACTTCACACGGATGCGTCGGACAAAGCTATTGGCGGTGTGCTGGTCCAAGAAGGACATCCGGTTGCTTACGAAAGTCGGAAACTCAAAGATGCGGAACAGCGGTATAGCACGCATGAGAAGGAAATGACTGCGGTGGTGCATTGTTTGGAAGTGTGGAGGCATTACTTGCTGGGTACGAAGTTCGTTGTTTGCACCGATAATGTGGCAAACACGTACTTTAAAACTCAGAAAAAGTTGACACCAAAACAGGCCCGATGGCAGGAGTTTCTGGCCGAGTTCGACTTTACTTGGGTTCACAAACCGGGAGCGCAGAATAGTGTGGCTGATGCGTTGAGTCGGAAGGCGACAGTGGAGTCATTTGTTGCTGCCTTAATGCTGGTTGAATCTGGATTCATTGAGGAAATCAGGAAGCGTGCCGCAACGGACGAAGCCTACCAAAAGCTGCTTAAGGAAGTACGTGATAGTGCTGTTCGAAAGTATTGGGTTGAAGATGGCTTGTTGCGGGCAAAGGGGAACAGATTGTATGTTCCTAGCGGGGGAAATTTGAGAATGAAAATTCTGGTTGAGTCGCATGACTCAAGATGGGCTGGACATCCAAGTGTGGAACGGATGTATGCTTTACTTTGCCGCACCTACATTTGGCCAAAAATGTTGGACGATGTAGAGGCATATGTGAAGTCTTGCCTAGTTTGCCAACTAGACAAGTCGGAAAAAAAGATAACCCTGTGACAATTGGTATCAGAGCTCCGGTTTTGATATTGGTTTTCCGCTGCGACAAAAATGGTGGGCACAACATCGGAATGGATGGCACGATTGGATGATTTCGTGGGGGTTGCCTTGTCGGATGAGGATGTAGCATTGGCAAATCAGGTTCGGGACTTGCGGACTGATTTGGCCGATGTGAGGGCTGCGGTGGATGCCATTACAAGGTCTGATTATAGGGATATAACAGACCGTGTTGCTGCGAAGCGGACTAAGGGTGGAACTGTAGGGCGCTTGTCCAGTCCTTGAAGGGGTCGAGGGCGTGATGCATCCACAGTTGCCGACACAGTTGCTGCCAGGAAACGCTGCAGTTGCAGATTTGAGGGAACAAGCAGTTGGGCTGCTTGAATCGGGGCAGTGGCAGTCCGCCTTAACTCTTGTGTTGGGAGCGCAGCCTCAGACTCCAAATGAAGTTGCTGTTCAACGAATGGGTGGAGACTGTCCAGCATCGTATCGTTATGCTATTGACAGGCAGGAGTTATATGAGGAAGCCACGGAAAGCCTTACGAAGGCGCAAAATCGAATGCGGAAGTATGCCGACAAGAAGCGAAGGCCGTTGGAATTTCAGATTGGGGAGAAAGTTTTGTTGAAGCTAACTCCACAAATCTGGAAGAACATCAATGCTAAGTCGAGACTTAGGGGATTGGTTCCAAGATATGAGGGACCATTTGAAGTGTTGAAGCGGGTTGGGGCAGTGGCGTATCGACTGAACCTACCCGAGAGGATGAAGATGCATCCTACATTTCATGTCAGTTTTTTGAAGCCTTTTCATGAAAGTCTATTGCGGGAGAAACAACAGTTGAAGCGAGCTCCTCCTACCGTCTCAAAACAGTTCAAAAAGCAGATTGAGAAGACTCTTGATCATCGAACGATGGGGATGAGTAAGAAGAATCGTAGGACATATTTTCTTGTGCAATGGAAGGGGGAAGGCATTGCAGATGCTACTTGGGAACGTGACGTGACTTTATGGTAGTTTGAAGAGCAGATTAGTTCTTATTGGAATGACAATCTGACGAGGACATCGGACTCTCCTAGTGGGGGAGAGTTTGTAAGCACTTAAGGCAGTGAGTGCAGCCATGGCATGAACGGTGCATGTCATGGCCTTGTGTTAGGCAGCAACGCTGCAAGAGATGGGTTGCACACGCGGGCTATGACATTGGGCATAGGCGTGCGCAGATTGGCTGCAATGGACTTGAGCATTGGCATTGGCTGTGCGGGGCAAAAGCTGACAGACCAACGGGTTGGCATTGGCGACGTTGCTGGAATGTTGGGGCTAAGACAGGCTGAAAACAGGTGGCGACGTAGGCTGGCAGCATGCAGTTGGATAAGGCAAGGCGGTTGGCAGTTATGTGCAGTTTTAGGACATAAAACTGCCACCACATTTGACTGCCATGTGTCCCGACGGTTATAGTGTAGGGGAAATATAGGGTCTTGATCTTGATACTGAGGCCGGATATGTGATTGAATCGTGTATAATCCACTTTCCGAATAAAGTATTTCGACCCTTAATGCCTGGGTTACACAAAATCTTTATTGGGATAAGACAATCACGCAATTTGTTTTCTAGGCAAAGAGAACAAATCAAAACCTTGAGAATTGTTTGCTTTCGTTATATTGTTGTAATTCACTCTTGTGTTTTTCATGTATGTACAAATGAGATCAATCTCTGTATATATACAGATGGAGAGGTATCAGTAAAAGGGTATAACCAAAAGACATGACTTTAGCCAAGTGATGTGTCTTTTCAGTTGAGCTGCTTTGCTCAGAAGCTGCCGACCGAGTCAAGGGACTCGCTCGGCCGAGCAAAGATGTCCCATGACAATTTGCCCGGTGCACGGCCGTGTCATTTGAACCGCACGGCCGTGCTGTTCATCTTGCTCGGCCGAGCAAGGCATATGCCTCGGTCGAGCAAGGCCGTCCGAGAAACTTGGACAATCTGCTGCTATGCTCTGCTCGGCCGAGTCAAGGACTCTGCTCGGCCGAGCACATCAGCAAAATGTGCTACCCTTTAACTTTTACTTCTTTATTGAGGTTGACTTCGTTTTAGCTCAAACGAGTGTGTACTCCACACTTTCCCTTACTCGTATCCGAGTCTACTACGAATCACATTGATCTCTTAGTAAATCACCATTACATTAAAATAAGTTGAGTGATACTAAAATCACCAACAAATCCCCTCCATTTTAGTGTAATCCTTTGATTTACTAAACTTTATAAATAACGAAACAAACAAATGCATAAATGAAAATGTCTTGCGATTGAATTTTCATCTTAGTATAATACACATTTCAAATACTCGAGAATCGGGGTGTCGTAACGATTGAACCCGTCAACTCATATGAATACCTGAAGATACTATACACATAAGTTCAGTGCAATTCTCTTTGTTTAATCTTGACACTATTACAAGCCATGTGTCCATATCCAATAGTGAACATATAGGAAGCCAAGTCCTAGCTTCTTGAAGCGGCAAAACTTCATGTCCACATAGGTAGTTCCTTTAATCTTGCACCCGCATTTGCAATTTTTCAAAGGAACTATTAAGAAGATATTCTTCAACCTAACCTTTACTTATGTGTCCGAACACATACCTTGGGAAAGATAATAACATGTGTTCCAATCTCCAACTGTGAGCTTTCCACATTGAATTCAAGCTTCTAACGTTGTATAAGAAGGGAATTGGGTATCTCACAATTAGAGGATTAAATGGACTTTAATCCCATTCCCATTGCAGGCTTATTTACCAAGTCTCTGGCTAACCCCTTCGTCAAGTGGTCAGCCAAATTTTGTTGCGACCGAACAAACTCAACTGATATCACACCATTCATGATTAACTCCCGAATCATACTATGTCTGACACCCAAGTGTCTAGACTTGCCATTATAAATCTGACTATAGGCCCTAGCAAAGGTGGCAGCACTATCACAATGGATAGACATTGGTGATATCGGTTTTGGCCATAATGGAATCTCAAATATCAAGTTCCGAAGCCACTCCGCTTCTTTTCCAGCAGCAGCCAATGCTACAAACTCAGATTCCATTGTAGAATGTGTAATACATGTCCGCTTTTTGGAAGCCCAAGAAATGGCACCTCCTCCAAGCAAGAACACCCAACCACTAGTAGAAGATGAATCTTCTTGGTTGATCCAACTAGCATCGGTATAACCTTCTAATATAGAAGGATGTCCACTATAACACAAACCATAGTCCATAGTACCTTTTATGTACTTGAACACCCTTGTTACAGCATGCCAATGCTGTCTACTAGGATTACTAGTGAACCTGCTCAATCTTCCAACCGCATAAGCAATATCAGGTCGAGTGCCCGTCATAGCATACATCAAGCCGCCAATGGCTTTTGAGTATTCGAGCCGTGACACGGGTTTACCAGTATTTGATACAAGTTTCTCGAGTAGGATCCATGGGAGTACTAACTTTAGAACAATTATCACAATTAAACCTCTTGAGAATTTTCTCAATATAATGAGATTGTGATATTTCAATTCCCTTGTTCATCCGTTTAATCTTTATACCAAGAATTACATCGGCTTCTCCCATGTCCTTCATCGAAAACTTTGATGACAAAAACTTCTTAGTTTTATCAACTACATTTTGGTTAGTGCCAAAAATCAACATGTCATCTACATATAGACAGATGATTACACCTTTACCGGATTCATCAAATCTGCTATATACACATTTGTCGGACTGATTTAATACAAAACCATTCGACAAAACAACCTCATCAAATTTTTGATGCCACTGCTTAGGTGCTTGCTTCAGCCCATACAATGACTTAATTAACTTACATACCTTATGCTCATTACCTGGCATAACAAATCCTTCAGGTTGCTTCATATACACTTCTTCTTCCAAATCACCATTTAAGAATGCTGTTTTGACATCCATTTGATGGATCAATAGATTCTGAATAGCTGCCAAAGCTATCAGTAATCTAATGGTAGTGATACGAGCAACCGGTGCATAGGTATCAAAGTAATCGATTCCTTCCTTTTGTCTAAAGCCTTGGATTACCAATCGAGCTTTAAACTTGTCAATTGTTCCATCGACTTTCATCTTCTTTTTGAAGATCCATTTGCACCCCAAAGGTTTACAGCCTGGTGGTAAATCAGACAAGACCCATGTATTATTTTCCACAATAGAACCAATCTCATCATCGATGGCTTCTTTCCAAAAACCAGCGTCTCGAGATTTTATTGCTTCATCATAAGTTCTTGGATCCTCCTCTATACTATAACAGTAAGAGTATTGAGATTCAATTTGATCTCTTGATCCCATAACTAAATATAGTTGAAAATCAGAACCATATGATTTAGCTTTCCTTACTCTTTTACTTTTATGAGGTTCGGGCGTCTCACTTGGTACATCAATCGAATGATCATTAATTTGAGATTCAGCCAAAATACTTATCAATTCTTAACTTAATGGTGAATCAATATTCAACCAAAGCAAGTAGATCCGCATACTCACAACACATTATTAAATGCGTGGCTATGGATTTGAACAAACTCACAACGCATCTAATGATGGTGGCTATGTTCAAAATGGGATAGTCTTACATTAAGAATTGAAAGCCTTTTGAAATATTATATTTTCCACCGAGCATGCCATTATGAAGAATTGATAACAACAGAAGAAGTCATATAAATAGAACTAGGAATTTTATTTAAATTCAACATAAACATCCCATTATAACCAAATCCTACAAATACACCAAACTTCGATAAGGTAAACTTATCGAATTCATATACTTGTTTGTATTCACACTTGTTCAATACAGGACCAGAAATGAAGTTTTAGTACATACAATACTTTAAACAAAGAAATAGTTTTTCTCGAACTGAATTCCAATACCACACTTCTTTTCCTTGAATAGTAGCGGAATGGTCATCACCCATGTAAAGGACAGATCCGTCTTCCATTGGTTCATATGTCTTAAACCAACAACGATCCTTACAAACATGAGTTGTGGCACCGGAATCAATTCACCACGCAATAGCATCATTCTTGGTTTCAAAGTGTGTTTGAAATCCTTCCAGGAGGGAGGCAACTTATCAATCACACTTGAAACCGATATTGACTCATCCATCTTCAACCCATGTTGTGTATATTGTCCAAGGATTCTAAGGAGTTCATTGAACTGTTCCATGACAGGTCTTGAATCGACCATCCTGTAATTATTAAAATTACTCATAAGGAACTTCTTACTAGAAGCATCCTCTGCCATGTACTTGGATTCAAGAGAATCCCATAACTCTTTTGCAGATTCCTCATTTTGATAGATGTCAAAGAGAGAATCAGACATACCATTTAATATGTGTCCTCTGCAGATGTAGTCGTCATTTTCCCACTTTGATCTACGTCTGATTGCCTCCAAGTTGTCATCTTCAAGCAATTCCGGAATAGGGGTAGAAAGAACATACACCACCTTTAAAGTTGTTAAAAGGAAGTGCATCTTCTTTTGCCAACGTCTGAAGTCTTGTCCTTCAAATTTGTCTAGCTTTCCAAACTTGTTCGTCATCTCCTTCAAAGTACTTCCACCAGCCATGAGTATCACCAAATACTTTATTCGTTTGTAGGGGAAATATAGGGTCTTGATCTTGATACTGAGGCCGAATATGTGATTGAATCGTGTATAATCCACTTTCCGAATAAAGTATTTCGACCCTTAATGCCTGGGTTACACAAAATCTTTATTGGGATAAGACAATCACGCAATTTGTTTTCTAGGCAAAGAGAACAAATCAAAACCTTGAGAATTGTTTGCTTTCGTTATATTGTTGTAATTCACTCTTGTGTTTTTCATGTATGTACAAATGAGATCAATCTCTGTATATATACAGATGGAGAGGTATCAGTAAAAGGGTATAACCAAAAGACATGACTTTAGCCAAGTGATGTGTCTTTTCAGTTTGAACTGGCACCTGTTCAGGAACTGCTCGGCCGAGTCAAGGGACTTTCTCGGCCGAGCAAAGATGTCCCATGACAATTTGCCCAGCTGCACGGCCGTGTCATTTGAACTGCACGGCCGTGCTGTTCATACTGCTCGGCCGAGCAAGGCATATGCCTCGGCCGAGCAAGGCTGTCCAGAAACTTGGACAATCTGCTATGCTCTGCTCGGCCGAGTCAAGGACTCTGCTCGGCCGAGCACATCAGCAAAATGTGCTACCCTTTAACTTTTACTTCTTTATTGAGGTTGACTTCGTTTTAGCTCAAACGAGTGTGTACTCCACACTTTCCCTTACTCGTATCCGAGTCTACTACTGTAAGTACCCAAATCTGGCTCATGCCTTCCGGTTAAATTTCCCGGCAATTTCGGTAAGTTTCCCGGTAATTCCCCGGACCTTCCTAGTGTTCCGGAAATGTCCTGGAGCAGTCCCAAATTAAAATTTAGGGCTGAAGGGAGCCTTCCTAATTAAGAAACACGTTTTTCTTAATTAGGGAGAAGGTTCTAGAATAATGCCACCTTGCATGGTTCTAGAATGCTGAGTCATTGTGGATAAGCCCGCACGGCTGCATTAGCTCGCTGCCTCCGGCCGCACGGCTTCATTAGCCTTATCCAGACTGCCTATAAATAGAGCCCTCCTCTACCTATTTCAACAAAAACAACAACAATACACACACTCCATAGCAATACACTCAGTCACTCCCAAGACGTGAAGAATATTGGTGAAGGCTCAAGAAGGTGAAGAAGAAGGCCAAGAAGCTCCCTCCCTCCTCCTTGAAGATCCAAGACCAATCTCTCCTCCTAGCTCCAACCAAAGAAGCAAAGGAAGCAATTGGTAACCTCGCACGCCCTAACCTTGCTTTTAATTGATATACTTGCTCATTGCATTCATATATCTTGCTTGGGACTTGGCATTCATAGTTAAAGATCACATCTTTATCACCCCCTTTCCCTTTTTGCATGCATTAAGACCTCATTTGTCATAAAAATGTAGTCTTTTTTCATAAAGGTGCATCCTTTTGCACCTAAAACTTCCATTTTCAAATAAAAATGTCATTTTTATGCATCATTTGCATATAAAAATCCAATATTTTCAAATAAAAATGCATCCTTTGCATTCAAAACCCCTTGTTCAAGCATCATTTGCTTTAAAGACCATGTCTTTACCATAAACTAGCATCATATGCTTTTCAAAATGCAATCTTTATGCATCATTTGCATAATGAATGCCAATTTCTTCAACAAAAATGCATCATTTGCATAAAAATCAAATCTTTATGCAATAAAGATTATTTCTTTAAACTAAGTGCATCATTTGCAACCCAAAAATGTCATCTTTTCATTAAAGTGTCATTTTTTATCATGCATTTCCTCCTTTCCCCCAACCTTGGAACGGACCGGTGTAAAAGATCCTATCTTTACATCGTTCCTTCCATTAAAGGTTCCATATTTCTTTAGAAAGGGACACCTTGAACCCTATATCTCCGATTATCGCTTAAGAAAGAGTATGAAGCCTCTATACGAGCTCGACCGTCTTAAAGCGTAGGATTGATGGGCTAAGGACCCTCCTTTTCTAAAGAACCTCATCTTTGACCGAAAGAGAGTCATTCTCTCGATCACGCAAGTCCCGAGGGTCCCAAGGTTTAAAATGCGACGATCACAAGTCATAAGATGAGGACGGGATCATAATCCCAAATACATAAAATTCCAAGGAATCCCGAGCGAAAACCAACAAATGGTTTGTACGTCCGGAAGACAACTTGGGACATTTCCCCCCTTTTATTTTCAAACACATGCACACAAGAAAGCACGCAAGCAAGCACGATTACTGAAATCTTGGGAGACTTGCTCCGGCAAGGCACTTTGGGTGAACGCCAAACGTTCTTTCCAAGGGGTAACTTAACCTCCGAACCCAAGTAAAACCTTTTTTTCAAAGTTTTGAGGTAATCAAAATGGCGTGGCGACTCCGTTTTTCAAATAACTCGGATGTCTTCAAACTCGCGTGAATCCAACACAAAATTTGGGCACCACATTCACAGTTTGGCGACTCCGCTGGGGATAACCCAAAGGAGAAAAGCTTTTATTTTCAAAACAAAAATCGATACTCGGTATATAGGTGGAAACCACTTACCCTTCCTGTACACTCCCTGACGTGGGAGTTGGGATAACCGGTGGTTTAACAATCCACGTACCAGTATCCCCTTTCGAAAAAAATAATTTTGAAAAAAAAAATAAAAGAAAGCTTTTCCCTTTGAGCGGGTTAGACTCCCATCGCCGATTTCATTAATCGTGCTTGCTTTCTTTACCATGCATTGCATCATTTGCATCTTGGAATTTGTGCATACTTTGAAACGGGAAAACAACCCGAAAAATAGCAAAAGGAGTGGAACCTGGAAAATTGATCCATGCAGTCGTACGGCTCAATCCTCATTGGATTCTGACCGGGCGACCTCAGTGGCAATTCCACCAGGAAAAATCATGGTTAATCTGGCAGTCCTAGCAGCTTGGGGCTACTCAGCTCCATGGCGGCCAGGGCTCCCGAGAAAATTTACGTGCTTACGTGTTGCATTTTCCCCGTCCCGAAAATCATTCCTTTAAAACACATTTATGAAAATCTCTGTTTTACCTCAAAAAGGAACATTTTTAGGAGACCGCACACTACGCGCACTTTGATATATCACGTACACTTTTGCACGCACGTCCTTCAAACCCGAGGGTGGTTCAGTGCGATCACGGACAGACCTTACGATGCTCCGGGCGCGCACGGAATCATCCCAACCTCCCCATGGCGGCCGGTGTCGACCAATGCACGGTCCGTGTCACACGTTTCAAAAAACCGTGACTTTTGGTTGGTTTTTGGTCTAGTCCGTGTCATATAGCCCGATTGCATGCCCACGTAAAGGTCAAGCCTTAGCTCATAACGGAAGCCAAGATTGTCGCTCAAGCGAAATTACGCGAAATTCCAACAAGGAAAAATCGGTGGGATCTTGACTCCGACATTGACTATTGACCTTGACCCGCACGGAATGCGTAAGAGTCAAGACCGAGTCTTTGCCAAAAATCAAAAGATCTTTCGCTCAAGCGAAGCTCTGCCAAAATTCCGACAAGGAAAAATTGGCAAGATCTTGACCGGCATTGACTTCGATTCCGACTCACGCCTTGCGTATGCAACGAAGTTCAATGTGACACTTTGTGTCATCCGGCTTTTTACCGCCCGACCCATGCCTATTATATTCTCGGACATTACCGAAAGTCAAAACGTCATTCGCTCAAGCGAAACTCTGTCAAAGATCCGTCAAGGCAGAGAGACGAGACTTTCCCGGTATTGCCTTGACTATAATCCGCATCGCTCGTGCGTTGAAAGGTCCTATGACCCGCTAGACCCGATAGGAGCGTTCTTTACTCTCGGTCGGTGGGATCCGCGTGCCCTATAGGACCCTCGCCGGGGCTGTCCACCTGGGAGGTCGAAATACGGGTGGAATACGAGGGGCTTATAGACGTAGTGACGGAACCCAGCTGATCCGGGATCTAGAGTAGTTGTGAAAAAGAAGGGCAGAATCCCTTTTCCAACCAAATAGATATTAATAAAAGACACTGTTTTAAGTAAACTTGAAGATTCTAATTTGCATATTGCACGAGCCTTGACTAAACACCTACCGAGTCTAAACCTTTCCTATCCCTTTCCCTAGCGAGAAAGAAGTGGGTGAGAACACCGGGTCGGCGACTTGTTAGCGCAGAATCCTCGGATAGTTCGCGAGAATCCTCGGTTCGAGAGTCGAGAATGGCCGATTTGACAGAGAACAAGTCTTGGTTCGGGTAACCGGATGACTAGGGAAGAAGAGCTAGCCTATAACCAATGCCCTCCCCATCTTCATATAACCCATTGCCAAAAGCTGTCCCTTCTCGGTCTTCTCCAATACCCCAAGTTAGGGTCCCGAGCACCCTCGCTTCCTCTGCATCCCCACGGGACCTTTTTCCTCCTTTCGGCTGAGCCTACTTTGGAATCCCAGTGCCAATTTGACCTTTCCAATTTTGTCAACGCCTGTGAATTTGCCTACCTCTCGGACAGCTACAGTGAAGAGTCAGTCGGAAACGAGAATAGGAATGGATGGGTTTACAGCGATGATGACAGTTCGGTAAAAGGAATGGACTTGGAGCCAACGGAAGTGAAACCCGAGGGACAAGATGAGGTAGAAAGCCACGGACCTGGAATAGGGGATGAAATCACTTCAAAGTGTGTCTGCAGCCTATGCAAAGGTTCGGAGAAGGATAAGGTAGTGAATGAGTCCTATATCCTAGAGTTCAATACTCCGTACAAGGACTTGGTAGGCGAATGGAGGAACTTGATCGAAGCTTTAGCCAAAAGAGGGAAGTGGGCTCCGCCACCGTCTGGGAACATGTAAGCGTCGCCGAAGCCAAACTCTCATCGGGAAGGGTAGACTCTATCACGGTGTTAGTAGTCACTCCTGAAACTTGGTACGAAGAAGAATGTATGGATGCCTTGGAAAGAGTCACGAGTTTAGAGGCGACCCAGTCCCCTTTATGTCCTACGATGATAATGATGTTTTCTGGTAATCCCTAAGCCCGAGGAAGAGTCGAGATACCCCTCATATGGCGTCAAGTATCCCGACACTGCTTTTGCCCTCATTGGTCATCGAGTCAAGGCGAAAGTTCCCACGAGAGCTACTTTGTAGTGACACCGATGAAGACACGGTCGAAGTGCCGGAAGGGACAATAGAGGAGTGGTTAGCCCGAAGCCAAAAAGCCCGGAAAATATCTCGACGGTAAGGAAAAGGAACCCGCCATGAGATTTGACCCCGAGAAATCCTTATTGATGATGGAATTTCCCACTTCGGAAAATGTTTAGCCAACGTCAAAGATGCCGTCGGAAGGTTGACCCCAGGGAAAGAAAAGACATGCTTGACGGTGATGAGGAATGTGATCCTACTCTGTTAAAGAAGTTGCTAGGTTCGGATGAGAAAGCCATTTGCCGAGCTCCAAACTCCGGAAGTGATAATTCTTGTTGCATGCTTGACTTTGAAAAGTTTGAATGAGGCTGTGAAAGCTTTAAACGGAGAATGTGAAGTTGAAATCAGCCGGTCAAACTCGAGAAAAGGTCAAAAAGCCGGTAACACAGGGACCGAGATTCGGGAAGCCGCCTATGCTTCCGGCGGCACCGTCAATCAGATCAATCAGCGAAATTGGCCATACGCCGGTAGAATCCGCCTCGACTTTGAAAGAATTGTGAGAATCCTCCGGTAGGAATAATGACCAAGGAAAATCCAATGTCTATGTGATGACTCGGTGCAGGCGAGATGAATGTTGAGCGGCTAAGGGTGACAAAAGAAGCACCGTCTACGAGCCAAAACGAGATAAAAGACCTTATAAGCCGAAGCGAAAAGCGACGACTACGATAAGGAGGATCCGGTCCTAACTCGGTTGAAGTGTACCCAAGCCAATATCTCCTTATGGTCCTGTTGACCTCTTCATACCCTCATAAGTTGAAGCTAGAAGAAAGTTTGGCCAAGACCATGGTGCCCATAGATGTCACCCCGGATGAGGTCGTCCAAATGATTGGAAATATCCACTACGGAAACATCATTACCTTCACCGACTTAGACACCCAAAGTATGGGGCTAGTCACAACGAACCTCTTTACATCACGGTCCGAGTTAGAAGAACGTCGATTGCCACGAGTATTAGTCGACGGAGTGCACGATGAATGTCTTGCCGGCTAAAATGATGGATTTATTGGATACGAAGCCAACGGACTTAAAGCCTTCTAGTCGAGACTATTAAGGCCTATGACTCCCTTTGCACGATCGGTTTTGGGGATCGCCACTCTCAAGATGTGGTTCGGAAAAAGGTCATGGACGTTGATTTTCAAGTTATTGATATTCGATTTCATTTCTTGCCTTCTTTGGGACGGCCTTGGATCCACCCGGATAAACGGGGTAGCCTCTACTTTGCATCGGTGCGTCAAATTTCGGTCGAGTGATGGAACTATCACCACCATTTATGGAGACAGGTGTCACGGTAGAAGGAACCGGCCTTTGGGGATATCCCGATATTGGAGATCAAGCACGATGATGAAGGGTTAGCATTGGCCAGGATTCTCAGTAGCTTCTTCCAAGGCACAAGTGTGTTGCACTGACCTCACCACTACTTCCGATAAAATCCCTCTGCCATGAGAATGATGCGAAAAATGAGTTATCTTAGGGACTTGGATTGGGTAGAAGACTTCAAGGTCGTAACACCATCATTGATGTGAAGGAACAGACTACCGAGATATGGCTTGGGGTACAAACCGAACTCTCGGGATGCCGGAAAAGCTAAAGGCACGAAAGGTGAAGGGGTCCGGCTCCATCCTTACGATCTGTCTCGACCCATTACTTTACAAAAGGAGGGACACAATATGATGAAAGTGATCGCCGGATCTCCTTGCGAAAACCCTTCTAGAGAACCTTGAGAAAGTTAGGGAAAGCCGGCCAATCCCGTTCGAAGAATGTTCCTTGATTTGCCGAGATATCCACAGGGCTACCACTACCGATTCGAGAATGAGTACGTCTTCAAAGGAAATCCGGCCGAGTGTCAAAGAGTCGGCATCGGGACAATGGACTTCTCCGCCTTTGAGTTAGCTCTTCCAAAGATCGACGAGATAGAAGGCGCCGGCGGTGAAGACGGTCGAGTGGGGTTTGCAAGAGTTGTTTGACGAAGAAGCACAAATCCCGAGACTTGATCGACTTCGGTTCGAGATGATGAGATAGTTGCCGTTATTGGAGACGATGGTGAAAGTCATTTTGATCCTCGCACTTTGGTGACTAAGGCAGAAATGCCATTGAAGAATTGGGAGACATTCTCGGGGCCGATAGCCGATCGACGGCAAATGATCACGGAGCTTGGATTGGTACCCCGTCCTTCTCAACCCGGTCGTGTCAAACACCTGTTGTCTATTCGGTCGAGTCGGGAATCTTTGAATTCAGTCCTCGAGTCATCCGAAGGCCTCACGCTGAGGATTATGAAAATGTAATCGATGTCATCTTTCCCCTTATTTTGAATGAAATGACAAATCTTTACGATTATCCTCTTATTGCCAACTTAACAAATGATAAATTAACTCAAAACTTAACAACGGTTAATAATGAATCATTTGAACAAGATGCAAACACACTAAACGAACAATACATTAAAGAAATCTTTAGCGGGTTTCGAAAAGAGGAAAACCGGGCCCAGTGCCGAGGAGGTTTTGATAAGTGTGAACTTGGGTACTATTGAGGAACCTAAAGAGACACAGATTGGAAGCTTCTTCCGGGGGTTGAAAGGGACGGATTGATCGAGTTGCTCGAGAGAATACGTCGACGTGTTTGCATGGTCATACAAGGATATGCTGGGGCTAGACGGTTCGATAGTAGAACACGAGAATCCCTCTAGCACCGAGATGCTAAGCCGGTAAAAGCGAGAAGCGAGAAAGATTAAGCCGGAATGGTCTCTACGAGGTCAAAGAAGAAATTGAGAAGCTCTGCGGGTAGGGTTCATCGAGTCATTGAATACCCGACATGGTTGTCCAACATCGTGGCCGTAACCAAGGCGATGGGAAGGTGCGGCTGCTTTGTGTGGATTTAGAGATGCGAACAAGGCCGGCCCAAAGACGACTACCCTACGCCAAACATAGAGCATCTGGTGGACTCCACTTGCCAACTACGAAGTCAAATCCTTCGTTGATGGTTTTGCGAGCTACAACCGAGATCAAGATGGCCGAGGAAGACCAAGAAAAGACGGCCTTCACCACACCATGGGGAACCTCTTGTTATACGGTAATGCCATTCGGAGCTCAAGAATGCCGGGGCTACTTACGAAAGGGCGGCGACCGCGCTTTTTCATGACATGATCCACAAGGAGATTGAGGTCTACGTAGATGATATGATAATCCACTCCAAAGGAGAGGGTGGGCGGCACTTTGTTGACCTACGAAAATTCTTTGAGAGGTTGAGACGGCATTCCATGAGACTAAACCACTGCCAAATGCACCTTCGGAGTGACAAGGGGAAAAGTGCTTGGGTATATGGTCACGGAGCGAGGTATAGAAGTTGACCCCGAAAGATCAAAGCCATCATGGATATGAGGCCACCTCAAACCCGGACGAAGTCAAGAGCTTCATGGGTAAATTGCGGTACATCAGTAGTTTCGTCAATCGGTTGACCACTATGTGCGAGCCCATCTTCAAGCTCATGAAGAAGAATGTGGACCTGAGAATGGACCGAAGAATGCCAAGATGCCTTTGACCGAGATCAAGGCATACTTAGTACATCCCCGTACTATGCCCCCACATAGACGAAGCCTCTTGCTCTATCTCACTTGTCATGAACACGGCGGTTGGGGCTATGCTTGCTCGGGAAAAGAAAGACTCTCGGGTAGAAAATGCCATTTACTTTGTCGGGGAAGCTACGGGAGTGAGCTCAATTACTCGGCATGTGAAAAGACACATGCGGGAGGCAGTGCAGGTAGTCGGCAAATTGAAGCATTATATGCGAAGCCCGCCTGTGAATTTGGTCTCGAAAATGGACCCCATCAAGTACATCTTTGACAAGCCTTCCCTCTCGATGCGTTTAGCGAAGTGGTCCTTCTTCTTGGCAGAATACGACATCAACTATGTGACCGAGAAAGGCCATCAAGGGTCAAGCATTGTCGGATCACTGGCGAACTTCCCGGTAATGAAGACGAGAGGGCACGAACCCCAATTCCCGAGATGAAGGGATCTTTGCGGTTGAGCACGAGAATAGATGGCAATTGTTCTTTGACGGAGCCGCTAACAAAAGAGGAAATGGTGTAGGAATGCTATTGGTCGATCCGAAAGATGAGCATACCCTCATAGCCCTCAAGTTGAACTTTCTGCCACGAACAATGTCGCCAGAGTATGAAGCTGCATTCTTTGGTTTGGAGGCTGCCTTAGAAAGAAATGTCAAGGAGCTCGAAGTTTACGGAGACTCGGCCACGATCATCAACCAAGTCTCCAACAAGTGGAAGGCTGTGGACCCTAATCTGCAACGGTATCATGCCCGTATGGAGGAGTTGGTGGACGGTTCGGAGAAGTGACTTTCCACTACTTGCCGAGGAAAAAGAAGCAGTCGCGAGATGCCCTAGCTACTCTAGCCTCATTGGTAGAGATCCCGAGGGAAAAGCCATAAAGCCCTTGAGTGGGTAGAAGAGAAGCCCCGACCTATACATTTGTGAAGTGGACACAGGACCCGAGCCCATAAAGGAACCTTGGTACAATCAGTTACCAATTCCTCAAAGACGGAGAGTCGGCTTTCGAGCGAAGAAGGTAGACCAAAAGAAGGTGTCGAGCCAAAGCTTGCGAGCCACGAAAAGGTTGGCCTCCCATTATGTCATCCTAGGAGGCAGCACCTGTACAAGAAACGCTATCAAGGACCACTCCTCTTATGTGTCACTCAAGAAAGAGCCGAGAGAGTTGATGGCCGAAGTCCACAATGGTCCTTGCGGTCCTCACATGAATGCGAGCCACGATGCAAGTGATCCTCGAGAATGGGTTACCTCTTGGATCTCCATGGAGACGGTTGCGTCCGGCACGTCCGAACTGCGACAAGTGCCGGCGGTTTGCCAACCTCAACCATCTCCCACCTCATGACACATGTCTTGCATGACGACTCCTTGGCCGTTTGCAACTTGGGGCATTGACGTGATAGGGAAAATAACCCCGACAGGAAGCAATGGGCACGAGTTCGTGTTGGTAGCCATCGACTACTTCACCAAGTGGGTAGAGGCCAAGTCCTACAAGGTCCTCACTTCGAGAAAAGTGGCCCGGTTCATCAAAGAAAACATAATGTGCAGATATGGGGTGCCCAGCGAGATCATTTCGATAATGGGTCACACTTCGAAGGAAGGCTGCGATAGGCTAGCTGTCGAGAATTCGAGTTACTCGCCACAAGTCGTCCCCGTACGGACCTCGAGACCAATGGGTGTGGAAGGCTGCTAATAAGACACTCGAGCGGATCATCAGGAAGATGGCCACCGTGGTCGTGATTGGCCCGAAAAGGCTGCACCTAGCACTCTGGGGCTCGAACGTCTGTCGGAAACGGCCACGGGAGAAACTCCTTTTGCCTAACTTACGGGATGGAAGCGGTGTTACCGGTGGAGTTGGAAATCCCGTCATTAAGGGTCCTCTGGAAAACAGTGTCAATGAAGTGGAATGGTTGCGCCCGGCATGATGAGTTAGCCACCTTGACGAGAGAAGGCTAAAAGCCATGGAACACACCGAGCCTACCGGAGGCGAATGGCGGAGCGTTTGATAAAAGGTCAAGGCCGGAGACATCAAAGAGGGTGACTTAGTGCTTTGAAAGTAAAGCCCCTACCGGAGACAACCCCACAGGAAAATGGGAACCCGTCTGGATCGGCCCTTATGTGGTGCGAGAAGATATTATCGGGAGGAGCAATGAAGCTTGCGAGACTTGGATGGCAATCCCTTTGTCCACCAGGTCAACGGTGATAAACTCAGAAGATACTATGTCTAATAAAAAAAAAAATAAAAAAAAATAATAAAAAAGTGCAAAAAGAGTAATACCCGGCTAAATGAAAACCCCAAAAAGGGCGGTCTAGGCAAAAGACGGGGTTGCACATATAAAAAAAAAAAAAAAGAAAAAAATCTTAGTGCAAAAAGAGTAATGCCCGGCTAAGTGAAAACCCCAAAAAGGGCGGTCTAGGCAAAAAGCAGTGCACACGAAAAAAAATTAGTTCACGGAATGAACTACGTAGACCTGAGCCCCTTAGCCTTTCTTGTAAAAGGGGAACGTAGGCAGCCATATATGGTTCGGTCTAAACAATAAAAAGGACGATTAAGTTTCCATGAAATATGTCCTGATCAATAAAAAAAAGACATTTGAATTTCCATGAAATGTGTCTTGACTAATTTCTAAAATAATATTTCTTGTTCATTACAAGTTAAAAACTTCTTGATGAGTTCAAGCACGGTCTACCTCTTGACTCTGCTAACCTGCTAAAAAGATCTAAAATACAATAAAATGCCTAAATAAACTAATGTGTTTGCAAAATGGCAATAAGGGAATCCTAAGAAAAGATCTGTCAGTCGTCATTCGCTGAGTCTTCTTTGGTCTTCTTCCCTTTTCCTCGGCCTCGTCGAGTCTTCTTCCTTTTCTTCTCAATAATGTCGGTATCCCTCATCCCGACCTCTGGTATCCTCACTGGAGCCTCCACCAACCCCGTGTCAATGAGTGCTCTCTCTATCCGAGCACGAGTCCGCACCTCCTCCCTCTGAGCCTCAGTCAAAGGAGCGACCTCGGACAACCTCTTGTCACCGAGCCTCCATATCTCGACCAAGTCACACTGGTTATGGCAACTCGCCTTAGCCTCGGTCTCCCTCGAGTCCTACTCGAGTCGCGATCGGCTCCCAATAAAGCTCGACGTCTATCCTCCAAGATAACACAGTCGCTCCCGTCTCCCTCTCGTACCGGTCCAAGTAGACGGTGGTCAAGATGGTGCTCTTCCTGCTCTGAAGATAGCCACAGGGTGGGAAAGCGGCATATGTCCAAGCCCTCGAGAAAAAGAAGGCTGTTTGGATCCCTCATGTCCGATGACACCACCTCCATGGTCCGGATGTCCTCCCGATCACTCAATGGCTCTGTAAAGCCCCAAGCTGCCTGGATACCAAGCGGGGTATATAGAAGGATGACCGGCGAGAATCACGGAACCCTCACAACATAAGACTCCTGAAATATCCTCACTGATGCGCAACCTCCGGTGTGGTATCCACCAACGGATGTCCGAAGTGGATAGCCTAGCCATCATCGGCTCCCGGCTACCTGTTCTGCTGCCTAGGCGCACCTCTCAGAAATCACCCAAGGGCAGAGTCGGCAAAGCCCCGGGCAAAGCCCGAGCCTCTCCTGCAGCCACAAAGTCAACATAGCCGGACTCCGGACCTCATGAAATGGTCTCCCGAGCCATCCTGTCGATCCCATGAAATGTCTCTCCCAAAACCCGGCGGGACAATATCCTTCCCGGCCACTGCGAGTCTCGACCATGTCCAAGAGGCCACTATGGCCAGATCCCCACGGACTCGGCGGTGAACAAAACAGAGAATACGCGAGAGAATGAAAGCATCCATAGCCACCGTGGTCGCAGCCATATCTGGAGACCCAAACCTGCCGGGATATCGAAAGGTCAATCCTATCCGGGGCTACCATCATCCTCTCGGCCTCTCCCAAAGGAATCTGCGAGAAAAGATGCAAGCTTTACCGTCACCGGCACGTCTCCGATCAGCGGAATAGATATAGCCTCGGTCTCGGGACCCCCAATCAAGGCTCTGAAGTCTTCGTGCGTTGGGACAATTTCGTTGTAAGAGAAGCGATAAACATGTCTCCGGACGTCCCGAGAACTTTCTTTGCGGCTCTCAACGAGGTCCCAATCGGGCGGGAGATCCCTCAAATGCCATAAAGACTTGATCTTGAAGGAAGAATCAAGCGAGTCCCTTGTGATTTTGGAAGTTATGTCTCGCCCAAGATTGAAGACCGGATAGAAAATGGTCTCGCTTCCCCCTTTGCAATCTGACGAGCTTCTCCATCGCAAAGTGATCAAAGATGGTGCTTTCAGGTCCAAAATATGCTGGGAACAATTGGGACAAGTCTAGAGTGAAAATGAAATGAAATGGCCAAGCCTTGCTTTTATTCGAGAAAATAACCGGCTCGAGACGGCGCCAAGCCGCACGGCTTCATTTTCCCTCAAGGCCATGCCGCACGGCTACATTAGCCCTCTGCAGAAAAAATTCTGCAGCAACCAAAGTTGCTGCCCAAGGGAGTTTTCACCCCACTTTTTCAACCAAAACCTGTACAAAAACATATCCAGAAGCCATTCAAGCATTTATATACCATTATAAATCATTTTGGCCCAGTTTCAGCCCCAATTCCAAGCAAAAAAGTTGCCCCAAGGCTCAGATAATATGCAAATTGAAAAAGCATAAATTAGAAAAGTAAATAAAATGTAAATACAATGTTTTCGCCCCATCGGCGCCCAAATAAAGCAAAAAATAAACAAGTTGTGCATAAAAATTGTTCATTGTTTGTTTTTGTTCCAAATCTACTCTAGAGACCTCCTAGGCCTCCGATTCTTCTTCCTCCTCATCGCTACTCAGCTCATAGATGCTAGCCTCCCTCATCAAGTCCTCCACGGTCGCTCACGTCGGACAAATGGACATTATCGTGCCCGTACTCGGCCAGTTTGCTCCCGAGAATGTCGGCGTTGGGTCCCCGCCCGAGGCATGGCCTTTGGAAGAGTACTCGAGGCCGATGAGGTAGGCATTTGTGCCCCAGACGTGCCGTCTCTTGCGCCCCGAGCTCCTGTGCATCATTGCCGCCTTCGAAGCGCGAGCCGGCTTCCTCGAAGAGACCGGCACATGTCCTTCCGGCCCCTAATGCACGACCGGCCCTATCGTAAGTGCATTTGGAACTGAGAAAAGAAGAGAAAATCTCGGAAAAATCTCGAGAAAATTGCAAAAAGCGAAAATGCGAAAGCTAAAAGGGAATAAGACCTAAAAGTACACTCACGGTGCTATCGGGCGGCAAGGTGTCTTGGGGCTCCACTAGCATCGGGGACGGTATCCTCATCCTCCTCGGCACTCCATGGACCACGTAGGACGGATGCGCGGGAGGGATCGGCGGGTCGATGGGCTCATCCTCCCCATATCCACTGAGTGACCGCCGGCTTCACTAGCCACGTGGCGTCCTCGGGCGCTCCACAAACACGGCGTAGGGGGTGTCCATGTCAAAGTACTCCTCTGCGGCCACGCTTTGCACAGTACCTCGCTATCTCATCCTGCGGCCAATCCACAGGCTGTAGCATCCGTCTTTGGAGGATCTGAGGAGTAATGGCGTCCAATGGAGGGACATGGCCATCTTTGCCTCGAGAAACGGTCCCCCAAGTAAATGACATCACATGTCGGCCCGGTGAGCCACCTCCTGCGCCTCGTCACATCAATGGCATCTCCCGGCCAAGATCTTCGGATACCTGCCCCAAGGGTAG
This sequence comes from Adenophora triphylla var. japonica, assembly GCA_022495995.1. Classification (NCBI taxonomy): domain Eukaryota; kingdom Viridiplantae; phylum Streptophyta; class Magnoliopsida; order Asterales; family Campanulaceae; genus Adenophora; species Adenophora triphylla. Next base: position 144,568 of record JAFEMH010004025.1, on the reverse strand, counting down.
AAGTCCACTCCGTCATGCCCGTCCCTGTTGATGGTGGCCTCACCATTTTGTAGTCGAAAGTGATCCGGGTCTTCCCCGTGAATTTATCCCTCGCATCTCCCCTCCGGCGAACCATAGCGGGGAAGATGGTGACATCACTCTGTGGTTCCAAGGAAGAACCCGATCACCTCGCAAAACCAGGCTGCATGTTCAAAACATCAAAAGGTCATTCTCTCTCTCATAAAAGTCTCAAGACGGGAAAAAGAAAAAAAAAAGAAAGGAGACTACCTCGAGGGCAAATGAGAAGCGATCCATGGCGGCTTTGTTCCATTGTACATGTCCAACGAGAAGTACAACTCCGCCAATCCGGCCTCTCCCAGAGACCGTCCCTATCCCATCCACATCCTCCAAAGAGTCGAGGAGGCAAGTCATGGCCGGCGTCCCGAGAATTAGCAAAGATAGTGGCCCGATAGCATCAACCATATGAATGCTCTAGCCGGTGTGGGCGGTCACATCATTAGCGGCAAAGTTACGCATGCAAGTCTGAGCTGCCACCTCGGCGTTCGCGTCTCCATCCCCGGCCCCTTGGGAATCAGCTCAAACCCGACCAAAGCACGGAACTCCTCGGCTGTAATGTGGTCTCTCCAAGTCACGGGCCTCCCGGTGAGCTGTAGGCCGGTAATAGGCTGTGAAATCGGCGGAGTCCTTGTCGGCTCTCCCGGCTCGGGTGAAAGCTATGGGTACTATCCCACCAGAACTCAGAAAGGGCCTGGACCAAGCCCTTGCTCTTAGAGGTGATGTGAACACCCCTGCCGGTGGCCTCTACAAACGCATCCAGACCAGTAGCCCTCACCAAATTCTTGGGATTCACCCCATTCTTCTCAAAATCCGGCATCCTCTGCCAAAGCTTAACTTCTATCTCCGATGGTCCTCTAGACTTGTTCTCCTGTAGACAAGCACAACAAAAAAGAAGTGTCAGTCCTTCATCATTTTCAAAAGCATGCATATATTCACAAAAGCGCACATATTTTCAAAAGAAAAGCATTCATAAAAATTTTTTCTAGCATTATTTGCATCAAAAAAGCGTCTTTCATCACTTGAAACGCGTCATGTCAAGTCCCATTGCTTTCCTAAAACACAAAATCACAATTTTCACAATCCTTTGCACATAAGCATTATTCTTTCAAAAATGGCATGCATGAATCATTTTCATCTTCCAAAATCATGTTTTCTCATTGAAAATCAGAATTTTGACCTAGTTCTAGCACAAGGCAAGAACTCCGTCTCATATTTTGAAAATTCTCATTCTTACTTCATTTTGCGAGAAAAAAGTGAGTCATTCTCATAATTTTCATCAAATAAGTTGCACATGCATATTCTTAGCCTCATAGGTTGTTCATGCATCTCAAAATCATTCAAAAAAATCATTCAAAAATCCTAGAATTTGGGTCAAGCCCTAAATCATTCAAAATTCAAGCAAAATCATCGGATTTGAGCAAAATGAGAATGCTTACCCCAACCGATCGCGGGTTCGTTGATTTATGCTCCCTTCTCCCCGGATAGAGCTCCGATGGAGGCGTAAGGAAGTCATACTTCCTCTCCGTCCGAACGAGCTCCTTTCTCCTCCTTCTCGCAGCCGCGGAGATGTTCCTTCTTGCTTGCCTCGGTATGGGATTGCCCTCCGGATCCATTCCAATCGATAGAAGCAAAGGGAATTGAAGAATTTTGAAGAAATTCTCTCCTTTCTCTCTCTCTTCCTCGGCAGTTCTTGGGCGGCAATAATGCCCAATGCCCGTTCAAACCTGTTTTAAATAATCTGGAAAAAACAGGTCTCTAGCCGTACGGCTCCTTTTTCTCCATCTCATGCTGGGCGGCTTCATTCGCTACGGCGAAATTACAATCTGCCCCTGGACCTTCCACTTGGGCATGCAATTTCCGTTATCTTTTAACCAAGATAACATCTTTTTCAGAAAATATCCCTTATCTCTTTAGCAATCAAGCTCTATTCCCAGTCGCCTCCGTTAATTCCGTTATAACGGGATAACGCTAGGTGACAACCTCCGAATTGTCAAAACTCTAAAGCTGAGGCCTACCTCTATCCGAATAGTGACGTATGCTAAGTTTCTATCAACTTAAGCTACCTCTATCCAGAATAGTGACGTATGCTAAGTTTCTATCAACTTAAGCTACCTCTATCCCGAATAGTGACGTATGCTAAGTTTCTATCAACTTAAGCTACCTCTATCCAGAATAGTGACGTATGCTAAGTTTCTCTCAACAAGCTACCTCTATCAGAATAGTGACGTATGCTTAAGTTTCTCTCAACAAGCCTACCTCTATCCCGAATAGTGACGTATGCTAAGTTTCTATCAACTTAAGCTACCTCTATCCAGAATAGTGATGTATGCTAAGTTTCTATCAACTTAAGCTACCTCTATCCAGAATAGTGACGTACGCTTAAGTTTCTCTCAACTTAAGCTACCTCTATCCCGAATAGTGACGTATGCTTAAATCATTCAAGCTCTGGCAACCCATATCTCTGATTCGAAAGAGATTGAGACGTATGCTCAAATCATTGGCAACCCATATCTCTGATTCGAAAGAGATTGAGACGTATGCTCAAATCATTGGCAACCCATATCTCTGATTCGAAAGAGATTGAGACGTATGCTCAAGTCATTGGCAACCCATATCTCTGATTCGAAAGAGATTGAGACGTATGCTTAAATCATTCAAGTCATTGGCAACCCATATCTCTGATTCGAAAGAGATTGAGACGTATGCTTAAATCATTCAAGTCATTGGCAACCCATATCTCTGATTCGAAAGAGATTGAGACGTATGCTTAAATCATTCTAGCTCACGGCAACCCATATCTCTGATTCGAAAGAGATTGAGACGTATGCTCAAGTTCACCAAACTCTAGCTACCTCTATCCACTCGATAGTGACGTCAGCTCTAGTTTCCTCAGGTGACAGCCTCCATTAATTGTCAAAATCTCAAGAATCCTAGACATCGTTCCTAACTATCTAGTGATGCTTGAACTACGATCAAGGCTTGATTCCTCCGGGATACGTAGGTAGCCTTTTATAAAAGGTCCAGCCATTTGACCACTTTGGTCACCCTGTTTCTTTGTCACCCCTTAGTGATAAAGCAGCCCCTCATAGAAGTTCAGATATCCGACCACCTTGGTCACTCCTAGCATATCCCCAGTAGGATCAATTGCTTGACCTCCTAGGTCATTTTCTCTTCTTTTTCCCCGGCAAGAGACCAGTTTCTCTTCTTCCTTCCCCAGCGGATCCTAATTCCGAACTACGGCCTGGCTTGATTCCTCCGGGATACGTAGGTAGCCTTCCAAAAGGTTCAGCCACTCGACCGTCTTGGTCACCCAATCCGTCTCGGCATTCGCCAGATCGGATCCTTTTCTATCGACAACCCCACTCGCCTTGCAAGTGACGTTGCCGAGGGGCTTCTGTAAGTACCCAAATCTGGCTCATGCCTTCCGGTTAAATTTCCCGGCAATTTCGGTAAGTTTCCCGGTAATTCCCCGGACCTTCCTAGTGTTCCGGAAATGTCCTGGAGCAGTCCCAAATTAAAATTAGGGCTGATAATTAAGAAAACACGTTTTTCTTAATTAGGGAGAAGGTTCTAGAATAATGCCACCTTGCATGGTTCTAGAATGCTGAGTCATTGTGGATAAGCCCGCACGGCTGCATTAGCTCGCTGCCTCTGGCCGCACGGCTTCATTAGCCTTATCCAGACTGCCTATAAATAGAGCCCTCCTCTACCCATTTCAAAAAACAACAACAATACACACACTCCATAGCAATACACTCAGTCACTCCCAAGACGTGAAGAATATTGGTGAAGGCTCAAGAAGGTGAAGAAGAAGGCCAAGAAGCTCCCTCCCTCCTCCTTGAAGATCCAAGACCAATCTCTCCTCCTAGCTCCAACCAAAGAAGCAAAGGAAGCAATTGGTAACCTCGCACGCCCTAACCTTGCTTTTAATTGATATACTTGCTCATTGCATTCATATATCTTGCTTGGGACTTGGCATTCATAGTTAAAGATCACATCTTTATCACCCCCTTTCCCTTTTTGCATGCATTAAGACCTCATTTGTCATAAAAATGTAGTCTTTTTTCATAAAGGTGCATCCTTTTGCACCTAAAACTTCCATTTTCAAATAAAAATGTCATTTTTATGCATCATTTGCATATAAAAATCCAATATTTTCAAATAAAAATGCATCCTTTGCATTCAAAACCCCTTGTTCAAGCATCATTTGCTTTAAAGACCATGTCTTTACCATAAACTAGCATCATATGCTTTTCAAAATGCAATCTTTATGCATCATTTGCATAATGAATGCCAATTTCTTCAACAAAAATGCATCATTTGCATAAAAATCAAATCTTTATGCAATAAAGATTATTTCTTTAAACTAAGTGCATCATTTGCAACCCAAAAATGTCATCTTTTCATTAAAGTGTCATTTTTATCATGCATTTCCTCCTTTCCCCCAACCTTGGAACGGACCGGTGTAAAAGATCCTATCTTTACATCGTTCCTTCCATTAAAGGTTCCATATTTCTTTAGAAAGGGACACCTTGAACCCTATATCTCCGATTATCGCTTAAGAAAGAGTATGAAGCCTCTATACGAGCTCGACCGTCTTAAAGCGTAGGATTGATGGGCTAAGGACCCTCCTTTTCTAAAGAACCTCATCTTTGACCGAAAGAGAGTCATTCTCTCGATCACGCAAGTCCCGAGGGTCCCGAGGTTTAAAATGCGACGATCACAAGTCATAAGATGAGGACGGGATCATAATCCCAAATACATAAAATTCCAAGGAATCCCGAGCGACAACCAACAAATGGTTTGTACGTCCGGAAGACAACTTGGGACATTTCCCCCCTTTTATTTTCAAACACATGCACACAAGAAAGCACGCAAGCAAGCACGATTACTGAAATCTTGGGAGACTTGCTCCGGCAAGGCACTTTGGGTGAACGCCAAACGTTCTTCCCAAGGGGTAACTTAACCTCCGAACCCAAGTAAAACCTTTTTTTCAAAGTTTTGAGGTAATCAAAATGGCGTGGCGACTCCGTTTTTCAAATAACTCGGATGTCTTCAAACTCGCGTGAATCCAACACAAAATTTGGGCACCACATTCACAACTACGAATCACATTGATCTCTTAGTAAATCACCATTACATTAAAATAAGTTGAGTGATACTAAAATCACCAACATATAGTTAGTTTGGCTTGTCCAATGCAGTATTTTAAAGGGCTGATCTAAACTAGTTTGGATCAGATCCGAGTTTGGCAAGTTTGATAGAGAAAGAAAGACACCATTGGTCTTATTCTCTTGTTGTGACATTGCTGTAATCCTTTGTTATTATTGAGTAATAAAAAGGTTGGGCTTTGGCCTGTAAATATTGTGTGCTTTGCTGTTCACTTGTTGCCTTGTCATTCTTGTTGTTAGTTGATCAAACGAAAGGGTTGCTGTCTTATGTACTAAGGCAGACTGCATAGGCATTATCTTGTGAAAAATTAGATAATCCTATCGTCTTTTTTTTTTCAAGACAACACCTATGCGGCCTGCCCTTGCACCAAGAACAGCAGCCCTTCATCCATTGCTAATGCAACAATAATAATCAACGAGACACACACACACAAATCAGCAATGCACACGAGAATTACGGGTCAAACGTCCAACCTATTATTACTAAATAATAACGAGGAATACAACAATGTATATACAAGAGAATAAGACCAACCAATGCCTTTCTTTCCCTATCAATTGCTGTAATTTGGACCTGTTCTAATCCCCATTAGAACAGCCCTAAGACCCAAGAGAATAAGGCCATTAATCCCTTTCTTTCCCCCCTCAAGTTGCTCCCATTTGGGTCTGCTCTGAACCCCTTTAGAACAGCCCTATGACACAAGGGAATAAGGCCACCAATGCCTTCCTTTCTCTACCAAAATGCCCAGGTCAGATCTGTTCTAAATCCCCTTAGAACAGTCCTTTAAATGGCTGCAAATGACATGCAAAACTGCTCCAAACTGCCGGGACACATGGCTGCTACATAGGGTGGCAGTTTCATGCCACAAAACTGCCCAAAACCGCCCCTAACTGCCCTGCTTCAGCCACCCGCTTGCTGCACCTTGTGTCGCCACTTGTCCAGCCTGTTTTGGCCCCAAACGCTCCAGCCGACAGCTTGTTAGTTCAGCAACATCGCCAAGGACAGCCCGTTGGCCTATCAGCTTTCATCCCGCGCAGTCCATGTCTTTGCCCAAGTCCATCGCAGCCAATTGCCCACGCCTATGTCCAATGTCATAGCCCACGTGTGCCCACTTTCTTGCAGCTCACTGCCCACACCTACGTCCATACGCCATAGCCTGCGTGTGCCCAATTTCCTCGCAGCTCACTGCCCAATATTCTCGCAACCACTGCCCAATATTCTCGCAGCCCACTACCCAATATTCTCTCAGCCATTGCCCAATATTCTCGCAGCGTACTGCCCACGCCTATGTCTAAACGCCATAGCCCGTGTGTTCCCAATTTTCTCGCAGCCATTGCCCACGCCTATGTCCCAACGCCATAGCCCACGTGCGCATCCGTTTCTTTCAACGTTGCTGCCCAAGAAAAGGCCATGACATGCCCCGCTCAGGCTAAGGAATTGATGATGAACAGGGCTGCGGAAATTCAGCAATGAGGGATGCAAGGATAGACCGGGCCATTGTAAAATCTGCTCCAACAAAAAGATGAAGCTGCGATCATTCTTGGACTTGGCAAACTGTTATGGGAAGTTCGTGCTAGGGTACTCAAGAATGGGTCGTGGGCGGGCTAGCTGACTTACTTCGGAAAGGGCAAAGAAGGGTGGGGCCGATGCTTGATGCCTTGGGGGCAAGGAAGGCGGTCGGGGAAACTAATTTGCTGCTTTGAAGACGGTAGAGCCAGAATTTGTTGGGGGAATTCAGATTGTGTTGCGTGGGGCAACGGTTCGATGAGGACATCGGACTCTCCTAGTGGGGGAGAGTTTGTAAGCACTTTTGTTGGCAAGTGCAGCCATGGCATGAGCGGGGCATGTCATGGCCTTTTCTTGGGCAGCAACGTTGAAAGAAACGGATGCGCACGTGGGCTATGGCGTTGGGACATAGGCGTGGGCAATGGCTGCGAGAAAATTGGGAACACACGGGCTATGGCATTTAGACATAGGCGTGGGCAGTAGGCTGCGAGAATATTGGGCAATGACTGCGAGAATATTGGGTAGTGGGCTGCGAGGAATTTGGGCAGTGGGCTGCGAGAATATTGGGCAGTGGTTGCGAGAATATTGGGCAGTGAGCTGCGAGGAAATTGGGCACACGCAGGCTATGGCGTATGGACGTAGGCGTGGGCAGTGAGCTGCAAGAAAGTGGGCACACGTGGGCTATGACATTGGACATAGGCGTGGGCAATTGGCTGCGATGGACTTGGGCAAAGACATGGGCTGCGCGGGATGAAAGCTGATAGGCCAACGGGCTGTCCTTGGCGATGTTGCTGAACTAACAAGCTGTGGGCTGGAGCGTTTGGGGCCAAAACAGGCTGGACAAGTGGCGACACAAGGTGCAGCAAGCGGGTGGCTGAAGCAGGGCTGTTAGGGGCGGTTTTGGGCAGTTTTAGGACATGAAACTGCCACCCTATGTAGCAGCCATGTGTCCCGGCAGTTTGGAACAGTTTTGCATGTCATTTGCAGCCATTTAAAGGACTGTTCTAAGGGGATTTGGGGCAGATCCGACCTGGGCAATTTGAGAGAGAAAGGAAGGCATTGGTGGCCTTATTCCCTTGTGTCATAGGGCTGTTCTAAAAGGGTTTAGAGCAGACCCAAATGGCAGCAACTTGAGAGGGAAAGAAAGGCATTAGTGGCCTTATTCTCTTGGGTCTTAGGGCTGTTCTAATGGGGATTAGAACAGGTCCGAATTACAGCAATTGATAGGGAAAGAAAGGCAAGGTTGGCCTTATTCTCTTGTATATACATTGTTGTATTCCTTGTTATTATTTAGTAATAAAAGGTTGGGCGTTTGACCCGTAATTCTCGTGTGCATTGCTGATTCGTGTGTGTGTGTCTCGTTGATTATTATTGCTGCATTAGCAATGGATGAAGGGCTGCTGTTCTTGGTGCAAGGGCAGGCCGCATAGGTGTTGTCTTGAAAAAAAAAGACGATACCTGTGACAATTGGTATCAGGGGCGGAGCCAGGGGCGAGAGGGGCACTCGCCCCCAGCGGCGGAAATGCAGTGGAAATTTTTTTTTTGCCCCCCCCCCATATTTTTGTTATATATGTATATACTCCCTCCGTCCCGGTAGAAGCGTCACCCTTTTAGGGGTGGCGCGCAAATTAAGAAAAAGTGTGGGAAGAAAAAATGTTGTGAGTGTAATTTAAAAATAGGAGAGAGAATTAGTGGAGGAAATAGTGAATTTTAAAAGTGTTGTGAGTGTAGAGGAGAGAGAATTAGTGGAGGGAATAGTGGATGGGATAATAAAATATTAATAAAAGTTTCCTTTTTAGGAAAAGGTGACGCTATAAACGGGACGCCATTTTGGGTAAAAAGTGACGCTTCGGCCGGGACGGAGGGAGTATATAATTAACTTTAAGATTAATATCAGTGAGTGGTGTGGTTCAGCGGTAGAAGGGGTGAAGTTAAAGCCTTTGGTTCATGTTCGAACCCTGCTACCTATATTTTCAATTAATTTTATTTGTCTTCCATCTTTGCTATTCTTTCTCTTAACAGTTTTGTTTTTCTCTTTCTCCTAATTTCCTCACATTTTCTCAATCTTAATTAATTAGATAGGCTTTTCCCATTTTTTTTGTTTTTGGTCTTTCTTCCTATTATCCCAAGTTTAATTAGCAAATTTGATTTTCTTTTTTGTACGAGTAATATATTTTAATAAATTGTTTGCGTTAAATACTTCAACATTATTTCAATCGTTCTTTGAATTATTTACTTTTATCATTTTTGTTAACTAAAATACATTGTATTTCATGGATCCGACCCATTTTTTACTTGTCCGACCTGAAATTTTTTTTTCGGGGGCCCTGTCCCCGAACCCCCGTGTAATCTTGCCCCCCCCTCGGCCAATTCCTGGCTCCGCCCCTGATTGGTATCAAAGCCTGGTTTTGATATTGGTTTTCCGCTGCGACAAAAATGGAGGGCACAACATCGGAGAGGATGGCACGGTTGGAGGATTTTGTGGGAGTTGCCTTGTCGGATGAGGATGTAGCATTGGCAATCGGGTTCGAGGAAAGTTCAGGCCATTGTTGATTGGCCTGCCCCCACAAAAGTTGAATGCAATCATCGAAACTGAAGAAAGTGAAGCGGAAAGGGATGAACCGAAGCGGATCAATCCCATTCGCTTGTTGAATGACTTTGCAGAATTGAAGGCCTCTGTAGAAGCCTTCACGAGGGCAGATGGATAAACAATCTCGGACATTGTTGCTTCAAACACGTTGGCGTCGGAAGAACTGAAGGAGCAGATGCAAAGGATGTCGGACGAGATGATCATCCTTAGGAGGGCTGTTGCGGACAGTTCGTCGGGCGGGTCCGGTGAAGGCCGCTCGAAATACAAAATTCCTGATCCGAGGCATTTGGGGGAAAGCGCGACGCAAAAGAGCTTGAAAATTTCATATGGGATATGGAGCAATATTTCAAAGCTGCAAGGATTAATGACATTGAAAAGGTAAACGTTACTTCAATGTATTTAATCGATGATGCTAAACTTTGGTGGCGTACCCGTACAGATGAGGAGGAGTCGGGAAAACCCCATATTGATTCGTGGGAAATGCTGAGGAAGGAACTTCGTGAACAATTTCTGCCTTGCAATGCCGCATGGTTGGCTCGGGAGTGGTCCATTGCTTAACTGATTTACTCAAGAAGGGCAGAAAATGGGAGTGGACAGCGGCTTGCCAAAAGGCGTTTGACAGGTTGAAGGAGATCGTGTCAACGGAGCCGGTCCTTAGACTACCAGATTTTGAGAAGCCATTTGAAATTCACACGGATGCGTCGGACAAAGCTATTGGCGGTGTATTGGTCCAAGAGGGACATCCGGTTGCTTACGAAAGTCGGAAACTCAAAGATGCGGAACAGCGGTATAGCACGCATGAGAAGGAAATGACTGCGGTGGTGCATTGTTTGGAAGTGTGGAGGCATTACTTGCTGGGTACGAAGTTCGTTGTTTGCACCGATAATGTGGCAAACACGTACTTTAAAACTCTGAAAAAGTTGACACCAAAATAGGCCCGATGGCAGGAGTTTCTGGGCGAGTTCGACTTTACTTGGGTTCACAAACCGGGAGCGCAGAATAGTGTGGCTGATGCGTTGTGTCGGAAGGCGACAGTGGAGTCATTTGTTCTTTGCCTTAATCTTTGGTTGAATCTGGATTCATTGAGGAAATCAGGAAGCGTGCCGCAACGGACGAAGCCTACCAAAAGCTGCTTAAGGAAGTACATGATAGTGCTGTTCGAAAGTATTGGATTGAGCATTGGCATTGGCTGTGCGGGGCAAAAGCTGACAGACCGTGGCCTTGGCCTAGACATCGGCCGGCATGGCCTTGGCCGTGGCCTAGACATTAGCCGGCATGGCCTTGGCCGTGGCCTTGGCCGTGGCCTTGGCTTGGCCTTGGCCTAGACATTGGCCAAGGCCATGCCTTGGCCTAGACATTGGCCGGCATGGCCTTGGCCTTGGCCGTGGCTGGCATGGCCTAGACATTGTCCTTGGCCTTGGCCTTGGTCTTGGCCTTGGCTTGGCCTTGGCCGTGGCCTTGGCCGTGGCCGTGGACTTGGCCTTGGCCTTGGCCGTGGCCTTGGCCTTGGCCGTGGCCTTGGCCTTGGCCTAGACATTGGCCGGCATGGCCTTGGCCGTGGCCTAGACATTGGCCTTGGCCTTGGCCGTGGCCTTGGCCTTGGCCTTGGCCTAGACATTGGCCGGCATGGCCTTGGCCGTGGCCTAGACATTGGCCTTGGCTTGGCCTAGACATTGGCCTTGGCCGTGGCCTTGGCTTGGCCTAGACATTGGCCGGCATGGCCTTGGCCTTGGCCTTGGTCGTGGCCGTGGCCTAGACATTGGCCGGCATGGCCTTGGCCGTGGCCTAGACACTGGCCGGCCTTGGCTTGGCCGTGGCCGTGGCCTTGGCTTGGCCTTGGTCGTGGCCTTGTTGCCTTGCCTTGGCCTTGACAATGGCCGGCCGTGGCCTTGGTATTGGCCGGCCATGGCTCGGCCATGGCCTGGCCATGGTATTTTGATTGAGGTTAAACTTGCGGCAGAACGTGAAAATTTTTGGCAATGGGACAATAACATGGTGGCTCGGGCGTCCCCTTGCAAAACACACACCGAGCATTCGTTGCGCCTCACTTTGTCCCTGATGTGACTCGATGCATGGCATGTGATGCCTCGACCGTCCCACACACACACATGATCGTCAAGAGTAGCCTAACAAATTCTATATTGAGCATGTCCCTTGTATCATGACTCATTGTTTGTTTCGTATGCTTGCCTCTATTCATGGAGTGATGCCCCACAAATAACCATGGCAACGGCGTGCCCCGAACATGCATACGGCTTGTTCATGGAATAAGACCAAAAAAATATTTTCATAAAGCGGGCAATACATAATTAGGAATTACTTCCTAGGAAACAAATGTGGGGATCAACATATTTTTCGGAATATTTTTCCCTATTTTCCTATTTTTTATTATTTATTTAATTATTTAATATTAAAAAAATAATATTAAATAATCCGCTCAACAAAAAATTCCGAAAAAAATATATGTTGTACCTCTATATACTAGCAAAGATTTAAAAAAAAATCACACCAATCGGATATGTGTAGCTCCAAAAACCCCTTGTATGTCTACAGGGCCCAAATGATGTCTGTTCCTGTTTCTGGGGAAAAAGCTCAATATGCATATATAGGGGGGGCAGTACTCCTGCCCCCTCCAGCATGTTGGAAGGCATGCAACCGGATAGGCTAGGCGTGCATCGGGCCAGAAAAAAAATCACGCCAATCTGAGTTTTAAAGTACGTGTTTGCCACATTATCGGTGCAAA
>JAFEMH010004025.1:0-125000 GCA_022495995.1 Adenophora triphylla var. japonica | reverse complement strand
GAATTGTACCAACCAAATCATCTCTAGTTGTACGCCACTCAAGGTTTCCACAGTACTTTTCAAGAAAGGCCTCAGTAATTTGATTCCAGGTAGAACGATTCTCTTGTTTGATGGCGAGAAACCAAGTCAAGGCAGGACCTTTGAGATTAAGATGAAAATGCAAAGCCATAAATTCGATGAAAATGCATAGTCATCACATAAGTGTCTACATGGGTCTTTGGACATGCCGTACCATCAAAATCCATCTTCGGCATATTAAACTTGTGGGGAAGAGCTTTCACCTGTCCCGGATCAACCACTCTAAGTCCACTTGATCCCACAGTCAGTTTATCAATTTGCTGTTGCATCACTTTCATTTGTTCAAGCAAAATGGCAAATTCTGGAGTGACATTAGAAAGCTGAGGGATAGTGGGAAACACAGTCGAGGAAGGCACAGAGCTGGTCGACTGGAAGAGAAAATTCTCAAAAGCATGCGTTGTTGGCAAAGCAGTTGAGGGCAAACCAAAAGTACTTGGAACATTCAAGCTGCTATCAAACGGGCCGACCGAGCTAGGAAACTGAGCATTCTGGACTGAAGGACCTTGAAATGAAGTACTAGAAGTCACATTCAGAACTAATTCTGGATACTGAACTGAACCAAAACCAAGAGATGCACCTATCATAGATTGAGAAAATCCACCCTGAAACTGGGACTGATTAAAAGGAACTTGGAGAAATCCTTCACGATTAAACCGGTGCCGGAACCGTGCGAGAACCATCCCTATGCTCGAGGACCACGGAATTGACCATCTTGAAAGTTGCCTTCTGTGGCGAGAGCTTGGAATCCAAAAACCAGAGTTTCTTTGGCGAGGTTGATAACCACTTGGAAACTGCAATCCAAACTGAGTTGGAGGCATAGAAGCATTAGGCATAGGGGAAGATGTCAGATCATAAAAGTTTGGTCGTGGTCCACCAAAACCACCCTGAGAGTTCATTTGCAGTCTCTGATTCTGAGCCTGATTCAACGCATATTCTGGACCTAAGTTTGGATGGGCTGAGACATTGGAGAAGGAGTTCTGCCTTGTGCATTCACATTCATCCCAAGCATTTTCATGTAGACGGGAAAGGAAACAAAAGTGAGGGGAGGAGGTGTAGAATTATAGGTGGGCTGGAGAGGGAGAGAAACATTCCCGGCTCCTAGATCACTAATATTAGCATCAGTGATTTCCTCATAAGAACCATTTGCACGACGAATCACAGCAATACCTCGGCTGCGCATTGCTTCCACAAACCTAGCATGCCCTTCATCCTCTCTAGCCTTAGCAGCTTATTCTTGAGCCAGTGCAGCCTCAAGAGAAGCTCGCAACTCAACAACAGACAAATCATTCAAACTGAGCTGATCCAAAGCAGGGGAACCTCCAGACTGGCTAGCCAACACATTCTCTGCCTCAGACATCTCGGATTCTGAATCAGATAAAGACCACTCGGACACTTGAACTACCTCCATCTCGGGAATACGGACCAAACGAGCGCCGGGAACAGGAGCACGCACCCAACTTGCCGTAGCCTTGTAGAGGAAAGATCGCTGAGAAGGTGGTAGAGGGGAAGAATTTTGAGAAGGTATGGGAGAGGGAAGAATAGGGAATGAGATGAACTCGTGCAAGCATCTTATTAATGTACAAGTAGAAATCAGTGTCTTTTAAGTCCTAGGAATAGTTGGGAAAGGACAAGCCTTTATTCTTGCAATCTAAACCTCGAGGGGAACCTAGGGACACACCATTCAAAATATACCAAATGTATTGATTAAAAATTAATAATAGGCAATAATACCTAAATAAAACCTAAGCATTTATGGGACGGACAAGCAGTCCAAATTTCTGGAGAAATTTGGGCATCATGACGGCTTGATTCCTGAAGAATTTCAAGAAAAAAATCGACATGACCTCTCGTCGGTGCACGTTGACAATGCGGCATGATCTCTCGTTAGAACATGTCGTGAGAGCGACATATCTATACGTGAAACCATGTTGCCATGACAACATGCCCACACGTGCTAGGTTTTGGGGTAGATATCAAAATCTATGATTAATTATGAAATAATTCATTTTAGTATATTTTTGAAAATGATGTGTCAAAAACCAACCATTGGGTAAGCTGAAAAGGTGTGGGTCCACCTATGATGCGCTAGGGGGAAAGGATTGATATTAGGTGCTCAAGCGTAGGTGACATACATCACCATCCGCGATGCCGTCAATCGCACCAAAAGGCTCTAAATCTAGTGATGTAGTGTGCGTGTGCGGGTGACTATATTCTTTGGATTTGTGAAAATGATTTTGAGTCCATTTTGATTTTTGTTTGTTGGAAAAGAGGTGATAAATGGAAACACACACACACTGCCAATCACAAAGTATAATAATCAGATGATCATAAATTTGATTACGGGGACTACCCCACAATCACAATCTGGACCAAGAAGATCAAATCCTGCAGAGTGGCAAATGTCTGTCGCACGACATACAGAGCCAGATTTCCAGAACCAAAAATAGAACAAGCCCCAGACTCCAAGCATTGTAATCACTCAACACCAAGCCTCATTGAGAAAACACAGAAGCAGAGAACACAGGGAAACCAAAGAAGCACATAAAATGCACACATATAATGTCACAAATAAAGCACTCACAAATGAAAATAATGGATGTTAACAAGAACGAAAGCTTGACCCTCTTAGTAAAGGAAAGTTTAGTTCAGTTCCCCAGCAGAGTCGCCACTGAACATACCCCATTGTGAATGTGTGCCCAAATTTTGGATTCACGCGAGTTTGAAGACATCCGGTTTAATTTGAAAAACGGAGTCGCCACGCCATTTTGATTTCCTCAAAACTTTGAAAAAAAGGATTTATGGGTTCGGAGGTTAAGTTACCCCTTGGGAAGAACGGATCGTCGTTCACCCAAGGTGCCTTGCCGTAGCAAGTCTCCCTAGATTCCGTTTATTTTGCTTGCTTGCGTGCTTTCATGTGTGCATGTGTTTGAATGAAAGGGGAGGGAATGTCCCAAGTTGTCTTCCGGACGTACAAACCATTTATTGGTTGTCGCTCGGGATTTTGATGGATTTTATGTATTCGGGATTTTGATCCCGTCCTCATCTTGGACTTGTGATCATCGCATTTTAACCTCGGGACTTGCATGATCGAGAGAATGACTCCCTTTTATAATCCAAAATGAGGTTCTTTAGGAAGGAATGTCCTTAGCCCATCAATCCTACACCTTAAGACGATCGAGCTTATATGAATGCTTCATGCTCGTCTTAAGTGATAATCGGAGATATAGGGTTCAAGGTTATCCCTTTCTAAAGAGATTGTGGAACCTTTAATGGAAGAAACGATGTAAAGATAGGATCTTTACACCGGTCCGTTCCAAGGTTGCTAATGGGGACATGGGGGAATGCATGTAAAAATGACATTTTTAGTGAAAAGATGACATTTTTGGGTTGCAAAGGATGCATTTGATTTGCAAAGGATGCATTTTGATGTAAAGGCATGATTTTTATGCAAAGGATGCATTTTTATGAGGAAATTAGGGCTTAGTATGCAAAGGATGCATAAAGATTGCATTTTGAAAAGCAAAGGATGCATTTTTATGATAAAGGAATGACCTTTAATGCAAAGGATGCATGAAAATGGATTGTAGGTACAAAGGATGCACCTTTTTTATAAAGACATGATTTTTATATGCAAATGATGCATAAAGATGACATTTTTAGGTAAAAATGGGATTTTTAAGTGCAAAGGATGCACCTTTGAGTATAAAGATTACATTTTTAATGACAAATGATGCCTAATTCATGCAAAGGATGCAAAGGGGAAAAGGGGGAATGATAAAGATATGATCTTTAATACTAACTACCAAGTCCCAAGCAAAGATAATAACAATATATGAATGCAAGGAGCAATTTAATTCACATAGAGCAATTAGAATGCAAGGTTAGGGAGTGAGAGGTTACCAATGGTGGCCTCTTCTTCTTTGGGCTGAACAAGGTGGGAAGGACCAACTTTGGGATCTTCAAGGAGGAGGGAGGAGGCTTCTTGGCTTGCTTCTTCAACCCTTGGGATTCCCGCAAGATTGAGGAGTGTTCTTGAGTCTGAATATGGAGTGTGGTGTGTGTTTTTCGTATCTAAAATGGGTAGAGGAGGGCTCTATTTATAGGCAGTCTGGAAATCGCCAATGAAGCCGTGCGGCCAGAGACCCTTGGCTAATGCAGTCGTGCGGCATTATCCCTTGTGACTCAGCATGTTTCTAGAATCATGCAAGGTGGCCATTCTAGAAGTTTTCCCAAATTAAGAAAAACGTGTTTCTTAATTGGGAAACAATCCCTTCAGCCTTTACATGATTTGGAACAAGCTCCGAATTGTTCCGAACTCCAGGAAAGTCCGGGAGTTACCGGGAAATTTACCGGAATTGCCGGGGAAATTAACCTAAGGCATGAGCGATTTGGGTACTTACAAGCCCTCGGCAACGTCACTTGCAGTGGCGAGTGGGGTTGTCGATAGAAAAGGATCCAATCTGGCGAATGCCGAGACGGATTAGGTGACCAAGGTGGTCGAGTGGCCGAACCTCCGGAAGGCTACCTACGTATCCCGAGTGGGAATCAAGCCAGCCGTAGTTCCGAAGAGATCCGCCGAGGAATAGAGAAGAGAAAACCGGTCTCTTGCTGGGGAAATGGCAAAGAAAATGACCTAAGAGGTCAAGCAATTGATCCTACTGGGGATATGCTAGAAGTGACCGATGTGGTCGGATGTAAAGACCTTTATGAGGGGCTATTTCATCACTGAGGAGCGACGAAGGAATAGGGTGACCAAAGTGGTCGGATGGCCGACCTTTTATAAAAGGCTACCTACGTATCCCGGAGGAATCAAGCCTTGATCGTAGTTCAAGCATCACTAGATAGGTTAGGAACGATGTCTAGGATCCTTGAAGGTTTTGACAATTAATGGAGGTTGTCACCTGATTGACAATTAATGGAGGTTGTCACCTGATTGACAATTAATGGAGGTTGTCACCTGAGGAAACTAGAGCTTACGTCACTATCGAGGAGATAGAGGTAGCTAAAGTTTGGAAAACTTGAGCATACTTCACTATCAAGGAGATAGAGGTAGCTTAAGTTTGGAGAACTTGAGCATACTTCACTATTCGGGATAGAGGTAGCTTAAGTTTGAAGAACTTAGCATACTTCACTATTCGGGATAGAGGTAGCTTAAGTTTGAAGAACTTAGCATACTTCACTATTCATGATAGAGGTAGCTTAAGTTAGGAGAACTTGAGCGTACTTCTCTATTCGTGATAGAGGTAGCTTAAGTTTAGAGTTCTGACAATTCAGAGGTTGTCACCTAGCGTTATTCCGTTATAACGGAAGTAACGGAGGCGACTGGGGAAGAAAGCTTATTTGCTTGGAAGATAAAGGATATCTTTTGAAAATGACGTTATCTTGGTTAAAAGATAACGGGAGTTACATGCCCAAGTGGAAAGTCCAGGGGCAAAAGGGTAATTTCGCCGTAGCGAAAGAAGCCGCCCGGCATGAGATGGAGAAAAAGAAGCCGTACGGCTAGAAGCTTGATTTTTCCAGATTATTTAAAACAGATTTGAACGGGCATTGGGCATTATTGCCGCCCAAGAACTGCCGAGGAAGAGAGAGAGAAAGGAGAGAGTTTCTTCAAGAATCCCTCAATTCCCTTGCTTCTATTGATTGAGATGGATCCGGAGGGGAACCCAATACCGAGGCAAGCTAGAAGGAACATCTCCGCGGCTGCGAGAAGGAGGAGGAAGGAGCTTGTTTGGACGGAGAGGAAGTATGACTTCCTTACGCCTCCATCGGAGCTCTATCCGGGGAGAAGGGAGCATAAATCAACAAACCCTCGATCGGTTGGGGTAAGCATTCTTAGTTTGCTCAATTCCGTCGATTTTGATTGGATTTTGATTGATTTAGGGCTTGACCCGAGCTTTAGGAATTTTTCGAATTTTCCTAGGATTTTCGGATGATTTTGAAATCTTGATGATTAACCTATGAGGCTAAAAAGATAAACGAACATGCATGTGCAATTTACTTGATAAAATAATGAGAATGACTCACTTTTTTTTTCGAAAATAAAGTAAGAGAAATAATTGTCTAAGATGTGACGAAGTTCTTGCATGTGCTAAAACTAGGTCAAATCTGAATCATAGATGAGAAAACGGGATTTTGGATGATGAAAAGGATTCATGCATGCCATTTTTTGAGAAAAATAATGCTTATGTGCAAATATATTTTGAAAATTGTGATTTTGTGCTTAGGAAAGCAATGTGCTTGACTCGATGCGTTTCAAGTGATGAAAGACGTGTTTTCTATGCATAGGATGCTAGAAAAATTTTTATGAATGCTTTTCTTTTGAAAATATGTGCACTTTTGAATATATGCATGCTTTTGAAATGAGATGAAGGACTGACACATTTCTTTGCTGTGCTTGTCTACAGGAGAACAAGTCTAGAGGGCCTTCGGAGATTGCTGTGAGGCTATGGGAGAGGATGCCCGATTTTGAGAAGAATGGGGCGAACCCTAAGCAGCTGGTGAGGGCTACCGGCTTGGATTCGTTCATTGAGGCCATCGGCAGAGGTATCCACATTACCTCGAAGAGCAAGGGCTTGGTTCAGGCCCTATCTGAGTTCTGGTGGGACACCACCCACAACTTTCATCTTAGCTGGGGGGAGCTGACGGTGACTCCGGCCGATTTCACTGCTATCACGGGCTTACAGTTCACCGGGAGGCCTGTGACTTGGAGGGACCATATCACTGCCGAGGAGTTCAGGGCTTTAGTTGGATTTGAGTTGATTCCCAAGGGGCTAGGAATGGAGACGAGGAACGTCGAGGTGGCAGTCCAGAACTGCATACGGGACTTTGCCGCTAGTGAGGTGACTGCCCACCAGCTTGCTAGAGCCTTTGTGTGGTTGATGCTGTCGGTCACTATTTTTGCAAATTCTGGGACTCTGGCCAAGACTTGCCTCCTCGATTCTCTCGGGAGGATGTTGGTGGATTGGGACGGTCTCGTGGGGCGAGGCCGGATTGGCTGAGCTCTACTTCTCTCTCGGATATGTACACCAGAATAAGGCCGCTCCATGGATTGCTTCTCTTTCGCCCTCGAGGTAGTCTCGCTTTCTTTCTCTTTTACTTTCGCCTTTGAGACTTTTTATGAAAGAGAAATGACTCTTTTGATGTTTTGAACATGCAGTCCGGTTTTGTGAGGTGATCGTGTTCTTTCCGTGGAACCAACAGA
This sequence comes from Adenophora triphylla var. japonica, assembly GCA_022495995.1. Lineage (NCBI taxonomy): Eukaryota > Viridiplantae > Streptophyta > Magnoliopsida > Asterales > Campanulaceae > Adenophora > Adenophora triphylla. Next base: position 117,721 of record JAFEMH010004025.1, on the reverse strand, counting down.
GCGATGTCACCATCTTTCCCGCTATGATCCGCCGGAGGGGAGATGCGAGAGATAAGTTCACCGGGAAGACCCTGGATCACCTTTGACTACAAGATGGTGTGGCTAGCCATCAACAGGGATGGGCACGACGGAGTGGACTTCTACCCGTGGGGCAGGTATCCAGAGATTTTGCTAGGAGAGGCCGTGGAGGCGACCAGGCAAAGGAGATGGTTGACCGGGCTGACATGCGATGTCATCTATCCGGGGACCGATTTTCCAGCAAAGATGGCCATGTCCCTCCATTGACGCCATTACTCCTCAGATCCTCCAAAGACGGATGCCGCAGCCTGTGGATTGGCCGCGAGATGAGATTGCTAGATATCGTGCAGCGTAGCCGCCGAGGAGTATTTTGACATGGATACCCCATACGCCGTGTTTGTGGAGCAGCCGACCGAGGACGCCACGTAAGCTAGTGAAGCCGGCGGTCACTCGTGGATATGGGGAGGACGAGCCTTCCGATCCGCCGATCCCTCCCGCTCATCTTTCATATGTGGTCCACGGAGTACCGAGGAGGCCGAGGATACCGTCCCCGATGCTAGGGAGCCCCAGTATACATTGCCGCCAGACAGCACTGTACGTACACTTTAGGGTCTTTTCCCTTTTTCAGATTTCTTTGCTTTTTTGCAATTCTGAGAGTTTCTGAGATTTTCTTCTCTTTTTTCTCAGGTTCCAGCTCGCACTTACGACAGATTGGTCAGCAGTAATGTGGGCTGGAAAGACATGTGCCGGTCCCTTCGAGGAAGCCGGCTCGCACTTTAAAGGCGGCAGCGGACGCACGGGCGCCCGGGCGCAAGAGAAGGCATGTCTGGGGGCACATCCTACCTCATCGGCCTCGGAGTACTCTTCCAGTGCCATGCCTCGGGGACGGGGACCCAATGCTGACATCCTGGAGCAGCTGGCTGAGTACGAGCATGACAATGTCCATCTTTCAGATGTGAGCGATGCAGAGGATTTGATGAGGGAGGCTAGCGTTTACGAGCTGAGCAGCGATGAAGAAGAAGAATCGGAGGCCTAGGAGGTCTCTAGAATTGGCTTAGGAAGGAAACAAACAATGAACAAATTTTTATGCACATTTTATTTGTTTTTTGCTTTATTTGGGCGCCAATGGGGCGAAAACAATGTAATACTGTTTTATTTGCTTTTCCTATTTATGCTTTATTAATTTGCATATTACTTGAGCCTCGGGGCAATTTTTTGCTTGGAATTGGGGCTGAAACTGGGCCAAAATGATATATAATGATGTATAAATGCTTGGATGGTCTTTGAACATGATTTTGTACAGTTTTGGTTGAGAAAGTGGGGTGAAAACTCCCTTGGGCAGCAACTTTGGTTGCTGCAAATTTGTCACTTACATCGTGTAAATGAGGCCGTGCGGCATGGTCTCCGAGCAAATGAGGCCGTGCGGCTTACGCCTGTCCTGGACCGGTTATTTTCGAATAAAACCAAGGCTTGGCCATTTCATTTCATTTTCAACTTAGACTTGTCCCAACCGTTCCTGCAGCACATATTGGACCTAAAGACACCACCTTTGATCATTTTGCGATGGAGAAGCCCGTTAGATTGCAAAGGGGGAAAAGAGACCGCTTCGTCCGATCTTCGCCTTGGGTGAGATACAACTTTCAATCTCACAAGGGGTTACTTGATTCTTCCTTCAAGATCAAGTCTTTATGGCATTTGAGGGATCTCCCGCCCGATTGGGACCTTTTGAGAGCAAAGAAGAAAGTTTTGGGACGTCCGGAGACACGTTTACTGCTTTTCTTACAATGAGATTGTCCCAACGCGTGAAGACGTCCGAGCCTTGATTGGGGGTTCAGAAATTGAGGCTATATCGATTCCGTTGATCGAAGACGTGCCTGGCGGCAAAGCTTGCATCTTTTCTCGCAGATTTCTCTCGGAAGAAGCCGAGGAGATGATGATAGCCCCTGATAGGATTGACCTTTCGATATCCCGGCAGTTTGGGTCTCCGGCTATGGCCGCGACCACGGTGGCTATGGATGCCTTTATCCTCTCGCGTATTTTCTTCTCTCGTTTACCGCCGAGTCCGTGGGAATCTGTCATGGCGGTCTTTTAGACATGGTCGAGATTGCAGTGGCCGGGAAGGACATTGTTCCACCGGTTTTGGGTGAGACCTTTCATGGCATTGACAGGATGGCTAGAGGAGACCGTTTCATGAGGTCCGGGAGTCCCACTGCACCGACTTTGTGGCTCAGGGAGAGGCTCGGGGCTTTGCCAGGGGCTTTGCCGACTCTGCCCTTGGGTGATTTCTCGGAGAGGTGCACCTCGTCGCCAGGACTGTGGTAGCCGGGAGCCGATGATGGCTAGGTTATCCACTTCGGACATCCGTCCGCGGGTACCTCACCGGAGGTTGCGTGCATCAGAGGATATTTCAGGAGTCCTATATAGTGAGGGTTCCAGTGGTTCTCGCTGGTCATCCTTCTACATACCCCGCTTGGTATCCAGCAGCTTTGGGGCCTTACATGAGCCATCGAGCGATTGGGAGGACATCCGTACCATGGAGGTGGTGCCATTTGATATGAGAGATCCAGCCTTCTCATTCTTCTCGAGGGCTTGGACTTACGCCGCTTTTCCACCTGTGGCTATCTTCAGGGTAGGAAGAGTACCATCTTGACCACCGTCTACTTGGATTGGTACGAGAGGGAGATGGGAGCGACCTGTGTCATTTTGGGGGAGAGACGTCGGCTTTATTGGGGCCGATCGCGACTCGAGTAGGACTCGAGGGAGACCGAGGCTAAGGCGAGTCGCCATAACCGCCGGGTGACTCCGATCGTAGATATGGAGGCTCGATACAAGAGATTGTCCGAGGTCGCTCCTTTGACCGAGGCTCGCAGGGAGGAAGTGCGGACTCGTGCTCGAGTTGAGAGGGCACTTATTGACACGAGTTTGATGGAGGCTCCAGGTGAGGATACCCGAGGTCGGGATGAGGGAGACCGACATTATAGAGAAGAAGAGAAAGAACACTGACGGGGTCGAGGTAAAGGGAAGAAGACCAAAGAAGACTCCGAATGACGACCGATGCATCTTTTCTTAGGATTCCCTTATTGCCATTTTGCAAACACAAGAGTTTTATTAGGCATTTTATTGTATTTTAGATCTTTGTAGCAGTTAGCAGAGTCAAGAGTAGACCGTGCTTGAACTCATCAAGAAGTTTTTAACTTGTAATGAACAAGAAATATTATCTTAGAAATTAATCAAGACACAATTTCATGGAAATTTCAAATGACCTTATTGATTGAGGCCCGTTTTATGAAAACTGGAATGCCCTTTATTTTTTTTATTATTTAGACCGAACCATATATGGCTGCCTACATTCCCCTTTTACAAGAAAGACTAAGGGGCTCAGTCTTCGTAGTTCATTCCGGTGAACTCTTTTTTCTATTTTTTTATGTGCACTCGTTTTTTGCCTAGACCGCCCTTTTTGGGTTTTCACTAGCCGGGCATTACTCTTTTTGCACTAAGATTTTTTCTTTTTCTTTTTTTATGTGCAACCCCGTTTTTTGCCTAGACCGCCCTTTTTGGGTTTTCACTTAGCCGGGCATTACTCTTTTTGCACTAAGATTTTTTTTCTTTATTTTCTTTTTTTTTTTTTTTTTTTTTTTTATTTCTTAGACATAGTACCTTCTGAGCTTATCACCGCTGACCGGGTGGACAAAGGGATTGCCGTCCAGTGTCCGCAAGTTTCATGGCTCCTCCCGATAGTATCTTCTCGCACCACATACGGGCCGATCCAAACGGGTTCCCATTTTCCTGTGGGGTTGTCTCGGTAGGGGGCTTTACTTTCAAAGACTAAGTCACCCTCTTTGATGTCTCCGGCCTTGACCTTTTTGTCAAATGCTCGCCATTCGCCTCTGATAGGCTCGGGTGTGTTCCATGGCTCTAAGCCTTCTTTCGTCAAGCAGGGCCAACTCATCATGCCGGCTACGCAACCATTCTACTTCGTTGACACCGTTTTCCAGGAGGACCCTTAGTGACGGGATTTCCAACTCCACTAGTAACACTGCTTCCATCCCGTAGGTTAGGGCAAAGGGAGTTTCTCCCGTGGCCGTTTCCGACAGACGTTCAGTAGCCCCATAGTGCCAGTGCGGCTTTTCGTGCCAATCACGACCACGGGTGGCCATTTTCCGGATGATCCGTTCGAGCGTCTTATTAGCAGCCTTCCACGGCTCCATTAGTCTCGAGGTCTCGTACGGGGACGACTTGCGGCGAGTGATCCCGAACTCGACAAAGAATCTACCGCAGCCCCTTCAAAGTGCGACCCATTATCGAAATGATCTCATTGGGCACCCCATATCTACACATTATGTTTTCTTTGATAAACTGGGCCACCTTCTTGGAAGTGAGGACCTTGTAGGACTTGGCCTCTACCCACTTGGTGAAGTAGTCGACTGCCACTAATACGAATTCGTGCCCATTGCTTCCTGCCGGGCTATCTTCCCTATCACGTCAATACCCCAAGTTGCAAACGGCCAAGGAGTCGTCATGCAAGACATGTGTCATGAGGCGGGAGATGGTTGAGGTTGGCAAACCGCCGGCATTTGTCGCACGCTTGGACATGCCGAACACATCTGCCTCCATGGAAATCCAAGAGTAACCCATTCGAGGATTACTTGCATCGTGGCTCTAGCATTCATATGAGGACCGCAGGGACCATTGTGGACTTCGGTCCATCAACTCTTTGGCCCTTTCTTGAGTGACGCACAAGAGGAGTGGTCCTTGATACCGCTTCTTGTACAAGTTGCCTCCTAGAATGACATAATGGGAGGCCAACCTTTTCAGGGCTTGCAAGCTCTTGGCTTTGACACCTTCTTTTGGTCTACCTTCTTTATCTTTGAAAGCCGACTCTCCATCTTCGAGGAACTGGTAAATTTGATTGTACCACGGTTCTTTGATAGGCTCGGGTCCTGTGTCTACTTCACAATAGAAAGTCGGGGCTTCTCTTCTACCCACTCGAAGGGTTTTATGACTTTTCCCTCGGGAATCTCTACCAGTGAGGCTAAAAGAGCGAGGGCATCCGCGAATCTGTTCTTTTCCCTTGGCAAGTAGTGGAAAGTCACTTCTCCGAACCTGGCCCAGTCAACTCCTCCATATGGGCATGATATCGCTGAAGATTAGGGTCCACAGTCTACCATTTGTTGGAGACCTGGTTGATGATCAGGGCTGAGTCTCCGTAAACTTCGAGCTCCTTGACATTCCTTTCTAGGGCAGCCTCCAAACCAGCAATGCAAGCTTCGTACTCGGTGACATTGTTCGTGGCAGGGAAGTTCAACTTGAGGGCTATGGGTGTATGCTCATCTTTCGGATTGACCAGTAGCATCCCTATGCCATTTCCTCTTTTGTTAGCAGCTCCATCAAAGAAAAGCTGCCACCGGTTTTCAGGCTCAACTACGAAGATCCCTTCATCTGGGAATTGGGGTTCAGGCCCTCTGTCCTCATTACTGGGGAAGTTCGCCAGGTGGTCTGACAATGCTTGACCCTTGATGGCCTTTCTGGTTACGTAGCTGATGTCGTACTCTGCTAAGAAGAAGGACCACTTTGCTAGACGCATCGAGAGGGAAGGCTTATCGAAGATATATTTGATGGGGTCCATTTTTGAGACCAAATTTACCGGATGGGCTTGCATATAATGCTTCAGCTTACCGACTACCCAGACCAGTCCTGCACAAGTCTTTTCACATGCTGAGTAATTGAGCTCACTTCCCTGCAGCTTTCGACTGACAAAGTAAATGGCATTCTCTATCCGAGAGTCTTTCTTCTCCTGAGCAAGCATAGCCCCAACTGCCGTATCAGTGACAAGAAGATAGAGCGAGAAGAGGTTTCGTCTATGTGGGGGCATAGTATCTTGGAGGATGTACTAAGTATGCTTTGATGCGGTCAAAGGCATCTGGCATTCTTCGGTCCACTCGTATCTACATTCTTCTTCATGAGCTTGAAGACGGGCTCGCACATAGTGGTCAACCGATTGACGAAATGGCCGATGTACCGCAACTTCCCCATAAAGCTCTTGACTTACATGCAGGTTTGAGGTGGCCTCATGTCCATAATGGCTTTGATCTTTCGGGGTCAACTTCGATACCTCGCTCCGTGACCATATACCCAAGCAATTTTCCCCTTGGCACTCCGAAGGTGCATTTAGCAGGGTTTAGTCTCATGGAATGTTGTCTCAGCCTCTCAAAGAACTTTCGCAGGTCAACAAAGTGCTGTCCGTCATCGCCTTTGGAGTGGATTATCATATCGTCTATGTAGACCTCAATCTCCTTGTGGATCATGTCGTGGAAAAGCGCGGTCGCTGCCCTTTGATAAGTAGCCCCGGCGTTCTTGAGCCCAAATGGCATTGCTTGTATAGCGGTAAGTTCCCCACGGTGTGGTGAAGGCTGTCTTTTCTTGGTCTTCTTCGGCCATCTTGATCCGGTTGTAGCTCGCAAAGCCATCAACGAAGGATTTGACTTCGTAGTTGGCGGTGGAGTCCACCGGGATGTCTATGTTTGGCAAGGGGTAATCATCTTTGGGGCTAGCCTTGTTCAGATCTCGGAAATCCACACAATGAAATAAGCACCTTCCCATTGGCCTTGGTGACGGTCACAATATTGGATAACCATGTCGGATATTCGATGACTCGATGAATCCTACCCGCAGTAGCTTCTCAATTTCTTCTTTGACCCGTAGAGACCACTCGCTTGATTTTCCTCAATTTCTCGCTTTACTGGCTTAGCATCGGTGCTAGAGGGATTTTGTGCTCTACTATTGAGCGCGTCTAGCTCCGGCATATCCTTGTACGACCACGCAAAGACGTCCATGTATTCTTGAGCAGATCAACCGGTCTGTCCCGTTCAACCCCTGGAAGAAGTTTCCGATCTGTGTCTCTTTAGGTTCCTCGACGGTACCCAAGTTCACACTTGTCAAAACCTCCTTGGCGGCTTGGGCTCGGTTTTCCTCTTTTACGTAACTTGCTTAAAGATTTCTTTAATGTATTGTTCATTTAGTGTGTTTGCATCTTGTTCAAATGATTCATTATTAAGCTGTTGTTAAGTTTTGAGTTAATTTATCATTTGTTAAGTTGGCAATAAGGGGATAATCGAGAAAGATCTGTCATTTCATTCAAAGCAAAGGGAAAGATGACATCGATTACATATTGATAATCCTCGGGCGTGAGGCCTTCGGATGACTCGGAAGGACTTGGAATTCAAAGATTCCCGACTCAGCCGACTCTGGACCCTACCGACTCTGGACCCTACACTACTTATTGACTCGAGAGTGTTTGACAAGGGTTGGACCGGAATCTCACTCCTTCTCTTGTTGCCACAGGGAGTAGCGGTCTCGTCGGCGCTCTCATTTGGTTGTGCATCCTGTGGATCATTCTTGCCTTTGTTGTCACCATTCCCATGGGGATGTCGGCGATTTGTAGCAATCTCCTTTCCGAATATTTGTATCCATACGTGCCTTCGGGGTAGTGGGACCGGTTGTACTTTCGGCATACCGAGAGGCAACTTTCTTCATCCCAAAAGTCTTCTGGCTTGTTCACTCTTCTTTCCACCTTTTCCCAAACAGGGGGTTGCGACTGATCTTCAGGAGTAGTAAGAGCCATTACAAACACATTATGCTCATCATGGGTAATGAAGGGTTCCGGAGAGACTTTTAATAACATAGCTTGTTTTACTTCAAACTCGCAGTCTTCATAAGTGAGCCTTTCTTTTGTAATCTTGACCATGGTCACTGGTTCGATATCATAAAAGAGAGGTCGAGCTCTGACAACATTAACGAAATCAGTTCCGACTATGGGCCCAAACTGTCCTTCCATGGCGGCGGCATTAATCAAATCTTTCCACTTTCCTTGTAATTCAGCATAAGGAACATTGAATTTCAGGATGTCTATGATCTCCGGATTTCCAAAATTGATTGCATTTGTTTCCCCGAACTCGATCATGTTGACCTGATTGTTAGCAGGAAGAGGGTTCTTGACCACATTGGGACCCCGAGGCGGCTCCAGCTTGCCTTCTTCAATCAGGCGAGAGATCAGGAACTTCAGATAGGTGCAATCATTGTTGTTATGCCCATGATATTTGTGAAAACGGCAATTCTTGGTTTCGTCCATCCTGACACTGGGGTTCTTGGGTTTCCAATTTTCCAAAGGTCTGATGAGTCCTTCAGCTACCAAACCGTCAAAGACCTTCTCTATTGGCATTCCGAAATCTTCTGCGGTATAGAAGCGAGGCCTTGGCTTTGCAGCGACTTGGCTTGAATTTTGCCCGACCCTCTCATTCTGAATATAATTGACAGCGCCAACCGTTTCTTTTCCTTTTATAGTGACAGCTGTGGCATTTGAAACTGGTGCTTTGTAGCGGTGGGAATTGGCTGCTCCTGTGGCTGGGGCCATGTTGAAGGCATTTTCAAACTTGGTACCGGCATTTATCATTGCCCGAAGGTCAGGATAGTCGTAATTGCCAATTTGGACCCTTAGTTGGGGCTTCAAGCAAGATTGGAAGATCTCCATCTGTTCCTCTTCGTTCAGCGGGGTCATCATTTCACTAAGCTTCCAATTCCATCTCCTGTAGAATTCACTCACTGGCTCATCTGGGCGCTGTAGAGTGCCTTGCAGGTCATTCCTGCTGGTTTCCCAAATCAAGTTGACCTTATACTTCTCCAGAATGCTTCCTTAATCTGGTCCCAGGTGGCTCGGGCCTCCGGTTTTACATGTAGGAACCATCTAAGAGCTGAACCCTTTAATGACAGCTGAAAATGGTCGGCCATTTGCTGATGTGTACAATCCTTAGCTCTCATGGCAAGAAGGTAGCTTTCAATGTGAGTTCGGGGACAATCGGTGCCGTTGAACTTTTCAATCTCTGGCATTCGGAATTTTGGAGGAAGAGGGACAATTTTGCTGGGATCAGTGATACGGTATCTTTGCCTTTTTGGTGTTCGGTTCTCGAGAACTTCTCTTGCATGGACTTAACTTGTTCCATCAACCAAGTCATGTTGGGGTTGGGGACGGTTTCGATTACGAAGCGAGGCTTGTCAAATTTGGGTGGCGGGATTGTGGGTGGCACGGTGGTAGCCGGGTACCGTGGCTTAGGGATCTTTGGAAGGGAAGTAGGTGTAAACTTGGCACAGTCCTGTGTTTCCTTGAGGCGGCCGGAGGCATAGGAATTAGGCTCGTAGTTGCGAAGTAGGAAAAAGGAGCCTCGTGGGATCCTGTTGGCAAGGTTGGGGGTGGAAGATGCTATTTGTGGAAGGGCATAGCTTGAAAAGGTCACTTGGTTGATTCTGAGGCCTTGAAGTTGTCTGGGACGGCCCATATTGGGGAGAGGGAGCGAATCCCATAGGGTAGTGCAGAGGCTGCGTTGCGGGGATGGCTGTGGCGTTTGTTCTCTGTTGGTAGGGAACAAAGCTGGGTCTTACTGAGGAGGAGAGGGTGTCGGGACCCTGATGGCTTGGGATCTTGGAAAAAGGCGAAAAGGGACAGTCTTTGGCAAAGGATCATATGTGGATGGAGGAGGGCATTGGTTATAGGCTAGGGGGGCTGAGATGGTTACTTCTGGAGTTTCATCTTCTACCATAACCAAGGAACCGTTGGGCTCTACCACTATCTGGACCCCATGGCGGCAAAGCGCATCAATGAGCATGGCTGCTCGTTCCTCATGGGCCTTACGGCCGTTTTCCAAGGCTAAGGCTAGCTCTTCTTCCCTTGTCATCCGGTTACCCAAACCAGATCTTGTTCTCTGTCGAATCGGACATTCGACCCTACGGGTGACCAAGCGAGGATTCCGCGAAGCTGCAGAATTACGCTAACAAGTCGGCCGACCCGGTGTTCTCACCCACTTTTTTCTCGCTGCGGGAAAGGGATAGGAGAGGTTTAGACTCGGGGTAGGTGTTTAGAGTTGAAGGCTCAAGCAATATGCAAATTAAGAATCTTCCAGTTTACTTAAAACAGTGTCTTTTATTAATTTCTATTTGGTTGGAAAAGGGGGTTTGCCCTTCTTTTTCGCAACTACTCTAGATCCTGGATCAGTGGGTTCCGTCACTACGTCTATAAGCCCCTCGTATTCCACGTATTTCGACCTCCCGGGGTGGACGGCCCGGGCGAGGGTCCTATAGGGCACGCGGATCCCACCGACCGAGAGAAAAGAACGCTCCTAACGGGTCTAGCGGGTCATAGGAACTTTTAACGCACGAGCGATGCGAATTATAGTCAAGGCAATACCGGGAAAGTCTCGTCTTTCAGCCTTGATAGAATTTCGGCAGAATTTCGCTTGCGCGATTGACGTTTCGACTTTTCGGTAATGTCCGAGAAGATAATAGGCATGGGTCGGGCGGTAAAAGCCGGATGACACAGTGTCACATTGAACTTCGCTGCATACGCCGGGCGTGAGTCAGAATCGAAGTCAATGTCGGGTCAAGATCTTGCCAATTTTTCCTTGTCGGAATTTTGGCAGAGCTTCGCTTGAGCGAAAGATCTTTGGACTTTTCTTGGCAAAGACTCGGTCTCGACTCTTACGCGTTCCGTGCAGGTCAAGGTCAAAGTCAATGTCGGAGTCAAGGTTCTTCCAATTTTTCCTTGTCGGAATTTTGGCAGAGTTTCGCTTGAGCGAGAGACCTTGACTTCCGTTATGAGCTAAGGCTTGACCTTTACGGGGATATGCAACTGGGCTATATGACACGGACTAGACCAAAAACCAACCAAAAAGTCACGGTTTTTTTGAAACGTGTGACACGGACTGTGCATTGGTCGACACTGGCTGCCATGGGGAGTTTGGGGTGATTCCGTGCGCGCCCGGGAGCATCGTAAGGCTGTCCGTGACTGCAGCTGAACAACCACCCCGGGTTTAAAGGGACATGCGTGCAAAGTGTACAGGATATATAAGGTGCGCGTAGTGTGCGGTCTCCTAAAAATGTTCCTTTTTGAGTTAAAACAGAGATTTTCATAAATGTGTTTTAAAGGAATGATTTTTGGGACGGGGGAGAATGCAACAGTTAAGCACGTAAATTTTGGGAGCCCCGGTGAGTCTTGGAACTGAATAGCCCCAAAGCCATGCCAAGGCTGCCAGATTAACCATAATTTTTCCTGGTGGAATTGCCACTGAGGCCGTCCGGTCAGAATCCAAGGAGGATTGAGCCGTACGACTGCATGGATCAATTTTCCAGGTTCCACTCCTTTGCTATTTTTCGAGTTGTTTCCCGTTCAAAGTATGCGCAAATCCCAAGATGCAAATGATGCAATGCAAGGCAAAGAAAGCAAGCAAAATAAACGGAATCCGCGATGGGAGTCTAACCCGCTCAAAGGGAAAAACCTTCTTTTATTTTTTTTCGAAAAGTGATACCGGTACGTGGGATTGTTAAACCACCGTTTATCCCAAGCCCAGGGTTAGGGAGCGATACAGGAAGGTTAAGTGGTTTCCACCTATATACCAAGTATCGTTTATTTAAAAAGGAAAGCTTTTCTCGTTTGGGATCTCCCCAGCGGAGTCGCCAAACTGTGAATGTGTGCCCAAATTTTGGATTCACGCGAGTTTGAAGACATCCGGTTTAATTTGAAAAACGGAGTCGCCACGCCATTTTATTTCCTCAAAACTTTGAAAAAAAGGATTTATGGGTTCGGAGGTTAAGTTACCCCTTGGGAAGAACGGATCGTCGTTCACCCAAGGTGCCTTGCCGTAGCAAGTCTCCCTAGATTCCGTTTATTTTGCTTGCTTGCGTGCTTTCTTGTGTGCATGTGTTTGAATGAAAGGGGAGGGAATGTCCCAAGTTGTCTTCCGGACGTACAAACCATTTATTGGTTGTCGCTCGAGATTTCTTGGATTTTATGTATTCGGGATTTTGATCCCGTCCTCATCTTGGACTTGTGATCATCGCATTTTAACCTCGGGACTTGCGTGATCGAGAGAATGACTCCCTTTTATAATCCAAAATGAGGTTCTTTAGGAAGGAATGTCCTTAGCCCATCAATCCTACACCTTAAGACGATCGAGCTTATATGAATGCTTCATGCTCGTCTTAAGTGATAATCGGAGATATAGGGTTCAAGGTTATCCCTTTCTAAAGAGATTGTGGAACCTTTAATGGAAGAAACGATGTAAAGATAGGATCTTTACACCGGTCCGTTCCAAGGTTGCTAATGGGGACATGGGGGAATGCATGTAAAAATGACATTTTTAGTGAAAAGATGACATTTTTAGGTTGCAAAGGATGCATTTGATTTGCAAAGGATGCATTTTGATGTAAAGGCATGATTTTTATGCAAAGGATGCATTTTTATGAGGAAATTAGGGCTTAGTATGCAAAGGATGCATAAAGATTGCATTTTGAAAAGCAAAGGATGCATTTTTATGATAAAGGAATGACCTTTAATGCAAAGGATGCATGGAAATGGATTGTAGGTACAAAGGATGCACCTTTTTTATAAAGACATGATTTTTATATGCAAATGATGCATAAAGATGACATTTTTATGTAAAAATAAGATTTTTATGTGCAAAGGATGCACCTTTGAGTATAAAGATTACATTTTTAATGACAAATGATGCCTAATTCATGCAAAGGATGCAAAGGGAAAAAGGGGGAATGATAAAGATATGATCTTTAATACTAACTACCAAGTCCCAAGCAAAGATAATAACAATATATGAATGCAAGGAGCAATTTAATTCACATAGAGCAATTAGAATGCAAGGTTAGGGAGTGAGAGGTTACCAATGGTGGCCTTTTCTTCTTTGGGTTGAACAAGGTGGAAGGACCAACTTTGGGATCTTCAAGGAGGAGGGAGGAGGCTTCTTGGCTTGCTTCTTCAACCCTTGGGATTCCCAACAGTATTGAGGAGTGTTCTTGAGTCTGAATATGGAGTGTGGTGTGTGTTTTTCGTATCTAAAATGGGTAGAGGAGGGCTCTATTTATAGGCAGTCTGGAAATCGCCAATGAAGCCGTGCAGCCAGAGACCCTTGGCTAATGCAGCCGTGCAGCATTATCCCTTGTAACTCAGCATGTTTCTAGAATCATGCAAGGTGGCCATTCTAGAAGTTTTCCCAAATTAAGAAAAACGTGTTTCTTAATTGGGAAGCTTTCCTTTCAGCCTTTACATGATTTGGAACAGTTCCAGAATTGTTCCGGAACTCCAGGAAAGTCCGGGGGGGGGGGTTACCGGGAAATTTACCGGAATTGCTGGGGAAATTAACCGGAAGGCATGAGCCAGATTTGGGTACTTACACCCGTCCGCATGCAAAAAAGCATGGGAAGTTTTGGAAAAGAGATTTAGGAAAATGGGATGGGAAATATGTAAATTAAGAAAGGAGTCGCCACGCCGTTTTATGGAAAATATTGAAAACCCATTTTAAACCAGAGAGAGGGTTCGGGGATCAGGTTACATGTTGGGAAGAACCAAGAGTTCACCCAACACGCCTCGCGAACGAGTCTTTCAATGAAAACATCCAAAATATACATGAGTGTGTGCAATTGTGTGAGACAAAATATGATATATGTATTTTAATGCTTTAAGGAATGAAAAATACTACTTGTGAGTCACTTTGTACGGGGGACCACAACTTGATTACAACGAATTGAACAGATTACAACTGAAAATGAACCTGCTGCAAATTGGCTAGGTGTGTCGCATGACACAGGATATAGGATGTCCAACTGTGTCGCCCGACACACCATGCCAATCTGCAGAGGCTTTACAACGGATTGCTTACAAAGGAAATTAATGGCAAATTGAGATTACCAGAGATAGAAAATAGGTCACGAAGACCTCAGAGAGAAATCAATACTCAGATGAGTGTGGATATGGAATGATCCACACTCACCTTAGCATTTAAGCACAAAACACATCATTACTAATCAAGAGCATGCATTATCACGAGAATAAATGCATGATTAGAACATTCAAAGATCAAAGCATGGCATATTTAATGACAAATCAACAGATTAAGCATGGTGAACATGGAGATTGCATGAAATCAATAAGGAGAAGAAAGATGAAGAGTGAGATAAGGAATTACCCTTGTAGTCCACGATTTCTACACTAAGTCAGTGTAGAAATCCTTCACAATCAACTTCAAAAACAATTTAGATCTCATATTAGATGAAGAATTTGGATCTCCAATGTGTGTGAGAAGTGTGTGAGAGAAAATGAGTGAATTGAGAGAGAATTGGTATGTGTTTGTGTGTGTATGAGGAGAGAGATAAGATTCTGGCGTAATTTGGGCAGAGTGACAGTAAGGAGTCGAGAGAGGGATCTAGAAATGGGAGGAGGAGGGCTCAATATATAGGCCTCTCAGCTGGGCAAGGTATCTCACACGACGTCACGTGCACATTTTCATGGGCACGTTATGTCGCACGACAGGACGAGCCTTACTGGCTTCTTGGCGCCAAGTAACCGTTCTGGAACCTTCCTTAATAATTTCTTATAGGTCCAAACTGGATAATTCCCCATAGGTCCTTAGGCCAGGATTAACGTCCTATGGGTACTTCCAGCCCAAGAAACTTACGAAAAGCCCTCGGAGGCCTAGGAATGAGATGTGAATATACCAAAATGCCCCTAGTGCACTTTTTATTGTATTAAAAGGCACTTATAAAGGGTCACGAGTTAGATTGGGGTACTCACAATTACAAATCTAAATAATCATATTAAACAGATCAATAACCCATGTAGAAGACTAATCATATTAATCAACTATTAATCATAACCATGGCATATCTCATATAATTGTTTTCATAAAACAATACACATAAAATCATGGATCTATTTCATATAGACACGGCTCTGATACCACTGTTGGGTTTTGGGGTTACAAACGCAGCGGAAGAACTTTATAAAACAAAAAAACCCTAGCCTTGAATTCGTCTAGCATGAAGAGATGAAATCATATGAAATAGATTTTACATACCTTGTAATGATTATGTTTGCTCAAAACAAATCTCAAATCGAATCTGAAATTCAACCTTTGAATTGATGCCGAACCTTTGATCGTCTTCTTCCTTGTTCTAATCCTTGTGATGAATCAACGATTGCAAGTCTTCAAGCTTTTGGTGATAAAGCAATCACCCTCTATCGATAATCCACATGCGAATGAACCAAGATCTAATCTTGTAGGATTGCTAGATGATCCCCGATTGTTGAATCGATATTCAACAATCAATGGCTGTTTATGGAATTGATTTGGATGTTTTTGATCTTTGATTCTCAATCAAAATCAATGTTTTTGTGTTTCTAAAACATAAAAACCGTCTATTATGGCTGAGGAAAAAGAGTTCTATTTATACATTATATAAATCCCTAACACTTAGGGATAAGAGCCCTTTTCCTAGCCAAAATCGGAGCTGAACGGGAGCCTTGTCCCACGCGAGACGGAGTGTCTCGCGCAGTACAACGCTACTGTCCAATCCACTGGAGCTGTCCAAAGGCCTTGTCCCACGCGAGACTGGCTTGTCCCGCGCAATACAACCCTACGGACTAACTCCAAGTCGTGGAAACGTGTGGGGACCCCGACCCGGAACCTTATCTCGTGCCCCGAGCGGGAGGGTCCCCTAGCTTGTAAAAGTCACTTAAATTTAAAAACTTTTGTTTACTTTTCACTAAATAATACTCGTCTTTCACAAACCACGATAAAACCAACTATACATCTCCACTTGGAGGCAAGTTTATAAAACAACTTTACAAAAACAACAACCTGTTTTAGTTATAACATAAACACAACCGTAACATTTTACAAAATCATTACTATATACAAGTTTTTCCCCAAAAGAAAAGTATCCAAGTGATACTCCCAAACATAAACCAACTATACAATGTACCCTGACAAATCTCAAAAAGAAAGACCTCCAAACTCCTCCCCGGCCTCACTGGTTCGGGCCTCCTGTCTCAGGGCGATCTAAAACAGTAAAAGGGAGAAGGGGTGAGAATAAATCTTAGTAAGATATTATGATGCAACAAGATGCCAAATAAGGTGCAACACATAACATGGTTACACACAACACATTGTTAAAGCGGTAAACACATTACGTTACCTCAGTTTACCTTTCTCGTCTGAACAATATGTCATACAACGTGGGAGTATTAACTCCTCTCTTTAGTGAACTATTTATACATATTCACCATCTTATAAGACTCATTTTTCAGAGAACCATATAAGATTACTCGCTATCTGTAAATGCTTTTGGCTAAGTACAGAAGCTATCACCCCAACTGTGGCCACAGAAGGGGACAGTCACAGGTATAATGTAATTTGAGCAACTCATAGAACATTTTCCATTTTGATCGAATTCCATTATACCCCTAAACATCAGTTGATAAACAATTTCAAGCACATAAACCGATACTTGAAAATAAATCCACACTCGGGATATCAATCAATCAACATGATAATATTACTCATGTTCAAACCAACACAATAGTGCAACTTATGATTCAAACACTATTGAACAAAACACCATGAATATGTAACAATGCATTGGCACACTATATCACATTTAAGCCTTACATATTCACACACAACATTACTTAACCTCAACAAAAGGTATAAAGTTATTCTACCAAGTTTTATTCAACTTTGGTTAAGTTCCACATTGCCTTCCAACCATTTTCAAGACAAGATTTAATCATCTTCCTAATACCCTTTGGGACAAGTTAAGACATCATTTGCTAGTTCATATGTTGTACTTTGATTAGGGTCAAAATGGGTTAAAGGATGTATTAGGTAGCTAAGATTAATTTGCTTTAAAAGTTCAATTCAACAAAGCTGAAAACAGGGCAGGGCACGACTCGTGCCCTACAGCACGAGTCATGCCACTCAAAGCAGCACGAGTGCAACTTAATGCACGACTCTTTGCCACGACTGGGGGAAGGTAATGACTCGTGCCCACCAGCACGAGTCGTGCCCTAGTACAAACATCAGAACTGATGTTTTAAACATCAGTAAATGCCCAAACTTTGATATACTCCTACTCTTTTTGCCTCAAACCAACAACACCAAACCAACCCTTCAGCACAACACATCCCAAACCATTTCAACCCATTCCAAACCCAAGAAAATTGTTCCAAAATGCCATGCAACACTTATATATCATCCATTTCAACACAAAACCTCAAATGAACAAGATTAGAAGGAAAGACATAATAACTTACCAAAATAATACGAAAGTGAGAAAACTTTATTCGGATAGAAATGATCCCCTCGGCTTCCTGAACATTTAGATGAAGACGGATCGAAGAACGGAAAATTGATGGATTTATAGTGAATTTATGAGTGGAAACCTAGTTATGGCTCTTTTTCTTGGAACAAAGGAAGAACATGGCTTATGGTTTTTCATTCTAAAGCTTCTCCATGACAACAATGAGGATATACATTAAAATGTTTTCAATTAAGCTCCTCCAATACATTAGTTGCCACAACTAACTACCTTAAGCTTTAATTTTTACACTTAAGCACCTCAACCTTTTATAAGTTTCTTAATTAAATTTCAACAATTAAAATTTCCACTACACAACCCTTATTTGATTCACTTAGTCATTAAATAATTAAAGTTAATTTATTAACATCCTAAAATATCAAATAAGTTATTAAAATATTAAAATGAACACATAAGACTAACAAATATTATGAAATGCATGAAATGAGATGCAACGCACCCCACCCCCACGTGCTCAATATGTGATCAAAATAGTGCCTAGGTTTAGGGCCGTGATAAAACGAGTCGTGACCAAAAAACTACTCGTGCTGATTGAGAGCACGAGTCATGCTCCTAGTCACGAGTCGTAACCAGCCCAAATTCCAATTTTCATCCATTTTCATCCATTCTATGTGTGTGACCCTTTAGGAATTATATTTTATGTTGGTAGTGAGTTGAAACATCAACCGCACAAGACATAAGTGATCTCTAGCAAGTCATTATGTCCACCCAATTAAATATAACATCAAAGCTTGATTCCTTGATAGTTCAATGTCACAATCCCTTTGTCCATGATGTCAAATTGAACATGAGTCATGGTCCATGTCAACTCATATCGTTCAATGCTTTCTCAATTCCGAATATGTTGATAATCCAAGTGCATTTGATCTCTATCAAATCTCTTGAGTGTAGCCACACATTTCATCAACACCATTCATCGAGGGGCCCAAGCAAATATCTCTCTCAACGAGAGGGACAAATCCCATCTTGACTTATCATTCTTCCCTACAAGAATCCAATCGTGCCAACATAGCCCTTATTGCTATCCTATTAAAGATAGTGTTAGACTACATCAAACACAATGTTCATCATGTGGAAGACGATGATAATCTCAGGTACAAAAGGATTCAATGACACGACTATCATGAGATTTAATCATGACATATATGACTATAGACCATGTCATAAATCTCATCGGTAGGTTATGTCCAGTACTTGTTCTCTAGCAAGTACCCACAAGTGTAATGTGCATCTTATGCATATAATCATCTCCATGATTATCCATTACCAACTTATACTAGTCATTCACTATAACTAGGGACACATGTTATTATAATAAACATGTAAACATATAATAAACCAAATAAACATGATCCATAATAAATGATAAATACGATTACATAGCGGTTTAAGTTATAAGTCAAACATAACTATATAGAAAATGTAATCTTGTGGCCTTTGAGGTAGAATATAACCTTGTGTACTTTGAGGTGAATAACCTCTGAATTCTTTTAACTGAACCATCCTTCAAGTATACTATTATCTCCCAAACCTGAAAATACAGATGCATGCAATCAGTCGTACATTAGATAAAGTCATGAAAATAATCTAAAGTGCCTATCTTTCATAAATAAGAACATTTGAATCTTTAATTACATGTAGGACAATTGATAGTTCACTACAAGAAAAAGAAGAATATGCGATGGCCTATTGTGATGGAAATAAAGGCCGTCGCAGTAGCCATGTTTAGGCGATGGCTAAGGCAATCACAAATAAAAAGGTCGCATTTTGGAGTGACAGTCCAAAAAACCTTGAAAATTTTCGCGGCCCTATTTGGCGAGAGAGACATTTCAATATGCGACTGCATTAATAAATATGCGATGGACTTAGCTGTCTCATAAGCTATTCAATAATAAATAAATAAGATTTAATAATAATAAAAAAAAGCCATCGCAAATCTATAATACAATATAGAGAGGATTTAACTGCCTCTTATCTTGGGATAAGTGGTGGCTGAGATTCATTCTTGGAAAATTAATCTAACGGCTGAAAATATGCATCCCTCCCACGATAGACTGTAACCTCCCCTAACCTCCCCATTTACTTATCAACGACGCCCCTCTTTTCTACCTTTTCTCAGCGTCAAATTCCCCCTCCCGGTAAAGCCCTCCCATGGCGGCTCCTTCCAACACCCACTCCTCGATCTAAATGTGTTTTCGTGAATAGGGAATCACCGTCACTGTCAACGTAACTTCGATAAAAATGGCGGCAAGTAGAGTGGTAGTTGTCTCAGCCCTACAATTCGCTTGCTCTGACGATGTCACTTCCAACGTCGCCACCGCTGAAAGGTCTCTTCCTCTCTCAAAAATGTTTAATTTCCTCAATTTTCAGTTTTAATGCCTACAAATTGCTAACTTGTGCTTTTAGGGTTTTGCTTCCAATCGGCTCACTATATCGATTAAGAGTAGTTCGATGTGGGCAACATATTATTGAGGCTGAAATCTTGACGGGAGATAAAGCAGGCAATTTTGGTATTTATACCAAGAATTTCTCTTACGCCTTCTTCGACCGAACTTATTATTCCAATTACAAGGCGTCAATTTCCAATTAGGTTGTGCTTTGCAATGACTATAAATAAGTCACAAGGTCAATCTGTTAAATTTGTCAGCATTGATCTTCGGACACCGATGTTCACTCATGGCCAATTATATGTTGCTTTATCAAGATGTACTACATTCAATAGGATAACGATTCTCATTCCATCACCATCGAGAGATGACACATCCACAACAAATATTATTTATCCTGAAGTACTTCTGTAAAGCATATAACTTAATTGATAAGGTAAATAGTTATTATGTTCGCATAATTGTTATATTTACTTAACTCTATTACTGTCTATATACCGCTACTATAATTTTAATTTTTGATACAATCCATGTTTGACATAGGTGAATAGAGATGCAACTGATGATATGATCGAAGATGTAGTTGAATATACATTTGAAGATGTAGTTGAAGATACGGTTCAAGATGTAGTTGAAGATGCGGTTGAAGCTAATGTGTACGATGATATTTGGGATGGTCCCACATTTCTCGCTGAAGTGGTATATGTTACATATATATATATATATATATATATATATATATATATATATATATATATATATATATATATATATATATATATATATATATATATATATATACTCGAATATAATTCATCATTTATAGTTATATAAATGTGATTCTTATCTATTTTTGTCTAAGTGCAGGAAGCAGTATCTAGAAGAGTTGAAGAAAGTTTTGCAGCTGCCAATGTAGTCGAAGAGGAACCAACATATTAATCTTTTATTGTTAACAAATGTTAATCCTATATTCTTTTCTCTAAATAATTTTTGATTGTTTGTCTTTGAATAATCGACGCGTAGAACGCTTTTCATTTATTTATCGATTCTAAAGTTCATTTTTCATGGGTTCATTATTTTTTCCTTTAACTTTTTGTTGGGTAACATTTAGGTTTGAAGACCGGTAATTATACACTTGAGATGAAGAAACCAGTCATTCCCTCCATCTCTCTCCTTTCTCTTTCTCTTTTCCTTCACCGGGAACTTTTAGTCGGGTTTCATATGATTTTTTTTAAGGTTCCTCCCATTTCAATTCCTCTCTTGAAGGTTTACATTGACAAATTCAAGTGTGTTTTTGCTCTCCCTTCCAACTCCAAGGTAATGATTTCTTTATATCTTCAACATTATCTCAGAAAAAGCTCAGTATTTACCTTTTTGTTGCATTCTAATTTTACTTCTTCTGAATATCTGATTTTATTTTAAATATGGGCTTCCGATGATTTCTCAGGTACTCTCTCTCAAAAAGTTTCAACTCCCAGGTAAATATTTTTGCACTTCATATATTTGAAACAGTTTAAAATTACATTTAAAACGTCATATAGTTAGCATGCGATTTCAGTTTTCCCACGTCTTTCTCTTTTCATACTGTCTTCCTTTCCGTACTGACCCGTGCCAATGGCACGGGCTTTTGAGTACTAGTCTATAATACAATATAGAGAGGATTTAACTGTCTCTTATCTTGGGATAAGTGGTGGCTGAGATTCATTCTTGGAAAATTAATCTAACGGCTGAAAATATGCATCCCTCCCACGATAGACTGTAACCTCCCCTAACCTCCCCATTTACTTATCAACGACGCCCCTCTTTTCTACCTTTTCTCAGCGTCAAATTCCCCCTCCCGGTAAAGCCCTCCCATGGCGGCTCCTTCCAACACCCACTCCTCGATCTAAATGTGTTTTCGTGAATAGGGAATCACCGTCACTGTCGACGTAACTTCGATAAAAATGGCGGCAAGTAGAGTGGTAGTTGTCTCAGCCCTACAATTCGCTTGCTCCGACGATGTCACATCCAATGTCGCCACCGCTAAAAGGCCTCTTCCTCTCTCAAAAATGTTTAATTTCCTCAATTTTCAGTTTTAATGCCTACAAATTGCTAACTTGTGCTTTTAGGCTTTTGCTTCCAATCGGCTCACCATATCGATTTCCTAATCTATCTAATTGATAAACAAAAATGAAGCTATAATTTTAGCTTAATTTCATTCCTTTTATCGTTCCAAAAGTAGTTTGTTTTTTTTTTTTTTTTTTTTTTGGAATTTGTCTTGCTAAGTTTTGATTGAGGCAGAGAATTAGTCATTTACCTATTGCAGATTGATTGATGCCATTTTGACCTATTTTTTGTTCCGTAATGAAAATACAACAAAAATGGTCTTTCACAACGTTTTTTAAACGTTGTTATAGGCCTTTAACAACGTTTTCTAAAATGTTGTGATATCCACCGTTGTCTTATGTCCCAGTCTAAGACAACATTTTATAAAGGTTGTAATAGGGTCTAAGACAACGTTGTAATAAGGTCTAAGACAACATTTTATAAATGTTGTAATAGGGTCTAAGACAACATTTTATAAACGTCGTAGAAAGTATAGTCTAAGACAACGTTTTTCATAAACGTTATAATAGGGTCTAAGACAACGTTTTAAAAACGTTGTAGAAAACCTTACAACCTTTGACAACGTTTTTTAAACGTTGTTTTAAGGTTTTCTACAACGTTTAAAAACGTTGTGAATTTTTTTAAAAAAAAAAAAATTGTTTTTCTGCTCTTTTCCTAATTCACATTCAACCTACGTGCTGAAACAACTCGTAAAAGCACTAGTCACATCAAATATAAATAAAATTTATGTCTTGTTTACTTTTACAAATTAATTCCACGTACAATTAATAAAGAAACAAAATTGTAACAGTAAACCAACATCACAAATATGTCCCCTAAAGTGCTAATCAAATCAAACCTAATACAAACGCAACTATACACGGACAAACATCTCATTTTATAAAACTAAAAAGAATTTGAGAAGGAAAAACTTTGGATCTGTTTCAGTGATTACTTTTAAAAGGAAAAACAATTTTTTTGAGCAACTTAAACAGTCACAGATGAATATAAATAAAAGATTTTCAAAGAGTGGAAAAGAACAATAAGGTAGCTACCGAAGTATCTGCTACCCAAACTCCAACAGAGTTCTGATAGTGTGAGCACCCCAAAAGTTTTCCACCGTGGATGCAGAGGTCACCCGGAGTTGACCATCCCATTTCAACAGCATCATGAGATATTGAATGGTTGAGGAATTATCTTGTCCCGAATTGTTGACCTGCATAGAAGGACAGATACAATCAAGTAACTCTGGAAATTTTGGTTCCTCACAAACTATCAATTTCTTGAACAAGAACAAAAAACATCCTAGTTTACCAAGAACCATGTACAAAAGATACAGAGGATGTTTGATCATAGTGTTCAAATTCAAAATATCAAGTCCTGAGGAAAAGATTTCCAAACCCATCAACTCAGTACACTGCATATTTCCCAGACAAAAAACAAGATAACTTACCCAATGTCATAGTCTTGTTCCATTTGATTCTGAAGTTCTTCTGCCTGTCAATGTAAAGCCTATTTAGAATCCCCAGAAAATTCAGCTTAAATTACTCGATCAATGACAATATATCATTATGACAAACATCAGACAAAGTGCCTGGACTTACAGTCTCTTCATCGATGTCATCCTCGTCCTCAGGAACTTGTGGAGGATTAAAGAAGTTGTAGAAACTTTCACAGTTCTCGGTCTTGGTGATAGGTTTTGCATTCTTCGACCCCTTTCTAGGTTTCATCTTTAGGATCTTCTGTGTTAAACATTTGCCAATATACCATTCAATCTCAGTCCTACAAGATGTCCCCAAATTAGAATGAGCTATAGCAAGACACTATGCATAACTGTAGGAGGATCAAACATGGATAATAGAATTTACCCTATTGAAATAGAGCAATAAAGCGACTATATTGAAATAGAGCAATAAAGCGACTATATTCACAAGCTTGAATGCATATTAAGTTTGCAGGATCAATTCGGATTTCAGAAAACTGATAACAAACTAAGGAAAATTTCAGTAGAAATCTAATCAACTCTGCGAGCACTTACTAAATCTCATAGAAAAGCTTGAATGCATATTAGTTTGCAGGACCAATTCAGATTTCTGAAAATTGAAACAAACTGATAGCAAATTGTGCAATATTTCACTAGAAATCTGATAGCAAATTGTGCAATATTTCAGTACAATGTAGAGTAAAAATGGCTGACAGGATAATTTCTGAATGTGATTTTGTTAAAATCAAATTCTGATGTACACCCTCTGACAAGAGGTTTAATTTCACAAGCCATACCCATCAGATGTGCTACAACAAAAGTATGTCGGAGGAGACATGATTATGTCAGCTTAAGAATCAATCAACTTTCATTGAGCATCACTGTTTCAATTTACAAGCCCAAATGAGAGTCACCAAAAACATGCTAGTCTCTTGAGACCCACTATTATAAGTGGATAGTCAATGACACCTCAAAAACTAAATCATAGACGGTCACAATACCTGAAGTTCATGCTCGTTAAACATATCAATCCAATCTTTTGGTATGAGTTGTTGAAATCCCCTCAAGAAATGGGAACTCTGCTGACGAATCTGAAACAAGTGTGCATATTAGCATTGAACAGTATAAACCGAGATACGAACATGGGTTTGCTCAAGCTGGGTCTAATTGAATTGGGCCATGAATATTATCTAAATAACCAAGTATCAGGGCCGAGTAAGGTCTTCCTTGTATGACGAGGAACGTTTATCTCAGCCTTAGGTCAGCATGCTCGGGCCGTCATGCCGCAAGTGACGAGGAAAGAAAAGTTCTTACCTCGGCATTTCATCACCATGACGAGGAAGCAAAATCATTTATCCCGGCATATCTCCATGCCGGCCAATCTCCAAATGACGAGGAAGCAGAATCATTTACCTCGATCTATTTGCCAAGGCCGAGGTAAAACATTTGTGTTCCTCGGCGTTCCGGCTAGCAGGATATACAGTCCTTATACAACAAGGATTACACATTCATGATTCAATCAGGATTGTAACCAACTACACCAATCCAAGTCAAACAATGACTCCTCAACAGATATAATTCTCTTAGGATTACATCTTATCTCCTCACAAGTTTACTTCAACATGGATTCTATCAATCCATCCCTATAAATACAAGCCCCATGGCTCATTATTTGGTACGTTACTTTTTACATTGGGAAAACTCTGTCCATTTGTTTTCTCATATACAAACCGTGAACTTACTCTCACGCCGGAGGGCCTTTAGCCGGATCCGCCCCGGCTTAGTTTACGTGTTTTCTCTTATTTTCAGGCCTTGCAATCACCGGAGCAATCATCGCTTGGATTTGGGCTGTTTTGACGATTTTGGCATCATCAATTGGTTCCATTGCCGGGAAATCGATTCAAACACCCTTTGTTTGGCCTGGAAAACGCTCGCTAAAAGCCAATTTTCTTGCCTGAATTTTTCTCTCTGTGAACGGAATTTTTGGATCGTTGAAACTCTGTTCTTGAAATCGCCTGGATTTGCGAATTTCAAACCGGATATTGCCCAGATTCCGTTTGGAGGCGTTTTTTAGCGTTAAAATTCCATCCCAATTTTGGCTTGAATTTTTTGTGTTGGAAAAATTGCAATTGGCTGTTTGTTTTTGGTCAAATTTTGCCCTAATTTTGGCCAGAAACTTGGATCTATTGGAAATTGTGATTTTGGAAAATTTGCACTTGATAATTTGCTGTTGACTTACAATGGATGGACAATTTGCAAGTGTAACCGCCGAGTAGGATCAAACCCAAGTGAACGGGGCTAACACTCGGAGCCGAGGAACCGCTCCTCCTCCTCCTCCTCTACCTCGCCCCGATGCCCTTCCTCCTCTCCATGACCCTTCGTTCCAAGGGTCAGGTGAATGCCGAGGGAGAAGGTGCTGAGCTTCCTCGTCCTACTCGTACCCGCGGAAAGCAAGTAGGAAGGAAGAAAACAAAGAATGTCGACGCCGGTCAAGCAGAAGGAAGTCAACCCATTGACCGATGCTCTTTGTTACATAGGCAAATGGAAACTTTACAAAGAATGTATGAAACACAGGTTGCTCTCTTGCAATTAGACCCAGAGCATTCCATGGCTGAATTTATTAGGCCATCTGTGGGCAACCCCCTCGAAAAGGGACAAGATGAGCAACAACCTCCTCCCCTCAAAACCAGGGACCTACCAAGGCCATCCCCCCGAAATTCTCCTCATCCTCGGCACAACAGTAAGCAGAGAGCTCCAGTGGTCGACTTGAGAAGCCACTTAACTCCTAGGGAAGAGGAAGTAAATTCCAGGACCTAAGAACGAGACTCGCCTTGAATGCACGCCTATCCCCCGCTCGTCTTGTCCTGGCACCTAGGCATCCCACGCCACCTCGATCTCGTCGACCAAATTCTCCTCTACCTCGTCGACCGGATTCTCCTCGTCCTCGGCATCGAGAATTTGCAAGGCCGAGGACACCAGAGCCGTACAGAATGATACTTGGCGGTCAAGACCTGGAATTAAGGCGTGACAAAGCTCCTTCCAAACGGGACAGCCACCGACATGACGCGGAGCACGCAGGGTGAATGATCGCCCCAAGGACAAATCCGTCGAAGCTCCCAACGAAGCACCCGCTCAAGCAAAGGACAAGGGAGTGGAAATCAAGCAATGGGAGCCGTTGAAGCAAAGACTGGATGACATGGAGAGGGGAAAGAAGTTTAATGACGATGATTATGATCGGGCAACACGTCCATTCTCTTTGAGGATAACTGTAGCTCCACCTAATCCCCACCTCAAGCTCCCTAATTTCGAAAAATACAATGGCACTACGGATGCAAAAGACCACGTGCAAAGTTTTGAACAAACTATGAATCTCCTCACCACTGCCGATGACCCGCTTCCGTAAAGCTTTCGCGAGCACCTTCTCCCAATGCCTTTGACGGGTTCCGTGAGCTTAAAAGAGGTAGCATCGATTGCCGGAGAGGCATGAGGAGAATGTTCTTGGACCACTTTGCTACCGCCGGTAAAAGGAAGATAAGACCGGCCGACTTGGCCAACATTGAGCAGGAAAGGGAGAGACCACCTCGCCTATTATAATCGGTTCAAAAATGGCGGACTGTGTCAAGAAAGCCTCACCGACAGTGGAAGTTATTGTTTGTTTCAATTCCGGCTTAAAATCTGGTCCCCTCGTTTATGAACTCTCACTAGGGAACCTCAAACAAAGTCCGAGCTATACAAGGTAGCTTATGCCATTTCCATGGCCGAGGATAAAACAAAGAAGAGGGGAGCCGACAAGACAGTAAACAGAGGCGACAGTGCAATCGCCGTAATAGCAATGGAAACGGCAAGGGTTCCAAAGGGAAAACAAAACAAGGAGTACGGAGAAGCTTGAGTTCACTCCTCTAACTAAGCCCATCTCTCGAAATCATGCACTGGGTCAACCTTCCTCCACCTCAACCGATGACCGACAAGCCAAAATTCCTCGTAACATGAACAAATACCGTGATTTTCACAAAGACAACGGGCACACCACCGATGGCCGCTGGGCCCTCAAGAAAATAATCCGTAAATGGGTCGACGAGGGAAAGCTAGATCGTTATGTTATGAAAAAAGATAACAAGCGGAAGCGGAAGGAAGAGGAAAGTGAAGATGACGACAAAAGCGAGGATGAAGACCGCAGCCTCCTAGGGCCAAGTTGCATGTGATACGGGAAGAGGTAACTTCTACTGTAAAACTAAGGGACCAGATCCACGAGCCGAGCAAAGTGTACCATGTTCCCGGCTTGGATCCATAAAGCGGAAGAGGTCATTAGTTTCTCTCCTAATGAGTTAGCCGGAAGCCGAGCACTCGTGAACAACCCTCGGTGATAAAGGGCCGAATAGACAACGTTGAATCCGAAAGACTTCTTGTTGACACGGGGCCTCCCGTGACATCCTATATTATTCAGCCTTCCAACAGATGGGCTTGAAAGACACCATGTCGGAACCCTACCATGGAAGGCTAGAAGGATTCACCAATCACAAAGTTGGAGCCAAGGGAACCGTGGAGCTAGAACTTGAAGTCGGTGATCATCCCTTCCTAGCCAAAGCCACAATCAACTTTGTAGTCAGCGGATTTGACTAGTGATTACCATGCGATCATAGGCATTCCAAGTCAAGCCAAACTTGGGCCGGTGGCCTCACTTCCCCACCAACGAGTTAAATTCCCCACTCGGGCAGTGGATCGGATGTGTGAGGGCCACCCCCAAGGACTTCTTGGAACATGTCGTGAAGAGCGTAAAGAAATCCAAAAGTGTGGAGATAGATACCCCGAGGAAAACATTAAGATCTCCAAGTCTCGTAAAACCACCGAAACTAGCTCCGTAATGAGCTATATTCGTGAAGTGCTCGCGGAGGAGGAAGAGCCTATGGTCCAAGAAATTGCAGATGACCAAGGCATAGTCCTATCCATACCGTGGAAGACCCTATGGTCCAAGAAATTGCAGATGACCTAGGCATAGTTCACCCGTATCGAAGAAGACCCTTATCTCTTCAACGGCCGTAACTCGGGGCCAACCACGACCTAGGGAAGGCCGGGCCTCCCGATGTTGATAAACTTATGGAGGAAGAGGGCCTCAACGTGAATGACAATGAAGGGAGAAGAATTAGAGAGATCATCATCGAGTCTCTAGAATTCCGTGACGGTCTTGAAATGAAGCCTCGTTGACGAACCGGAAGAGGTAGTCATCAATCCCGACTATCCCGAACAAAAAATCAAGCTCGGGGCCAACTATCTCCGTAAGAGAAAGAAAATCATCTCCCTCTTGAAAAGCGCCTCGACGTCTTTGCTTGGAGAGTCGAAGATATGAGGGGGATCAATGAAGAAGTAGCCCTCCACCGCCCGGAAGTTGATCCTTCGGCAAAGACTATCTCCTGCACAAGGAGAAATTTTGCAAGGGACAAGGAGGAAGCTATAAAAGAAGAAGTACGTAAATTACTTAGTGCCGGAATAATTCGTGAAGTTAAGTACCCCGTTTGGTTGGCACAATGTAGTTATGGTGAAGAAGCAAAATGGGAAATGGCGTATGTGCATAGACTTTACCGATCTAAACAAAGCCCGCCCCAAGGACATCTATCCTCTTCCTAGAATTGACAAGTTGGTTGATTCCATTGCCTGACATCAAACTCGCCTTCCTAGATGCCTATTCAAAGCTACCATCGATAAAAATGGCGGAAGAGGACATTGAGAAGACGGCCTTCCAAACACCTGGGGTAATTATCGTTACATCATGATGCCTTTTGGGCTCAAGAACGCGGGTGCTACATACCAAATAATGGTGAATCGAGTTTTTGCAAGCCAAATAGGTCGCAACATGGAAGCTTATATTGATGACATGGTCATAAAGACCAAGGAAGGCAAGCCACGTTCCCGACCCGCAAGAGACAATTCACAACCTCCGAGCTAATAACATGAAGCTAAATCCGAGCAAGTGCGTGTTTGGAGTAATGTAGGAAAGTTCCTAGGCTTCATGGTATCTCAAAGGGGGATTGAAGCAAACCCCGAAAAATCAAGGCGCTCGTTGACATGAAGGAACCTACCACCATCAAGGAGGTTCAAAGACTTAATGGAAGAATCGCAGCCTCTTGGAAGATTCATCGCCAAATCCGCCGAAAAGTCACCGCCTTTCTTCAAGGTATTGAAGGGTACCAAGAGCTTCTCCGGACTCCCGAATGCTCCGAAGCATTCCTCCGGCT
The DNA here is from genome assembly GCA_022495995.1 of Adenophora triphylla var. japonica. NCBI lineage: Eukaryota > Viridiplantae > Streptophyta > Magnoliopsida > Asterales > Campanulaceae > Adenophora > Adenophora triphylla. Next base: position 88,307 of record JAFEMH010004025.1, on the reverse strand, counting down.
GAAGGAGTACTTGGGTTCCCCTCCTCGTCGCCAGCCCGACTACCGGTGAGATGCCGTACGTCTTCCTAGCCGCCACCGATCATGCCGTCGCACTGTCCTAGTTCGAAATGATGAAGGAATTCAAAAGCCTCGTCTACTATGTCTCTAAGGCACCGTCCGACGTGGAAAGCGTATACTTTAATGTGGAGAAGATAGCGTACGCACTAGTCATTGCATCGAGGAAGCTACGTGCCTATTTTTCTCGCACATCCTATCACCGTGTACACGAATGAACCGTCAAGAAGATACTACATAAGTTGGACGGCTCCGGCGTCTCCTTAATCGGGTCCATCGCTCTCACCGAGTTCGATATCACTTACCAACCAAGGAAGACCCTCCCGGCACAGCCTTTGGTTGACTTCATGGTCGAGATCGCCTTTATGGGTGAGCATCTCCCCACCTCTAGGAAGCAAAACGCACAAGAGGATAAAGACTCTCCCATGGAACTCCCATCCAACCGTTGGATCCCGTATACGGACGGATCAGCCACCAAGGAAAGAAGCGGAGCCGGAATTGTACTAGCAAGCCCTAAGGAGAATATACTACGCAAGACGCCATCCGTTTCAAGTTCCCCGCCTCCAATAATCAAGCGGAATATGAAGCTCTAATATTTGGCATCGAATTAGCCTCCTTCTATGGAGCAACTAGGGTGGCGGCCTTCTCGCGACTCCCAACTCGTTGTCAAACAAGTAAAGGGAGAGTATAATGCCCAAGACCCCACCCTTGCCAAGTATAGAGACCCGGGTCCTAGATATGACGAAGAAGATGGAATTTTTCGAGCTCAAACAAATTGGCAGGGAAGATAACCAAGTCGCAGACGTTCTTTCCAAACTGGCTACCATGGATGTGTCTAAGACCAGTCCTTATGTGGTTTATGCCGAGGAACCTGCATACGAAAGACTACAAATCATGCTCTTAGATGGAGAAGATAGATGCTGGATCGATGACTACATTGAATACATTGAGAAGGAAAAACTACCGTAAGATGAAGCTCGAGCCAAGCTTATCAAAAAGAGGTCCCCAAGGTTCGTGGTGATGAATGGAGTCCTCTACCGAAGATCTTTCACGAAGCCCCTGCTAAGGTGTGTCTATCCCAAGGAAATTGAGAACCTCTTGGCAGAAGTACATGAAGGTGTTTGCGGCGGACACCCGGGGGCCAGAACCTTAGCTGACAAAATCATATCACTAGGGTACTATTGGCCAAACCTGAGGGAAGACGCGCACGCCTATGTTCGAAAATGTGACAAGTGCCAAAGATTCTCTGACATTCCTAGACTACCGGCAGCTGAGCAAACACTTGTAATACCTACGTGGCCGTTTGATATGTGGGGATCGACATCATCGGACCCTTCCCTCCCGCCCGTGGTAATTGCAAGTACGTGATAGTAGCTGTTGATTACTTCTCCAAGTGGATAGAAGCCAAGGCATTAGCCAAGATAACGGAAGAGAACGCGATCAACTTTGTCCATGACAACATCTCGGTGCGATTCGGCCTTCCACATACAATTGTCTCTCGATCATGGACTGCAATTCTCCACAAAGATTCACTACGTAGTTGGGAAGAGTAAAAGTCCGCCATGCAAAATCTTTAGTTAGCGTACCACAAGGCAATGGCCAAGCTGTATAAAGAAACAACCGGTCCTAACCGCCCTTACCAAGAACCTTGAGGGACGCGAGGGTAGATGGTTGGACGAACTTCCCTAGCCTTACGGGTCGTTCGCACAACCACCCGGGGGCCAACCGGGGAAACCCCATTCGCACTAACCTTCGGTTCCGAGGCTATGGCACCAGCGGAGATGGCCATCCCTACGGTGAGAAATTCCCATTACGATGAGCAAGTCAACAAGGTCAATAGGCTCCTAGACCCGGACCTGATAGATGAGAAACGACTAGCCGCACGTATGAGGATGGTGAATTACAAACAAAGGACCAAGGCGTATCACGATAAGAGGGTCATCGAAGAGTATTCCAAGTAGGCGATTGGGTACTCGTAAAATTGAAGCTACCGGTCGAAAGGCGTAACGTAACAAGCTCTCCCCAAATTGGGAAGGTCCTTATATCATCACTCAAGTCATTCGAGAAGGGACCTACAGATTGAAGACCAAGGAGGGGAAGGACCTCAAGCATCCCTGGCACTCCGACAACCTTAGAAAATATTATCACTAGTCTAGTTTATTTTACAAGAGATTAGTTTCTTATTTCGTCTTTTAGTTTTGATTAGTTGATAGGATTGCAGCCGTTGTAATCGCATTTCGCTTTATGAAAGCGCCTTCTTCCAAAGATGCAAAGCAACTATCAACTCTTCATACAGGCACCAGAAGATGAGGACTGTATCCCCGATTCTTCTATACAACACATCCTATCAAGGGTCCACCTTGATTAAGGATACCAACAGCCAAGACCAAGGGTCCTCCTTGGCCTGATGGCTTACAACACATCCTGTCAAGGGTCCACCTTGATTAAGGATACCAACAGCCAAGACCAAGGGTCCTCCTCGCCCGATGGCTTACAATCCCGTCAAGGGTCCACCTTGATTAAGGATACCAAGAGCCAAGACCAAGGGTCCTCCTTGGCCTGATGGCTTACAATCCTGTCAAGGGTCCACCTTGATTAAGGATACCAACAGCCAAGACCAAGGGTCCTCCTTGGCCTGATGGCTTACAATCCTGTCAAGGGTCCACCTTGATTAAGGATACCAACAGCCAAGACCAAGGGTCCTCCTCGCCCGATGGCTTACAACACATCCTGTCAAGGGTCCACCTTGATTAAGGATACCAACAGCCAAGACCAAGGGTCCTCCTTGGCCTGATGGCTTACAATCCTGTCAAGGGTCCACCTTGACTCAGGACTACAAACATAATGTACCCAAAGACCGAGGATCTTCCTACCCGACGGCTTAAAAACATCCTACCAAGAGTCCACCTTGACTCAGGAGTACAACACATTTAAAGCCAAGGAAACCTTCCTCGGCCTAAATAACTTGAGGGTATAGTTAAAGCCGAGAGTTCTTCCTCGGCCTAACCACTTGCCCAACAATTTGGGAGCAAGGAACCTTCCTTGGATCCCACCTTCTTGAGTCTAGTGCCTCTGCCTAGCATACAAAAATATGAGCAAGTTATTGAATTAACATGAATCATGACAAAAGGATTTTCATTGATGTTCAAAAAAGAATTACAAAGTCCTATCATCTATTACAGAAAGCAAAGAAAAGAAAGCTATCCTAAGACTGCTGCCCGTCATCAAAAGGCTTCTCGAGCCAGTCTTCTGTAATAGTGCCAGGGGGAGGAAGGACCGCTTGTTCATTAAGGGCATTAGTTTCCTCGGCCCCTCCTTCCATCTCGGCTTCCATGGCCTCAGGCTCTTCTTCATCCTGGATCGCCTCCACCAAGTCTTTTATATTGCCGGGGACGACAGAGGCCGGCCTCCACACTTCCCTGCAAGCTTGAGCATCCTCGTGCCCATTATCTCCAAGTTGCTTTCAGAAAAGGGGACCAAGTGGTGGAGAGCCCTGACTTCCTCGGCATATTGGTCCCCGCAAATCACCGGGCAACCTTATTGATGTCCAAACCGGTGGAAGGATCAGCCAAGATGCTCCGGGCCAAATGAAGATAACCATCTTCAAACATAGTGGCCGTCTGCTTCGTCCACGGCCTCTCTAAAGGCCGAGCCGGCCATCATCAACTCCTTCAAGGCCGAGCTCTCCTTGAACCGAGCAACGGCCTCTTCCTCCCTAGCCGGGAGGGTAGCTTCCAACCCTCTGCACCGGGCCTCAGCTTCCTCGGCCCTAGTTTGGACCTCGGCTTTTTCTTTCCTTGCCGTAGCAAGCTCTTAATTTTTCAACCGGAGATGCTCCTCGGCTTTGATCTTCTCGTCCTCGGCCCTCTTCACCTCAGCCTCAACCTTGGCCTTGGCCGCCACGAGCTCAGCTTCCTTGGCCTTTAAAAGCTTAGCCAAGGAAGCCTTGTCATTTTCACTCTTCACTTGGGCGGCCTTAGCCTCATTCAGGCGCCTAGCCTTCTTCTTGGCTAAAACATTTTCATACGCCGTGACGGAAGCCAACTGAAAGAGAAATCGTTATTAGAAAGGCAAACAAATATCAAGGGCAATAACCAAGAAAAGGATCAACATTTACCTCAGCGATTAAGAGTCCCTTGTGGCAGAGTAAGGTATCCTCGTTGGGGGCCTCTTTGCAAAATGCCTCGTAGGCATCCTCGTCCATAGCCCTCTGAATGGGAGCTCGGCCCAATCTTACTAAGGGTCCCTCCCTTGCTAACAGGGGAAGTCCCTTAAGACGGGGAACGTTGAGGGACATGCTCTTGGCCAGCTCGTCGGCCTCCTCAATGGTCTTGATAGTTTGAATGGTTAAGGGAGGGGGAGCCTCAACATTGGGGGCCCCACTGACACTTGCCCGTTTAGCTGCAGGCTCCTTGGCGCTAACAGCTTGGGTTCTCTTGGAGCCTGATCTCCTTTGGACGAGGTCAGTTTCCTCGGCTCCTACCTCCTCGGCATCAACATGGAGGCTATGCCCCTCTACGCTGATGGATTGGTTTGTTCATCGCCGCCGCCTCCTCGGCATTTACCTCCCCATGTAATTTAAGGGGAAGGGGTTGGTCACCCCGAACATTGAGCACCGGATTACGGGCATTGGCCTCTTCTCTCCTTTCCACCAAGGCGTACTTCTTGCTCGCTTCCTCTTCCTCTTTACTAGCTCTTGAGGACTTAGTCTCTCCATGGCTATAGCTTCTTCTTCCTCGGCGGTTAAATCTGTAAGGACAAGGAAGAAAGAATTAAGTACGAGCAGAGGCAACAAGCATGCAAAAAGTATCAAAGTAAAAAAGATAAACGTTTACATCCAACTATGTCGATTGCTTTCAAACACTGGTCCCGGACGTTCGCCTTGCACGTAATGCAATCCTCATGGAACACCAAGCCGGGGTGAATTGTCCAGTTAAAGCGTCTCCCCCTCTTTACGGTGACAAGGGGAGACACCCCATCCTTCTTCCCCGGCATCAAACCCGCCTGAATATAATAATGGTCTGAGGATTCAACCACTGACCAATCAAGGACCCCCACCTCGGCAAATTCTTCTAGGCGTTTGATCAAGGCCTGGGTCCATTCATATTGTTGGACGGGAAAGGATGAAGTTGGACCCTTACAAGGAGACTGGAACTCCCATCCTTGGCGGCTCTCAACCCTTATAACATGGCTATCCCAGCCGGCAACTTTGCTAGACATAGGGAGGAGCAGCTTCGGTTTTTTGGACGCGCTCTTAATGACGAGGAGCCAACTCTCCTTGACAAATTGAACATGGTAGAAATATCTAAAAGCTCCCATGGTCGGCTCGTACCCTAAGCTACGGCAGAGGACAATGAAGCTGACAAGAACCCGGGTACCATTAGCTCCTAGCATGGCTGGCACCGCCCTCACATCGTCCAAAAATTCACAGATGAAGGGATCCAAGGGAAGACGAAGTCCCTGTTGAAACTGTTTGAAGTAAAAGTGGACAAAATCTTGGTTATAATAAAAGTTGTCCTCTTCCTTCTTCGTCTTAAGCTCCATATGGCCCATATAAGTTAGCCTGTACTCAGCTTTGTTTACCCCGTATTTGGAGTACGCCTTTTCCAACATGGGATCCCCGCACTGGGGTCCTCTCTTGTCTTTGTCCTAATCCTTGGCCTCCTCTTCCTCGGCCTCCTCTTCTTCGGGCCAGGCGGCCATCAGCTTGTGCTTCATCCATGAAAGCGTCAACTATTTGAGTAGACGAGGAGGGTTCTCCTTCTCTTCCCGTCATATCTCGCATAAAGACGAGGAGACAAAGTTAGTAACCTCGTCCATGGCCGATTTAGGACGGGAAGGGAGATTCCCTCCTCGTCATTTCATAAGGCCGAGGAGGGAGCCGTACCTCTCAGGCGCTCACGCATTTCGCGATCAGAGGCCGGGTAGAACACTCGATGTGCTCCATCATCTCACTCTATCCTCAAAAACTATAATGTTGGGTGAACCAGACTCAATCCTATCTATTCTTGTGGAATCAGGGTATTGGAGGAATAGACGAGTTCGACCATAACCTCTCAACTGCTTGCTTACATCATCCAGGGTGAGCATCAACCATGGACCTCTCTCTCTACGATAGACCCTCAGATTGCCAGTATGATATCCATAACGGAATCGGGGAGAATGGTCCCAAGAACGAGCCATTTCTAAGGGGAATCAACAATGAAAGGGGGAGTTCATTCAATATTCAAGAAAGTTCATATAAAATACAAAGAAAACCAAAGATTTGAAGTTTTGAGAATTTATGAAGAAAAGCTTCATTCTTTAACAATGGTGGTTCATTTGTTCTTGGCATATTCCAGTTTCTTCCCAACAAACCCTAGAAAGCAGGAAATCGGAGTCAAAATGCACAAAAGGGAAGAGACTTCATACCTGAGTTTGGAGAAATTGATGAAATCACAACAGGAAGCTAGCTCGCCGGAAACTGGGTTCGAACAAGATCAAGATCACCGGAATGATTGTCGCCTGAACCTTGTTACTCGCTCTCAAATATTTGGGGTTTGTAAAGAGTGAAATGAGAAGGGTTTAGCCTTTTATAACCCCTCAATCGGGTCAAACCCATGGATAAAGCTAAATTCCGGGTCTGGCGCCCCAAGAATTAAATGCGAAATTACGGTTTCGAGGCGTGACAAGACTGGGGGCCCTTAATAGCAACCGTCGCTTATATGAAGCGACGCCGAGGACACGTGTCAAACCTGTTGGTATTCCATATGCCGAGGACGAGGTGACTTTCTACTCGTCCTAATCCGAGCTAGAAAGTCGGGGGCCACTGAACAGTATAAACCGAGATACAAACATGGGTTTGCTCAAGCTGGGCCTAATTGAATTGGGCCGTGAATATTATCTAAATAACCAAGTATCAGGGCCGAGTAAGGTCTTCCTTGTATGACGAGGAACGTTTATCTCAGCCTTAGGTCAGCATGCTCGGGCCGTCATGCCGCAAGTGACGAGGAAAGAAAAGTTCTTACCTCGGCATTTCATCACCATGACGAGGAAGCAAAATCATTTACCCCGGCATATCTCCGTGCCGGCCAATCTTCAAATGACGAGGAAGCAGAATCATTTACCTCGATCTATTTGCCAAGGCCGAGGTAAAACATTTGTGTTCCTCGGCGTTCCGGCTAGCAGGATATACAGTCCTTATACAACAAGGATTACACATTCATGATTCAATCAGGATTGTAACCAACTACACCAATCCAAGTCAAACAATGACTCCTCAACAGATATAATTCTCTTAGGATTACATCTTATCTCCTCACAAGTTTACTTCAATATGGATTCTATCAATCCATCCCTATAAATACAAGCCTCATGGCTCATTATTTGGTACGTTACTTTTTACATTGGGAAAACTCTGTCCATTCGTTTTCTCATATACAAACCGTGAACTTACTCTCACGCCGGAGGGCCTTTAGCCGGATCCGCCCCGGCTTAGTTTACGTGTTTTCTCTTATTTTCAGGCCTTGCAATCACCGGAGCAATCATCGCTTGGATTTGGGCTGTTTTGACGATTTTGGCATCATCAAGCATCATTACTCCAGAGGGGAAAATGAAGTATGAGATGAAAACGCAAGGCGTGGCACATTACCTGGGTATTCAAGCGGTGATTGGCTACAAGATGGATAAATGTGAAGACATTCTCATTAGTTACACGGATATTCTTCCCTCCTGGAATCAGCTCTTCCACTGTTTGCTCTCCATATTCATTATTAACAATGACAAAGTACAATTCTAGCTCAGACATGTCACCTTCAGTGCAAACTAGGATATGGTAGTTGACGAACGTAAACCTAGTAACTTCGCTCGAAGTTGGAAACCAAGGAGAATATAGATATTGATTTTGGGGCAGAGGGAGTATAATAGTCGGAGGAAACACATGTACTAGATTCAAGAATCAAGAAGACATCATCTCCAAAGAGAGTAATGTCATTGAGCTTTTAATAAAATTCCAATTACATACCATCATTCAGGTTGATAAAAAAAAATACATAAAAAAAGTCAACAGTTCCAAAATATAACCAGTAGCAGCCCTAAAATATGTTCAATACATCATGAAATGCCTTGTTCTGCTTGGAAATAGCTGACAAGATGGTACGCCAGATTGGCAAGAAGCTCATTAGAAGTGATATGAAATACTCGTATGAACTAAACAATGCAAATATTTTTTAGCATTGTTCCGGTAGAAAAACATCTCTCCATTGACAGATAACATTTACATTAGAAGTGGTATGAAATACTCGTATGAACCAAACAACACAAATATTTCTTAGCACTGTTCTGGTAGAAAAACATCTCTCCATAGAATTGGGTAACATTTATATGGCAATGAGCAATCTAAACGCAGCCTTGAGCAGGAAATCTTATGGAAATGCTAGAACAAAAATAAAAATTCTATGGCAGTGAATGACACTTAGAACTAGAGATAAACGATCATCAAAGTCCCAAAATATCTCAAAACATTAATAATTAGTTTGGGACAGGAATATATATATAAATTAAGTGGCCCTTTTGCATGGGTAATGTTTTTTGTGTGATATATTGGAATATGACATACAAATACAAAGTAGTACAAGATCATTGGTGATCTATAATATGATCCAAACAATAAAACACTTACTTACGCTCTCAAACTCAAAAATCCTATTACTTGGGACCGTAAATGGCACAGCCAAGTTGCAAACTGAAATTCATGCTCAGCTAAATTTGAGTCATGATTGAGAATGGTGGTGAAGCAGGTGGTAAATTAGTAATCCCTATGTCCCATAATAAGTGTCCTAGTTGACTTGTCAATTTTATTGCTATAAGATCTCAGTGTGTTTGCAGTATTACAGTTTTAGAGGCTTCACAAGATGTTGGTTTTCTGCTTTAGAGGATATACAAGATGTTGGCTTTAAGTGAAGCCTGTTTCAATATTCAATGAAAATAGAAGGAAAAAAAATTCTAAAAATATTAATATTCTATATTGTAAATCACCTGAAAAATGACATGTTGAAAATACAACAAAGCTCAGTCCATAAGTAGTACACAAAATATTAAGAAACCATATGCAGGTCTAACTGAGAATGGAGAAAAAAGAGTCTTCAATGACACCTATTGAGTGTTCTCAGGTCTTCCAAAATTGCAGAGCTCGCAAGATGACAGTATAATCCTTTTGACTAATATCCATTTTAGATATGCGTCTCTCGCCTACAGATGTATAAATGAACGAAAGTTGTCAATATTGCTTTGCAGCAGGTACAAGAAATGTACAAACAAATAAATCACAATCCTTAAAAAATTGACAAGTCAACTAGGACACTTATTATGGGACATAGGGATTACTAATTTACCACCTGCTTCACCACCATTCTCAATCATGACTCAAATTTAGCTGAGCATGAATTTCAGTTTGCAGTTTTGGGTTTTGGGAAATAATGTCACAGTGAATGACACAGTATGGTGGCATTATTTCCCAAAACAACGTCTGAATTAGGGCTGTTACATTATTTCCCAAAACAATGTCTGAATTAGGGTTAAATAATTCGAATGACAAACCTGTTAACTAAATGCCGTTTGCTTTCTTCATTAGAGAGGTCGAAATCCTTCGAACTACTGGAAACGGTGGAAGAATAGAGACGAGAAAATAAATTCGGTTTTTCCCCGCCGTCGATGCCCAGCTCCGATTCGTACAATGCTCAATCGATTTTGCCTCGTCGGCGCCGTCGATGCCCTATTTCTCTCTCTCCTAGTTATCAGAATATAGGAAGAAAGCGATTTGTGGGAGAGGGGAACAGACGATTTGGGATTTTTCGCGGAATGAGTGCGGGAAAATGCCCGCCTATTTAGTGTTTTTATTTTCTTTTTCTTTCCTTTTTTTGTAGTGTTTATATTTGTTTTTATTAACTTCAACACTAATAATCCTGTATAGTCTGGTTGGTAAGGTTTCTTGTTTCACCCCCAAGAGACCCAAGTTCGAGTAACCTTACCATTCAAACTGCACAAGATTATTAGTGTTAAAGTTAATAAAAACAAATTAATGTTGCAACGTTTCTTAACGTACATTAACAACGTTTATAAGGAAAAAGTTGTCGTATAGTTCGCAACGTTTCTTAAACAAACGTTGTAAAAAGTAGATTCACAACGTTTATTAGAAAAACGTTGTAGTATACTACGCAAAGTTTATTTAAAAACGTTGTAAAAAGTCCATTTCCGCAACATTTTTTTATAAACGTTGTTATAATGAAACTTTTACAACGTTTAAGCTAAAAACGATGTAAAAAGCAGTCAATAACAACGTTTTTAAAGAAACGTTGTTAAGAAAAACGTTGTCAAAAAGCTGTTTTGTTTAATTTCATTCCTTTTATCGTTCCAAAAGTAGTTTTTTTTTTTTTTTTGAATTTGTCTTGCTAAGTTTTGATTGAGGCAGAAAATTAGTCATTTACCTATTGCAGATTGATTGATGCCATTATGACCTATTTTTTGTTCCGTAATGAAAATCATGACTATGCCACAGGAGAAAGAACCCATTTCAGTACGGAAAATGATGTACAGAATTGTATATAAAGTGCATTACGATACTGTGCAGATCAACACTTTGTTAACCAAGGTTAATTGCATATCTTTAACGCCACTTCGAAATTATATACTCCCTCGGTCTCAAAATTATTCAATTTTTTATATTTGTTCTTGATAGTAAGTTTAATTTTTCTTTTACATTTATACATTGCGTTATGGATTTGGCAATATAATATACTTTATTTTGGAGGTTTTACAGGTTGATTAAGAGGTGAATACGAATTTGAGAGTGGATGAACATTGTTTTTTTGTTAGGTTCTAAAACAATACACTCTCTGTCTCAAAATTAATTTTCAAAAAAAAAAATCAAATTTCCTCTTGATTATAAGCAAATTTGAAGAAAAAAAATTCGACTTTTATTTTGGGACGGAGGGAGTTGAAGAATTAGTATGTGAGGTTTACATGAAAGAGTTTAATGGCTTTCGGTGGGTTACAAAGATAGTAATAGTCGGAGTGAAGGTTTTGAAGGAAAGATATTCAGATAATGGGATTGGGGGGTTCACGGGAGAATTTTTTTTTTCTTTATTTAGGTGTATTCCTTTTTTTTTATCTATGCTTTTATTAGGATCTTTGATTTAATGAGTATTTATTATATAACATATTACTTCATCAGTAATTATGAATTAATATATTTTTTCTGTCCCACGAGTTTCTGATTTCAAAAGATCCGTTCAAAGCATTTTTAAGTGTATTAAAAATCACTGATTTGGTGACATGCACTTCAAGAAACCTTGGCTTTAATACTATGCTAGAATCTCAATAATGGCTTCAAAATATAAAACCTTCATTTTTATCTTTTATATGATTGATCCAACATTTGTTTTTGTGTTTATAGGCTTTATGATATGGGTGCTACAAAGATTGTTATTTCAAACGTCGTATCTATTTGATGTGTATCGTATCAGAAGGATGTGAATATGAATGTAGGAAATGATCGTGTAGCTTTTGCAATTCACCTAGATTGTATGATCAACAACCAGTTGAGAAAGGGCATCCGCATTAAACTCTATTTGTATCTTGAAGATTCACAATTTTTTATGTTGATGTGTAAACTTATACAAAGTTGTTGCAGAGTTTAAAATCTCATATGGTTTGTATATATTCAACAATCTAACCGGAGGTATTCCACCTTCTCTTGGAAACCTTTCTTCTCTTCTTAATCTTTCTATAGCAAGAAACAATCTTGGAGGAAGCATTCCCAATGACCTTGGCCGTCTTGCAAACTTAAAAATGCTTCAGCTAGGTTCTGATCAGTTAACTGGTATAATTCCTTCCTCAATATTCAACCTCTCAAAAATCACTCAGTTTGGAGTAGCTGACAACCAATTGGTTGGGAGCTTTCCCCAGAGCTTTGGCAGCAATTCCCCAAGTCTCCAAGTGATTGCTGCTGGCGTTAACAATTTTTCAGGTTCAATTCCATTTTCACTATCTAATGCCTCCGGTCTTTTGCAAATTGACTTTCCCGACAATGGTTTTTATGGGAAAATGCCCACTGATCTGGGAAGGCTAAAGAATCTCCGCCATCTAAATGTTGGTCGGAATCAGCTCGGGAATGGGGATGCTCAGAGCTTTAATTTTATCGATTCACTGATAAACTGAAGCAAACTAGAGAGGTTGGCTATAGATAGTAACAAGTTCAGTGGACCGTTACCAAACTCAATAGCTAATCTTTCTATGGAACTAAAATTGTTAATACTAAGGGACAACCTACTTACCCCGTGAACCCTAGAACTAAGAAGCAACTATGATCTATCAAGCAATTGCCCCTGTAAGATGAATAGGCATGAGAGTAAGTAATTTATGTTTTTGTAGTTTAATTTATTATTCGGGTAATTTTTGTTACTGAATTTGTGTGAGTAGATTGAATCTATTTATTTATTTCATAATTTTTTTCTGCTTCTTCGAAATCTCATTAGTTTTTGAAAGTTGAATATTCTCCCCTAACTAATTTCCTTGAAATTCTTTATCTGATGTTCTTTCTCTCTAAATACTGAGTTCATAAAACACTAAATTCTTTATCATAAAACTGTGTATCAATCCGGATTCGTCAGCTTCAATGGGAAGAACGAAAAAGTGAAGGCAGCTGTGGTGGGATTCCGCGATTGAGGCATGCGACTTTGTTCAACATGTATGATTTCAATTCGAATTCTTACTTTATACAACAATGAAATTTCTTTGTGGACATTGAATATATTGTCTACCAAATTCTTATAGTCTGTTCTATTCATTGAAACAGTTCAAATTATTGCAATTTCTAGAGCCTTCTTTTTGTTCCATTTCTATTGCGCTCCATGAATTTTCATAAAGTCTCAGTTTGAAGGTTATGCACATCATTATTTTAGGACAGTGGAAGTAAAATTTTTGGATTCAGTAAGTTCTTCCGAAAATAATCTGCATGTGCGTTCAATTTATTCTTAATTTCACAATTTATTATAGTTATTGTTTCCTTTTTCCTATGAATTCGTGCACATCTATTGGCCGCAGGAGATGAAGTAAACAGATTAAAATCAATCTTGGGTTGCAGTGGTATATTACTTCCTTAACCTAAACAGATTAAAAATCAATCTTGGGCTGCAGTGGTATATTGCTTCCTTAACCTTTTTTTCTTCCCTGTAATCGTAATCTTTACAAATTTGTTTTTTTTTTCCATATTATTTACAACATCTCACATCTGACTATATTATTGCTTTACTGATGAAAAAAGTTTTGTGTCATCCTAGAGGTTTTTTTTTTTTTTTTAGATAATAACTGATTTGGATCTCAAGAGCTTGGTGGACAGTTTGGATGAGGAGCTTCAAGACTCCTGAGGTTGAGAAATGGGATAGTGACAAGACAATTTCCTAAAATGTGAAGTGCTGCAACTAAACGGGTAATGATTACTTGGTCTGTTCTTGAGATCTTCTTTTAGAGAATTAGGATTTTTTTAGTTATGATAATTTGGGATTAACTTTGCACTATTTTAAAGTGTCCAAATTGTTCTTTCATATTTTATCAGGTTAAGGATTTCGTTTGTTCACTTTAGATGGTTTCTGCGATTTTCCTGTTTTGTCATCCACATAGAATCAATTTTAATGGTAATATGCTTTTTTGATGCTTTTCTCATAGGAATTTTGAATATTAGAATTGCTATTGTTGGGATGCTTTATCAGCTTTTATCCAAGAACACAAGTGGGAATAAGTTAAGATTTTTGGGAACTGAAATATTTTTTAGTGAACCAAAAAGATACGATTTTTACTCATGTGATGGATTCAACGTATAACAAAAACTCAAGAGCAAATTTGTAATTTTATTTTGGATGAAGGGAGAATATATTTGCAATTATTTTGAATTTTTGATGGACCTTTTATGCTAAATACTTTTCCTTTGTCATGGCTATGTGTAATGGCTCTGATCACTATTTCTTTATATTACAGGCACTGAATTGTGAATGGAGTAGCTAAATCAATTGTGATGATGTCTGGCCATGAGACAATCTGTTATGAAATATTGTATAACTTCATTGCCATGGAAAAAATAATTGGAATTTGGGATTTGCGTACATAATTGTTACTACATTGGGATGTCATGGTTTTTTTGTTGTCTTACACATCAAATAGGCTCACATAATACGTCGAGGGTTCTGTAGTTTTGAATTGGGTTGTAATTGCTTTGAATTGATTTTTGTGGAGAATTGTAGTCATTTTCGTTTATTTTCCAAGTTTTTAAACTGTCATAGATTTATACGTAAAGGGTAACCAAGGATGTAAGGCATAATTGATGTACATTGATAGTCAGGCATAAGACAACTCATGAAGAAGCTATTTTATTCTACTTATCATTTTTTCCACTGCTTACCTTTTTGTACTGACCCGTGTCATTGGCACAGGCTTTTGAGTACTAGTAACGAAACAAAACACGAAGGCCTACGTTAAAAACAAATATTCTCTCTCCTCTCTTTTTATGGTTTTGCAACTCCTTCTCTCTAAAAATCACGCCGCTCGATTAGGGCACCTTCGTCTTCCTTCGTCATCCTCCGGCAAACAACAGGTTCTTTCTCTATCTATCTACCTTTGTGTTTGTTGTTAATGGCGAATTTGTGTTGTGGAACCAGGTTGAGGTTTTCTCGGCAGAGATTAGAAGTTCATAAACACTTGAATCGTTTGAACAAACCTCCCCTCAAATCCATCAAGTTAATTATCCATTTTGTGTGTGTGGGTGTGTGTGTGTGTGAAATTGATTATATGTGTGTGTTTGATTACGGTTTTGAATGTATTAATTGATGCAGAGTCCAGATGGGGATGTTACTGATTGTATTCGTATGTCTCACCAACCAGCTTTTGATCACCCTGCCCTCCAAAATCACACCATTCAGGTCAATTTCTCTCTCTTGTGCATACGGTATTCAATTAATTGCATCATATGTCTCTTATCTGTTTGTATTTATGTCTGTTAGAAGTGGGTTTTCAAGAAATCACACCACAAATGTCTCTGTTTTTTTTGTGTATATCTGCAAATTGGGTTTCAAATTCACACCATATTTCTCTGTGTAAATGGACATTGGGTTCTTTAAATCAGACCATACTAGTGTGTCCTCAAGTCCAATTACTCAATTATGGCATTTAAATGGAAGGTGTCCTCAAGGAACAGTTCTAATTAGAAGAATAAAGAAAAAGGATCTATTAAGAGCAAGCTCAGTTCAAAGCTATGGCAAGAAGAAACACTCCGGTGTTCCTCAGCCACGTTCTGCAGATCCCGACCTCATCAATCAAAGTGGACACCAGGTAGTACTCCCCACCACTCTATACCTTGTTCTAAATTTTATGATGCTCGGTAAACCGAAGAGTCCGAGAATCACATGTTTAAATATATCATTTTTAAGAATTTTACTTTCAAAACTTTACAAGAACTGCAACAATTTGGGTCTTATAATTATGCTAGACACTTTTCTAGCTGCTGATTCCAAAGGAGAGGAATATTTGTTGAAAAGGGGTACTTTGGTCTTGTAGCTTTTGATCATTGTATTATTGTTTCCTGTGTGTTTTGCTTCTTTTGATTTTTTGCTTTTTTGCTTTTGGGGTTTTGTTATCTTAGAGTTGTTTTAGCATGCAATAGCTTATGTGGAGGGAGAGTTTTATGGAGCAAAGGCAAATATGAATGTCTGGGACCCTAAAATACAGCAGCCCAATGAATTCAGCTTGTCTCATATGTGGATTTTGGGTGGCTCTTTTGCTTCAGATCTTAACAGCATTGAAGCTGGTTGGCAGGTAATTAATCCCTCATGATTTTTCTTACTATTATTTCGAGTCTAACTTCTAAAAATTTAGCTAAACAAGCTCCTTTTGGGGTTTCCCTTGTCTTAATTTCTTCACTAATACATTCAAACATATGATTAGAATAAGGATTAGTGGACTTAGTGATCAAAAGCACTTTTTCACTAACACGTATATTCGAAAACGAACATTCAGAAAGATGCAAAATGGATTTCAGTTTCTAACTATTGTGTTTAATTTGAAGAGTTCAAACAAATCATATTCATTCACGCCCCTGAGTTCAACTACAAATAGCTTCATTGCATCTATCTCTACTGATTTTCTTGAATACACTGTTTTTTCTAAAATTAAATTGAGATATATTTAGTGACGTAATAATCACTTGCTTTTGATTGCAATCATATCCTTAAGTAGCATCAAACTAGAGACTAAGGCAAGATATACTATATGTATAATGCTGCCGAGATAGAAAGCTTGTTATGCTGTGATCACATTATCAGAGGGAGACACCATCAGTATCAGCTTACCTGTTCATGGCCAACTAAATGCAAACTGTATATGCATCTTGAATAACGAATTTCAGCATTGATAAGTGGGTGAGCAAAAGAAACCCCAGATCAACGTCAGTTTAAGTGCTTGATAGGGGACTTACTGTCAGTCGGTCTTTAAAAGTTTGTAATTGGCCCATTTGACTCTTTCATTAGCCCTGCAATCATTTTCCTGTGTGGTGACAAATGGTACCACCAAGCAGTGTTTCCTTTTTTTTTTTTTTTAACTCTATGAGCTGGTCTTTTTATTCTTATGTTTTTTTTGTTTCAAGGCATTAGGTTTATATTGGAGAAACATGATTTGGCCGTTTTCTAGTAACTTCCATACAGATCATATGTGGAGAAGCTTTTAACCCTACTTTTATGAGTTGACTTAAATGTTCAGCCATCTAGGCTGAATAGTTAGTTAAATAATACTCCCTCCGTCCCACTCCAAATGTCCCAAAATCCTTGTGGCATGGGAATTAAGGAATAAATATATATAATGTAAAAAGTGTATAGTGAAATAAGTGTTGTGAGTATGAAAAGTGATGTAGGAAAGAGAAAGTGGGGTAGGAAATAGTTAGTGGATATTTATTGCGAGTATGACAAGTGGGTCCCACAAATAAAAAAGTAATAAAAAAATTTCCTTTTTTGGGTTGGGACATTTTAAATGGGACACCCAAAAAGGAAAGTTGGGACATTTGGAGTGGGACGGAGGGAGTATGCATCATGATTCTGTATGATGTCGATGGAACCGAAAAACAAGTAGGATACTTGTGGCATCTTTTGCAGTTATAATTTCTGTATCCTGGATAGCTTATGTGTAATGATCTGGTTCACGCAGGAGCTTCACATGTTATTTGTTGACCCTTAAAATATAGGCCGATATCATCCTCTAATCATGACTGGTGATTGATTCACTGGTTGATTTACTAAATAACCATGTTTTTTCATGTTTAATGCCCTCGGTTTTCCATTGTATGATAATATTTGAATGCACATTTACTTCTTTGCATCAACATGAACCCTTTGATCAGTTACTATACATCCTGTGATCTCTTTGAGAGCAGTGGCTGTACATTGCATTTTAATTTTTGTCGACTGTAGAAGTAATTACTTCATTAATGTTTTTGATAGACATACACATGAAGCATCTTAATCGCTGTTAACCCATTTACGAAGCTGCCACATCTTTACAATGTGCACATGATGGAGCAGTATAAGGGAGCTCCATTTGGTGAGCTAAGCCCCCCTGTATTTGCTGTGGCTGATGCATCCTACAGGTTTATACAATATGACAGAACTTTATTTAAACAGAGTTGTTTTGTGTAGGTGAAGGGATTCCCTAGTATCTTGCTCTTTGCTTTTTTTTTTTTTGTCATAGAGCTATGATGAGGAGGCTCGAAGTCAGTCAATATTGGTTAGTGCAAAAAGTGGAGCAGGGAAAACTGAGGCAACAAAACTGATTATGCAATACCTTATGTTGGTGGCCGTGCTGCTAGTGATGACAGAACAGTTGAGCAGCAAGTTCTGGAAGTATTCATATCAATAATTTATTGTGCAGTAATATTATTTTCTTAGTTATTTTGTTACAGTTGTTAAAAATGAAAAACTTTTACATGTATCAATTCAGTTATCTTCTACTTTCATTCTAAGAAGATTCAGCTTGTAGGCTTTGCAGAGAAAGGGTTGGAATTGGCTTCAAACCTATTGTTCTTTTTTATTACGATTCATTATTGACACTCTTTTTTATTAAGATTGTTTTTCTTACTCACCCTGTACCAAAAATAATCACCTTCCACTGGTCAAAGGTCGTAAGAATGCAGCTTTACGTACTTGTACTTCCTAAAATTGTAACTCCTTTTAGAAATTGAGACTTCTTTGGGACAAACAAAAAAGAAAAGTGTCTTTTTCTTTCTTGGAACAGATGGAATACATATCTGCTCCTTTTCGTTTGTGCATTGATTCTTTTTTTCTTCATGATCAGTCAAACCCTCTCTTGGAGGCATTTGGGAATGCACGGACTGTTAGAAATGACAATTCAAGGTTTGTTCAGATTATAGTGATAGTCTCACTTGACTAGAAATTTTGTTTTCCATTGCCTCATAAAGTTTTTAAGTAGCAGTTCATTAGTAAAATTTAATACTTTGTAAGTTATTTGGTCTCATTATTTCTTATTCAGATCGGAACATAGGCTAAGTAGAATTGAGTCACTTATCCAATGGGGTCACCTGAAACCTAACCCTTCACATACTCTTAGCATCTTAATGTAATATTTAAAGTACATTCAGCTTCTATGATCACACTATATGCAGAAGCAACGTAGTTTAGCTGATTTATAATACTCCATTCTATAATAATAGTCTCACTTTGAATGAAATTTTTACAGGAGTCTTATGCAAACAAATTACGTGAAGTTAATGGCCTGGATACTACAACCCAAGTCAATGCTGGACAAAGAATGGTAGTTTTTGTTTTTTGAAACCTGGACAAAGAATGGTAGTTGGTTAAGTTTAGGATCTTGGTATATATTTTGGACAATGACAACTTTAGGTACTTGGTATATATTTTGGATAAAGAATGTATGTTAGTTACAAGTTTATATAAAACTTATGTTTATGCACATTAGTATTTTATTTATTTTTAGTTTTTATGAAAAAAGTAGCAATTGTGAAAATAGAATTTATATAAATTTTGGAATTCCATAAATTCTGGGATTTGTTTATGCGATGGCTAGTGCCATCTCTAAAGCACTTCTCATATAATTTTGGCGAAATATGTGATGGATGTTGCCATCGTATAGAATGTAAAATATACGATTACAATTGCAGTCACATAATCAGGTTTTATGCGATGGTTAAGACCATCTAATGTTGACAACTATATGCGATGGTTGATACCATCTTTGTTGAAGACTATATGCGATGACATTTTATTTTAAAAATAATATTTTTATTGAAAATAATATTTATCTTATAAGATTAGAATAACCATCGCATAAGGTGTTAAGCATTACGCGATGGCCGCGGCTGTCGCATATACCTTTAGCGACAAGGCCTAAGGCGACGACCCTTTTGATGAATTTTGCAATCGTATAAAAATATACGATAGTTTATAGACATTATGCGATGGCCGAAAGCCATCGCAAAAAGTAGATTTTCTTGTAGTGGTTTAAGACATTTTGAGTGGATTGATCTCACCATACTACGCTAATTAGGGAAAATAATAATAATAATAATAATAATAAGAAGAAAAATAAAAATAAAAATAAAAAGTAAAAAGTAAAAGAATAAGAATAAGATGCAGCTTCAAATAGAAACTAATTGTGTAACTAATTAATGCATTCCTAATGCCAAATACTAAATAAATAAAGAAAAAGAGCAAACTATACTCTGAAATATAACTGAATAAGTGCACACTGTAGCAAAACTAGAATTAGAAACCAAGACATAAATAAGATGCAATCTGATGATCTGAGCTAACATACCCCATCATATTTACACGCAGAACATGTAATGTCATAGCTTCCAAGCCCAAACAGAGTAACTGGAAGATGAGATGGGTCTGTCTACCATACATAATGTAATCCAAAGCCAAATAATTATATAATGTAATGCAATATCCCGAATGAATATCTAAAAGTTGTTATTGATAATAATTATAATGGTGAATCAGTAATAACTTTTTAATTTTCATTAGGATAATTATATCAAACTAAAATTATTGTTTAAAATACCTTCGTGTTTATGAAAAAAAAGGTGGAAAGATCAGTTCGGGATAGAGGGAATAATTGTTAAATACTACAACTGATAATAAATATAAACTCACAATGGAGTATTTTTTAAAGAAGCAATTCCATGTGAATTACAAAAGCTTTACCTGACCATATTCAAGAATAGTAGCATTATATCCTTGAAATAGACCATTAGCAAGAGAAGCAACACTCTCTTAAAATATTGCAGAAGGAGAAGAACCAGTAATTACTAAAAAAATTATGATTTTTTTCTTTTCTATCATCTAATGTTAGTTAAAGAACAATAATTATCGTACTTGATTTGGCCTTTTTAAAACAACTTCCACTGAAATTGCAGTTCTATATTGATACCCCAATCCCACTTAGTAGGGGTGTGAATATAAGACAAATACTCCCTCCGTCTCAAAAAGTTAGTCCCACTTTTTGGTTATTAATTTAAGTCAAATTTGAGCAATAATTTTGGTTTGTTTTAATTATCTTAATGAAAATCTAAAACTTGTTACCGATAGTATTTACAATGGTGTATCAATAACAAGTTTTAGATTTTCATTAGTATAGTTCAAACTAACCTAAAATATTGCTCAAAGTTAAATTCAAGTTAACGAACAAAAACAAATGGGGCTAACTTTTCGGGACGTAGGGAGTATATCAATTGGCTGTCAAAGTTAGGTAGGAAAGATCCCAAACCACACTTGCTCAATTTTTAAATTTTATGTATAAGCATCCCAAGTTTTATTGATCCATTTCACCTCGTAATATCACTTAGGGGTTGGGTTAATACACATAAACATACACACATACACACAAAAATAAGCCCGCAAACACACACACACATATATATAGATAGATATCTCCATAGGGGTGTAAATGGTTCGGTTTGGTTCGGTTTTGGGGAATTTACAGACCGGACCACTAGTCATCGGTTTGAAAAATTCCAAACCGAATCGAACCATGAAAAAATTCAAACCGAACCAAACCAAACCGCTATGGTTTGGTTCGGTTTGTTTCAAACCGCGATTCAGACCGCGGTCCAGACCGTGGTTCAGACCATTATTTAGACTACGATTCAAACCACGATTCAGACCGCAACTCATTTTCATATTGTTTAAATTTTCCGTGATCATGGAGGAAGAGAGAAAAGTGCGAGTGTTTAAGAGACTAGAGGAAGAGAGAGGTCGAAGGAAGAAAAATACTTTATAATGGCGATTGTGGAAAGAACTTGATTATTTATGTGTCGTAATGAAGATAACAAATGATGAAATTAATATTAAATAAAATACAAAATGGGGGTTATGATTAGTTTATGTATTTTAATAAAGATACAAAAATATTAAATAAGATACAAAACAAGGGTTAAGATTAGTTTATGTAATGTGGTTCGGTTTGGCGGTTTGGTCTCGCGGTTTGGTTAGGTGGTTCGGTCTCGCGGTCTCAAACCGCGGTTTGATTTGGTTTGGTTTGATTTGGGAGGGTCAAACCACAAATCAAACCGAATCATGTGGTTTGTCAATATTTGAGACCGAACCGAACCATTCATACTTGAAAACCAAACCAAACCACATGGTTTGGTTCGGTTCGATCTCAAACCGTGGTTTGAACCGAACCACTTACACCCCTATATCTCCAAATTAACCACTTCAATGAACATATAGTTCACAATTCAAGAATGGGATTTCTCGATTTTTTGTTTAATATTCGTGTAAAAGCATTTTAATTAATCTTATAACTGACTTAAATCTCCATCTATATATATAACTAGCAAGTGCCCACAATTGTTCCTCCTAAAACTGAGAGAATATTAAAATCAACTTAATCAAAACTTCTTAATCGAAGAGCGGGAAAATAGAAAGTCTCTTCAAAGAACATCACCATATCCTCAGGATGTGAAATTAAAGCAAAAAGATATACGAAGAGCTGGAAAACAGAAAGTCGCTTCAACGAACATCACCATATCCTCAGGATGTGAAATTAAGCAAAAAGATATACGAAGAGCTAAAAACGAGACAGTTCATAAATTCGTTGACTCACCTGATGCGAAGCGATCCCCATGGAGCCCTAGGTTTTGTCGGAGAATACTTTTGAAGCGAACAGAGAGTAGAGCAACAACCGGGTTTTCGAAAAAGGGCTAGGGTTAGGGCTAGGAAGAGAGAGATATGATACTGTGTTGTTGTCATTGGAGAGTGATGAGCGCAATTCCAACTCCGACATGAAATTGATTTTCCTAGCTTCGATTTTGTAATGTTTGATTTTTTGGGAGAGATACAATTGTAAGTACCCCAATCTAGATCACCCTCTTCCGAGTACACAGGAAACACCGCAGACTCACAAACACAGTCTCGAAGACCTTTGACACTCAAAACCCTCAAAAACCCCAAGCCAAACCAAGGGAGGAACCTTTCTGGGATAAAAAGGGACAAAATGACCTCTTCGGAATTTTCAGAAAATTGGAAAAGCAAATAAGGTCCGTACGGACCTCTTTGTTTTAATAATTACTGAATTCCCTTAAAGTCCACAATATTCCCTCAAATCCCGGGGAACATCATTACTCGAATGTATGGTTGGTCCGTACGGACCTCTTTGCATGCTTAGTTGGTCCGTACGGACCTCTTTGCAAAGGAGACATCATCATTCCAGAATATTCTCAATTATCACAGATTCCCTCAAATCGAGGAAAACCAAAAAACTAGATTACCTAAAAGGTCCGTACGGACCTTCTTGCAGTTTTTCGGCACTATAAATAGAGGGCTCCCCCTCCCTCATTTTCACACATTTTCCTCTTCTCTCCTCTCCCCCCAGCCTTCAGGCTCCCCTCTAAGACCCTTCGGGGCACTCCCGGCCCCTTTTGGATCCTTTCGAGGCCTTCCGAGCCCCTCGCGGTGCTCCGAAGCCTCCCCGAGCGCTCCCGCGACGCTCCCGCACTGTCCCGAGGCACTCTCGAGGTACTCTGAGGCCTTGCCTGGTCTTTCCCGAGGCGTCCCGGCTCTTTCCGAGTCAAACCGGCGATCCCAAACCACGCCGAACCTCTGCCCGAATCCAACCAACGATTCCAACGCACGCCGAACCTCTGCCCGAATCCAACCAACGATTCCAACACACGCCGAACCTCTGCCCGAATCCAACCGACGATTCCAACGCACGCCGAAACTCTGCCCGAGTGATCCCTGCGATCTCAACGCACGCCGAAACTCTGTCCGCAGACAACCGGCCCCTTTTCCGAAGTAATCCCGGTCCGTACCGAAACACTATTCCGACCTCAAACACTATTCCCCTGCGGAAGACAGACACGAACCAACATTGGTAAGGCTTCCTTCCTATACTATTTCAATACATTTCAATAAAACAGTGTACAATGTAGACATTCGACACAGCATGCATTTTTAAAAGCACACACACACACACAACATTTAAAGAAAGAAGGGGTATCGAAAGACTCGTTTTTACGAGGCTATTCGGGTGAGCTCTAAGATTCTAATATTCTCTTCCCGAGGAGTAATCTGACCTCCGAACTCAAAATCTCATCGCACAAAAAACAGTTTATTTTTAAACTGATGCCCTTTTTCAATGTTTTGGGCTTAATAAAGACGGCGTGGCGACTCTACAAGCAAAAACAACGGCGAGACACCTCCCAACTAACGCGAAAAGCGGAATAAGCCAGATGCCGGGGCGCGAACGCGCTGCCTCTCGGATCCGGGCGACTTTCCCGAAACGCGACGCAAACGAAAATGCGAGATGCACGGGTGTAAGTACCCAAATCTGGCTCATGCCTTCCGGTTAAATTTCCCGGCAATTTCGGTAAGTTTTCCGGTAATTCCCCAGACCTTCCTAGTGTTCCGGAAACATTCCGGAACTGTTTTTAATTAAATAAGGGCTGAAGGGAATCCTTCCTAATTAAGAAACACGTTTTTCTTAATTAGGAGGGAAGGTTCTAGAATTTGCCACCTTGCATGGTTCTAGAATGCTGAGTCATTGTGGATAATGCCGCACGGCTGCATTAGCTTGCTGCCCTTAGCCGCACGGCTTCATTAGCCTTATCCAGACTGCCTATAAATAGAGCCCTCCTCTACCCATTTCAAAACAACAATTTCCAACAACACCACACATAATACGAAGAAATACTCCCAAGAGGCTGTTGAAGATCCAAGAAGGTGAAGAAGAAGGCCAAGAAGCTCCCTCCCTCCTCCTTGAAGATCCAAGACCAACCTCTCCTCCTAGCTCCGCCCGAAGAAGAAGGAAGCCATTGGTAACCTCGCACGCCCTAACCTCGCATCCTAATTGCTTTATAAATTGCTCATTGCATTACTTTTATATTGCTTGGGACTTGGTAGATTAAAGAGCATATCTTCATATTCCCCTTCCCTTTTGCATGCATTAGACATCATTTGTCATAAAAATGTAGTCTTTTCCTATAAAGGTGCATCCTTTGCACCTAAAACCCCCATTTTCAAATAAAAATGTCATCTTCATGCATCCTTTGCATATAAAAATCAAATCTTTTCAACCAAAATGCATCATTTGCATCCAAAATCACTTTTCCAAGCATCATTTGCTTTAAAGACCATGTCTTTACCATAAACTAGCATCATATGCTTTTCAAAATGCAATCTTTATGCATCATTTGCATAATGAATGCCAATTTCTTCAAAAATGCATCATTTGCATAAAAATCAAATATTTATGCATCATTTGCAATAAAGATCATTTCTTTAAACTAAGTGCATCATTTGCAACCCAAAAATGTCATCTTTTCATTAAAGTGTCATTTTTACATACATTTCCCCCATTCCCCCATTAGTAACCTAGGAACGGACCGGTGTAAAAGATCCTATCTTTACATCGTTCCTTCCATTAAAGGTTCCATATTTCTTTAGAAAGGGACAACCTTGAACCCTATATCTCCAATTATCGCTTAAGAAAGAGTATGAAGCATCTATACGAGCTCGACCGTCTTAAAGTGTAGGATTGATGGGCTAAGGACCTTCCTTTTCTAAAGAACCTCATCTTTGACCAAAAAGAGAGTCATTCTCTCGATCACGCAAGTCCCGAGGATCCCGAGGTTAAAAATGCGATGATCACAAGTCACAAGATGAGGACGGGATCATAATCCCGAATACATAAATTCCAAGAAATCCCGAGCGACAACCAACAAATGGTTTGTACGTCCGGAAGACGACTTGGGACATTCCCTCCTTATTTTCAAACACATGCACACAAGAAAGCACGCAAGCAAGCACGATTAATGAAATCATGGGAGACTTGCTCCGGCAAGGCACCTTGGGTGAACGCCAAACGTTCTTCCCAAGGGGTAACTTAACCTCCGAACCCATAAAACCTTTTTTCAAAGTTTTGAGGTAATCAAAATGGCGTGGCGACTCCGTTTTTCAAATTAAACCGGATGTCTTCAAACTCGCGTGAATCAAACAAAAAACAAAATTTGGGCACACATTCACAGTTTGGCGACTCTGCTGGGGATTATCCCAAAGGAGAAAAGCTTTTATTTTCAAAAAACAAAAAAAATCGATACTCGGTATATAGGTGGAAACCACTTACCCTTCCTGTACACTCCCTGACGTGGGAGTTGGGATAACCGGTGGTTTAACAATCCACGTACCAGTATCCCTTTTCGAAAAAATTTTGAAAAAAAAAAATAAAAGAAAGCTTTTCCCTTTGAGCGGGTTAGACTCCCATCGCCGATTTCATTAATCATGCTTGCTTTCTTTACCATGCATTGCATCATTTGCATCTTGGAATTTGTGCATACTTTGAACGGGAAACAACCCGAAAAATTGCAAAAGGAGTGGAACCTGGAAAATTGATTCATGCAGTCGTACGGCTCAATCCTCATTGGATTCTGACCGGGCGACCTCAGTGGCAATTCCACCAGGAAAAATCATGGTTAATCTGGGCAGCCCTAGCACTGGGGCTACTCACTCCATGATTGATCGGGGCTCCTTAAAATTTACGTGCTTACGTGTTGCATTCTCCCCGTCCCGAAAAGCATTCCTTTAAAACACATTTCTGAAAATCTCTGTTTTAACTCAAAAAGGAACATTTTTAGGAGACCGCACACTACGCGCACTCCGATATATCCCGTACACTTTTGCACGCACGTCCTTCAAACCCGAGGGTGGTTCCACTGCAGCCACGGACAGCCTTTACGATGCTCCCGGCGCACACGGAATCATCCCAACCTCCCCATGGCAACAAGTGTCGACCAATGCACACCCGTGTCACACGTTTCAAAACCGTGACTTTTGGTTGGTTTTTGGTCTAGTCCGTGTCATATAGCCCAGCTTGCATACCCTCGTAAAGGTCAAGCCTTAGTTCATAAGAAAGAAGAACTCGCCAAAATTCCAACAAGGAAAAATTGGCGAGATCTCAACTCCGACATTGACTATTGACCTTGACCCGCACGGAATGCGTAAGAGTCAAGACCGAGTCTTTGCCAACAAATCAAAAGATCTTTCGCTCAAGCGAAGCTCGCTAAAATTCCGACAAGGAAAAATTGGCAAGATCTTGACCCGCATTGACTTCGATTCTAACTCACGCCCGCGTATGCAACGAAGTTCAATGTGACACCGTGTCATCCTGGCTTTTGCCGCCCGACCCATGCCTATTATCTTCTCGGACATTACCAAAAGTCAAAACGTCATTCGCTCAAGCGAAATTCTCGCCAAAATCCTATCAAGGCGTAAAGACGAGACTTTCCCGTATTGCCTTGACTATAATCCGCATCGCTTGTGCGTTGAAAGTTCCTATGACCCGCTAGACCCGTTAGGAGCGTTCTTTACTCTCGGCCGGTGGGATCCGCGTGCCCTATAGGACCTCGCCCGGGCCGTCCACCCCGGGAGGTCGAAATACAGTGGAATACGAGGGGCTTATAGACGTAGTGACGGAACCCACCGATCCAGGATCTAGAGTAGTTACGAAAAGAAGGGCAAATCCCCTTTTCCAACCAAATAGATATTAATAAAAGACACTGTTTTAAGTAACCGGAAGATTCTAATTTGCATATTTCCCGAGCCTTCACCCTAAACACCTACCCCGAGTCTAAACCTTTCCTATCCCTTTCCCGCAGCCGAGAAAGAAGTGGGTGAGAACACCGGCCGCCGACTTGTTAGCGCAGAATTCTCGCACAGGGGCTTCGCGTAATCCTCGCTTTGGTCGACCCAGAGTCGAATGTCCGATTCGACAGAGAACAAAGACCGGTTTGGGTAACCAGATGACCAGGGAAGAAGAGCTAGCCTTAGCTTTGGAAAATAGTCGTAAGGCCCATGAGGAACAAAGCAGCCATGCTCATTGATGCGCTACGCCGTCATGGGGTCCAGATAGTGGTAGAGTCCAATGGTTCCTTGGTTATGGTAGAAGATGAAACTCCGTAAGTAACCATCTCCCCTCTAGCCTATAACCAATGCCCTCCTCCACCCACATATGAGCCTTTGCCAAAGACTGTCCCTTTTCAAATTTTCCGTATCCCAAGCCATTAAGGTCCCGACACCCTCTCCTCCTCGATAAGACCCCTTTGTTCCCTACCAACAGAGAACAAACGCCACAGCCTATTCCCGTAACGCAGCCTCTGCATTACCCTACGGGATTCGCTCCTCTCCCCAATATGGGCCGTCCTGCACAACTTCCAGTGCCTCGTAATCAATCAAGTGACCTTTTCAGCCTCCCGCCCGCCACGCAGATCTTCCACCCCCAACCTTGCCAATAGGATCCCACGAGGCTCCTTTTTCCTACTTCGCAACTATGAGCCTAATTCCTATGCCTCCGGTCGCCTCGTGGAAACACCGGACTGTGCCAAGTTTACACCTATTTCCCTTCTAAAGACTCCCAAGCCACGGTACCGCCTACCACCGTGCCACCCACGCCCCGCCACTCAAATCCGACAAGCCCGCTTCGTAGTCGAAACCGCCCCCGAACCCAACATGACTTGGTTGATGGAACAAGTTAAGTCAATGTAGGAGAAGTTCTGAGAACCGAACACCAAAAAGGCGGCATATCGGATTACCGATCCTAGCAAGATTGTCCCTCTTCCTCCAAAATTCCGAATGCCGTAGATTGAAAAGTTCAACGACACCGATTGTCCCCTGACTCATATTGAAAGTTACCTTCTCGCCATGAGAGCCAAGGATCGTACACATCAGCAAATGGCCGACCATTTTCGCTTGTCATTAAAGGGTTCACTCTTAGATGGTTCCCGCACGTAAAACCGTAAGCCCGAGCCACCTGGGACCAAATTAAGGAAGCCTTTCGGAGAAGTATAAGGCCAATTTGAATTGGGAAACTAGCAGAATGACCTACAAGGCACTCTACAGCGCCCGCACGAGCCAGTGAGTGAATTTTACAAGAGATGGAACTGAAGCTTAGTGAAATGATGACCCCACCGAATGAAGAGGAACAGATGGAGATCTTCCAATCCCGCCTAAAGCCTCAACTAAGGATCCAAATTGGCAATTACTATTATCCCGACCTTCGAGCAATGGTAAATGCCGGTACCAAGTTTGAAAATGCCTTCAACATGGCCCCTGCCACAGATCGCCCGCCTCTTATCGCTACAAAGCGCCAAAGTGTCAAACGCCCTACTGTCACTATAAAGGGAAAAGAAACGGCCTGGCGCCGTCAATTACATCCGTAATGAGAAAGTGGGACAGAATTCAAGCCAAGTAGTTGCGAAACCGAGACCTCGTTTCTATACCGCAAGATTTTGGAATGCCACTCGGAGAAGGTCTTTGACGGTTTGGTAGCCGAAGGACTCATCGTACCTTTGGAAAACCGGAAACCCGTAAAACCCTAATGTCGTAATGGACGAAACCAAACATTGCCGCTTCCACAAATATCATGGGCATAACACCAATGATTGCACCTACTTGAAATTCCCGATCTCTCGCCTAATTGAAGAAGGCAAGTTGGAACCACCTCGGGGTCCTAATGTGGTCAAGAACCCTCTTCCAGCCTAACAATCGTGTCAACATGATTGAGTTCGGGAGACAAATGCAAGCCAACTTTGGAAATCCAGAGATCATAGACATTCTCAAGTTCAATGTTCCTTATGCCGAATTGCAAGGAAAGTGGAAAGATTTGATTAACGCCGCCGCCATGGAAGGACATTTGGGCCCATAGTCGGAACCGATTTTGTTAATGTCGTCGAGCTCGGCCTACTTTTCTATGACATCGAACCAAGAACTATGGTCAAGATTACGTAAGAAAGGCTCACTTATGAGGACTGCGAGTTTGAAGTGAAACAAGCCATGTTAATGAAAGTTTCTTCGTAACCCTTCATCACCCATGATGAGCATAATGTATTTGTAATGGCTCTTACCACCTGCAGGATCGCTCCCACTGTTTGGGAAAAGGTGGAAAGAAGAGTGAACCGGCCGTAAGACTTTTGGGATGAAGAAAGCCGTATATCGATGCCGAAAGCACAACCGGTCCTACGCCCGCAGGTACCGATGCAGATAAAGTCAAGTTCGTAAAGGAGATTCCGCCGAACAATGCCAAGTATTCCCCATGGAAATGGTGTCAACAAAGGCAATTATGATCCGCAGGATGAGAACGCCGACAAGATTGCTACTCCCCAGTGGCAACAAAGAAGAAGGAGTGAGATCCCGGTCCAACCTTTGTCAAGCCACCCTCGAGTCAATAAGTAGTGTAGGGTCCAGAGTCGCAGCGTCTGTTCGCAGAGTCAGAATCTTTGAATTCCAGCCCTTCCGAGTCATCCGAAGGCCTCACGCCCGAGGACTACCAAAATGTAATCGATGTCATCTTTCCCCTTATTTTGAATGAAATGACAGATCTTTCGAGTATCCTCTTATTGCCAACTTAACAAATGATAAATTAACTCAAAACTTAACAACAGCTTAATAATGAATCATTTGAACAATATGCAAACACACTAAATGAACAATACATTAAAGAAATCTTTAAGGTGTTTCGTAAAAGAGGAAAACCGGGCCCAAGCCGCCGAGGAGGTTTTGACAAGTGTGAACTTGGGTACCGTCGAGGAACCTAAAGAGACACAGATCGGAAACTTCTTCCAGGGGGTTGAACGGGATGACCGATCGATCCGCTCAGTGGAATACGTCGACGTGTTTGCATGGTCATACAGGATATGCCGGCTAGACAGCTTCGATAGTAGAGCACGTAATCCCTCTAGCGCCGCATGCTAAACCAAGAAAGCGTAAACCGAGAAAGATCAAGCGAATGGTCTCTACAGTCAAAGAAGAAATTGAGAAGCTATCATGGGTAGGATTCATCGTAGTCATCGAATATCCGACATGGTTGTCCAATATTGTGACCGTCACCAAGGCCAATGGGAAGGTGCGCCGTGTGGGATTTCCGAGATCTCGAACAAGGCCAGCCCCAAGGACGATTACCCTTTGCCAAACATAGACATCCCGGTGGACTCCACTCGCTAACTACGAAGTCAAATCCTTCGTTGATGGCTTTGCAGGATACAACCTGCATCAAGATGGCCGAGGAAGACCAAGAAAAGACAGCCTTCACCACGCCGTGGGAACTTACTGTTATACGCTGATGCCATTTGGGCTTAAGAATGCCGGGCTACTTACCAAAGGGCAGCGACCGCGCTTTTTCATGACATGATCCACAAGGAGATTGAGGTCTACGTAGACGACATGATAATCCACTCCAAAGGCGAGGACGGGCAAAGACTTTGTTGACCTCGCGGAAGTTCTTCGAGAGACCGAGACAACATTCCATGAGACTAAACCCCGCTAAATGCACCTTCGGAGTGACAAGGGGAAAAGTGCTTGGGTATATGGTCACTGAGCGAGGTATCGAAGCCGACCCCCAAAAGATCAAAGCCATTATGGATATGAGGCCACCTCTGGACCTGCATGTAAGTCAAGAGCTTTATGGGAAAACCGCAAAGACATCACCAAGTTTCCAATCGCTGACCACTATGTGCGAGCCCATCTTCAAGCTCATGAAGAAGAACGTAGATACGTAATGGACCGAAGAATGCCAGGATGCTTTTGACCGCATCAAGGCATACTTGGTACACCCTCCAAGCTATGCCCCCACACAGACGTAAAACCTCTTCGCTCTATCTCACCGTCACCGACACGGCAAGCTGGGGCTATGCTTGCTCAGAAAAGAAAGACTCTCGGATAGAGAACGCCATTTACTTTGTCACCGAAAGCCAGCAGGAAGTGAGCTCAATTACTCAAAGATGTGAAAAGACCTATGCAGATCGGTCCGGGTAGTCGGCAAGTCAAGCATTATATGCAAGCCCACCCCGTGAATTTGGTCTCAAAAATGGACCCCATCAAGTACATCTTTGATAAGCCTTCCCTCTCGATGCGTCTAGCAAAGTGGTCCTTCTTCTTAGCAGAGTACGACATCAACTATGTGACCGTAGAAGGCTATCAAGGGTCAAGCATTGTCGACCACCCGGCAAACTTTCCCAAGAATGAAGACAGAGGGCCCGAACCCCAATTCCTGCATGAAGGGATCTTTGCATTGAACCCGAAAACCGATGGCGCTTATTCTTCGACTGAGCCGCTAACAAAAGAGGAAACGGTATCGGGATGCTACCGGTCGATCCGAAGGACGAGCATACACCCATAGCCCTCAAGTTGAACTTCCCCGCCACGAACAATGTTGCCGAGTATGAAGCCTCGCATTGCCGGTTTGGAAGCCGCCTTAGAAAGGAATGTCAAGGAGCTCAAGTTTATGGAGACTCACCGATCATCAACCAGGTTTCTAACAAATGGAAGACTCATGGACCCTAACCTCGCAGCGTATCATGCCCATATGGAGGAGTTGACCGGACAGCCGTAGAAGTGACCTTCCACTACTTGCCAAGGGAAAAGAACAGATTCGGCAGATGCATTAGCTACTCTAGCCTCATCGGTAGAGATCCCCGAGGGAAAAGCCATAAAACCCTTCCGAGTGGGTAGAAGAGAAGCCCCACCTTCGTTGTGAAGTAGACCTGGGACCCGAGCCTATAAAGGAACCCCGGTACAATCAAATTTACCAGCTTCCTCAAAGATGGAGAGTCGCCTTTCGTAGACAAAGAAGGTAGACCGAAAGTAGGAGTCAGAGCCAAGAGCTTGCAAGCTCTGAAAAGGTTGGCCTCCCATTATGTCATTTTAGGAGGCAACCTGTACAAGAAGCGATACCAAGGACCACTCCTTTTGTGCGTCACTCAAGAAAGGGCCAAAGAATTGATGACCGAAGTCCACAATGGTCCCTGCGGTCCTCATATGAACGCCAGAGCCCTGATGCAAGTGATCCTCGAATGGGTTACTACCGGATTTCCATGGAAACAGATCGTGTCCAAAGACGTCCGAGCATGCGACAAGTGCCAGCGGTTTGCCAACCTCAACCATCTCCCCGCCTCATGACCTGTATTGCATGACGACTCCTTGGCCGTTTGCAACTTGGGGTATTGACGTGATAGGGAAAATAGCCTCGGCAGGAAGCAATGGGCATGAATTTGTGCTAGTAGCCATCGACTACTTTACCAAGTGGGTAGAGGCCAAGTCTTACAAGGTCCTCACTTCCAGAAAAGTGGCCCAATTCATCAAAAAAAACATAATGTGCAGATATGGGGTGCCCAACGAGATCATTTCCAATAATGGGTCGCACTTTAAAGGGGACTGCGATAGGTTGTCAGCCGTGCAATTCGTAATCACTCGCCACAAGTCGTCTCCGTATGCACCTCGACTAATGGAGCCGTGGAAGCCGCTAATAAGACGCTCGAACGGATCATCCTAAGATGGCCACCCGTGGTCGTGATTGGCCCGAAAAGCCGCACTTGGCACTCGGGGCTGCGTAACGTCTGTCGTAAGCCTACAGGAGAAACTCCTTTTGCCTTAACCTACGGATGGAAGCAGTGTTACCAGTGGAGTTGGAAATCCCGTCATTAAGGGTCCTCCCGGAAAACAAAGGTCAATGAAGTAGAATGGTTGCGCTGGCATGATGAGTTAGCCCCGCTGACGAGAGAAGGCTAAAAGCCATGGAACACACCCGAGCCTACCAGAGGCGAATGGCCGCAGCGTTTGATAAAAAGGTCAAGGCCGTGAGACATCAAAGAGGGTGACTTAGTATTGAAAGTGAAGCCCCTACCGCAGACAACCCCCGGGAAAGTGGGAACCCGTTTGGATCGGCCCTTATGTGGTGCGTAAGATACTATCGGGAGGAGCCATGAAGCTTGCAGACCTGGACGGCAATCCCTTTGTCCACCCAAATAACGGTGATAAGCTCAAAAGATACTATGTCTAAAAAAAAAAAAAAAATAATAATAATAATAATAAAAAAAATCTTAGTGCAAAAAGAGTAATGCCCACTAGGGCCGAAACCCCAAAAAGGGCGGTCTAGGCAAAAGACAGGTTGCACATAAAAAAAAATCTTAGTGCAAAAAGAGTAATGCCCACTAGGCCGAAACCCCAAAAAGGGCGGTCTAGGCAAAAACATGGCCGCACATGAAAAAATTAGTTCACCGTAATGAACTACGAAGACCTGAGCCCCTTAGTCTTTCTTGTAAAAGGGGAACGTAGGCAGCCATATATGGTTCGGTCTAAACAATAAAAAGAACGATTAAGTTTCCATGAAATGTGTCATAAACAATAAAAAAGACATTTGAATTTCCATGAAATGTGCCTTGATTAATTTCTAAGATAATATTTCTTGTTCATTACAAGTTAAAAACTTCTTGATGAGTTCAAGCACGCCTACCTCTTAACTCGCTAACCTCGCTACAAAGATCTAAAATACAATAAAATGCCTAAATAAACTAATGTGTTTGCAAAATGGCAATAAGGGAATCCTAAGAAAAGATCCGTCGCCGTCATTCGCCGAGTCTTTGGTCTTCTTCCCTTTTTCTCGGCCCCGTCGAGTCTTCTTCCTCTTTTTATCTATGATGTCGGTATCCCTCACCCCGCCCTCCGGTATCCTCACTGGAGCCTCTACCAAACCCGTGTCAATAAGTGCTTTCTCTATCCGAGCACGAGTCCGCACATCCTCCCTCTCGAGCCTCGCCAAAGGAGCGACCTGACAACCTCTTGTACCGAGCCTCCATATCCCCGACCAAGTCACCTCGACCGGGTTATGGCGACTCGCCTTAGCCTCGCCTCCCTCAAAGTCCTACTCGAGTCGCAGCCGCCCTCCCAATAAAGCTCGACGCCTCTCCTCCAAGATGACCCGAGTCGCTCCCATCTCCCTCTCGTACCAATCCAAGTAGACAAAGTGGTCAAGATGGTGCTCTTCCCGCTCCCGAAGATAGCCCCGGGTGGGAAAGCAACATATGTCCAAGCCCTCGAGAAGAAAGAGAAGCCGGGCCGGATCCCTCATGTCCAATGACACCACCTCCATGGTCCTGGATGTCCTCCCAATCACTCAATGGCTCCCGTAAAGCCCCAAACCGCCTCGGATACTAAGCAGTATGTAGAAGGATGACCAGCAGAATCGGAACCCTCACAAAGATAGGACTCCCGAAATATCCTCCTGGGTCCGCAACCTCCAATGAGGTATCCACCAACGGATGTCCGAAGTGGATAGCCTAGCCATCGTCGCCTCCCAGCTACTCCCGGTCCTCGTTGCCTCTGCGCACCTCTCCGAGAAATCACCCAAGGGCACCGAATCGGCAAAGCCCCCGGCAAAGCCCCGAGCCTCTCCCCGCAGCCCATAAGGTCAACACAACGGGACTCCCTGATCTCATGAAATGGTCTCCCGAGCCATCCCGTCAATCCCATGAAGTGTCTCTCCCAAAACCCTGCGGACAATATCCTTCCCACCTTGCAGCCTCTAACCATGTCCAAGAGACCACTATGACAGATCCCCACTGACTCAAGAAGGAACAGAGCAGAGAATACGCAAAGAATGAAAGCATCCATAGCCACCGTGGTCGCAGCCCATATCCGGAGACCCAAACCTCGCCCGGATATCGTAAAGGTCAATCCTATCCGGGCTATCATCATCCTCTCACCCTCTCCCAAAGGAATCTGCAAAAAGATGCAAGCTTTACCGTCACCGGCACGTCTCCGATCAGCGGAATAGATATAGCCTCAATCTCGGACCCCCAATCAAGGCTTAGAAGTCTTCATGCGTCGGGACAATCTCGTTGTAAGAAAAGCAAGAAACATGTCTCCTGACGCCCCGTAACTTTGCCGCGGCTCTCAAAAGGTCCCAATCCAAGTGAGATCCCTCAAATGCCATAAAGACTTGATCTTGAAGGAAGAATCAAGCAGTCCCATGAGATTGGAAGTTGTGTCTCACCCAAGATTAAAGATCGGACGTAAAACGGTCTCGCTTCCCTTTGCAATCCGACGGGCTTCTCCATCGCAAAATGATCAAAGATGGTGCTTTTAGGTCCAAAATGTGCTCGGGAACAATTGGGACAAGTCTATGTTGAAAATGAAATGAAATGGCCAAGCCTTGCTTTTATTCGTAAAATAACCAGTTCGAGACCGTGAGCCGCACGGCTTCATTTGCCCAGCAGACCTATCCGCACGGCTACATTAGCCCTCTCGCAGAAAAAAAATTCTGCAAAGGCAACCAAAGTTGCTGCCCAAGGGAGTTTTCACCTCACTTTTTCAACCAAAACCCTGTACAAAAACATGTCCAAGCCATTCAAGCATTTATATACCATTATAAATCATTTTGGCCCGGGCCCCAATTCCAAGCAAAAAATCGCCCCAAGGCTCGAGATAATATGCAAATTGAAAAAGCATGAATTAGAAAAGCAAATAAAACATAAATACAATGTCTTCACCCCATCGGCGCCCAAATAAAGCAAAAAATAAAGAAAGTGTGCATAAAAATTGTTCATTGTTTGTTTTTGTTCCAAATCTACTCTAGAGACCTCCTAGGCCTCCGACTCTTCTTCCTCCTCATCGCTACTCGGCTCGTAGATGCTAGCCTCCCTCATCGAGTCCTCCCAGTCGCTCACGTCGGACGGATGGACATTATCATGCCCATACTCGGCCAGTTTGCTCCAAGATGTCGCATATCCTCGCCCCGAGGCATGGCACTTTGGAAGAGTACTCCGAGGCCGATGAGGTAGACGTCGTGCCCCGACGTGCCGTCTCTTGTGCCCGGGCTCTGTGCACGCTTGTTGCCGCTTTGGGCCAGAAGGCAGCCGCCTTCCCTCGAAGGGGACCTAAGACATATCGTCTTCCACTTTGCCCCTATTCTCGCTTCCTGACTAATCCGTCATAGGTGCGAGCCGGAACCCCGAAAAAAAAGAAGAGAAAATCTCAAAATCTCGTAAAATTGCAAAAAGCGAGAAAAATGCGAAAGCCGAAAAGGGAAGGACCCTAAAAGTATACTTACAGTCTTTGTCGGGCGGCAAGGTGTACCGGGGCTCCCTAGCACGGGGACAGTATCCTCATCCTCCTCGGTACTCCATGGACCACGTAGGACAGATGCGCGGGAGGGATCGGCGGGTCAAGAGGCTCATCCTCCCCATATCCCCGAGTGACCGCCGCCTTCACTAGCTTCTGGCGCCCTCGTGCGCCGCTCCACAAACACAGCGTAGGGGGTGTCCATGTCAAAGTACTCCTCTGCAGCTATACCTCCCTGGTATCTCTCAATCTCATCTGCTGGCCAATCCCTGGGCTGTAGCATCCGTGTTGGAGGATCCTGAGGAGTAATGGCGTCCAGTGGAGGGACATGGCCATGCTGCCTCGAGAAACGGTCCCCCAAATATATGACATCACAAGTCAGCCCAGTGAGCCATCTCCTCTGCCTCGTCACCTCGATGGCCTCTCCTAGCAAAATCTCCGGATACCTGCCCCACGGGTAGAAGTCCACTCCATCAGGCCCGTCCTTGTTGATGATCGGCTTCACCATTTTGTAGTCGAAGGTGATCCGGGTCTTCCCCGTGAATTTATCCCTCGCATCTCCCCTCCAGCGAACCATAGCAGGGAAGATGGTGACATCACTCTGCTGGTTCCAAGGGAAGAACCCGATCACCACGCAAAACCAGGCCTGCATATTCAAAGCGTCAAAAAAGGTCATTCTCTCTCTCATAAAAGTCTCAAGACAGGAAAGAGAAAAGAGAAAAGAAAGGAGACTACCTCAAGGGCAAATGAGAAGCAGTCCATGGAAGCAGCTTTGTTCCGACTGTACATGTCCAATGAGAAGTACAACTCCGCCAATCCGGCCTCTCCCCAAGAGACCGTCCCTATCCCATCCACATCCTCCAGAGAGTCGAGGAGGCAAGTCATAGCTAGCGTCCCAGAATTAGCGAAGATAGTGACTGATAGCATCAACCATACAAAGGCTCTAGCTACCAGTTGGCAATATATCATTAGCAAGAAAGTTTTGCATGCAAGTACGATCGCCACCTCAACATTCCGTGTCTCCATACCCAGCCCCTTGGGAATCAACTCAAATCCAACCAAATTCTGAAACTCCTCGGCAGTAATATGGTCTCTCCAAGTCACGGGCCTCCCGGTGAACTGTAGGCCAGTAATAGCTGTGAAATCGGCAGGAGTCACTGTCAGCTCTCCCCAGCTCAGATGAAAGCTATGGGTGTTGTCCCACCAGAACTCAGAAAGGGCCTGGATCAAGCCCTTGCTCTTAGAGGTAATATGAACACCCCTGCCGATAGCCTCGACGAATGAATCCAGGCCGGTAGCCCTCACCAAACCCTTGGGGTTCACCCCATTCTTCTCGAAATCCGGCATCCTCTGCCAAAGCTTGACTGCAATCTCTGATGGTCCTCTAGACTTGTTCTCCTGTAGACAAGCACAACAAAGAAATGTGTCAGTCCTTCATCATTTTCAAAAACATGCATATATTCACAAAAGCGCACATGTTTTCAAAAGAAAAGCATTCACAAAAGTTTTTCTAGCATTATTTGCATCAAAAAAGCGTCTTTCATCACTTGAAACGCGTCATGTTAAGTCCCATTACTTTCCTAAAGCACAAAATCACAATTTTCACAATTCTTTGCACATAAGCATTATTCTTTCAAAAATGGCATGCATGAATCCTTTTCATCTTCCAAAATCATGTTTTCTCAAAATTTTGACCTAGTTCTAGCACATGCAAGAACTCCGTCTCACTTTAGACAATTTTCTCATTCTTACTTTATTTGCGAGAAAAAAGTGGGTCATTCCCATTATTTTTGTCAAACAAATTGCACATTGCATATTCTTAGCCTCATAGGTTATTCATCAATGTCTCAAAGTCATTCAAAAAATCCTAGAAAATTCCTAAAATTCGGGTCAAGCCCTAAATCATTCAAAATTCAATCAAAATCGACGGAAATGAGCAAATTAAGAATGCTTACCCCAACCGATCGCGGGTTCATTGATTTATGCTCCCTTCTCCCCGGGTAAAGCTCCGACGGAGGCGTAAGAAAGTCATACTTTCTTTCCGTTCGAACGAGCTCCTTTCTCCTCCTTCGAGCGGCCGCCGAGATGTTTCTTCTTGCTTGCCTCGGTATGGGATTGCCCTCCGGATCCATCTCAAATCAAAGGGAAGCAAGGGGATTGAAAGAATTTCGAAATTCTCTTCCTCTCCTCTCTCTCTCTGCGTTCTTGGGCGGCAATGTAATGCCAATGGCCCGTTCAAATCTGATTTTAAATAATCTGGAAAAAACAGGTCTCTAGCCGTACGGCTCCTTTTTCTCCATCTCATGCCGGGCGGCCTCATTCGCTACGAGCGAGAAAATTACAATCCCGCCCTGGACCTTCCACTTGGGCATGCAATTTCCGTTATCTTTTAACCAAGATAACATCTTTTCGAAGATATCCCTTATCTCTTAAGCAATTAAGCTTTCTTCTCGCCGCCTCCGTTAATTCCATTATAACAGGATAATTCTAGGTGACAACCTCCGAATTGTCAAAACTCTAAACTTAAGCTACCTCTATCCCGAATAGTGACGTATGCTAAGTTCTCTTAACTTAAGCTACCTCTATCCCGAATAGTGACGTACGCTCAAGTTTCTCTTAACTTAAGCTACCTCTATCCCGAATAGTGACATATGCTAAGTTCTCTTAACTTAAGCTACCTCTATCCCGAATAGTGACGTACGCTCAAGTTTCTCTTAACTTAAGCTACCTCTATCCCGAATAGTGACGTACGCTCAAGTTTCTCTCAACTTAAGCTACCTCTATCCCGAATAGTGACGTACGCTCAAGTTTCTCTTAACTTAAGCTACCTCTATCCCGAATAGTGACGTACGCTCAAGTTTCTCTCAACTTAAGCTACCTCTATCCCGAATAGTGACGTACGCTCAAGTTTCTCTCAACTTAAGCTACCTCTATCCCGAATAGTGACGTACGCTCAAGTTTCTCTTAACTTAAGCTACCTCTATCCCGAATAGTGACGTACGCTCAAGTTTCTCTCAACTTAAGCTACCTCTATCCCGAATAGTGACGTACGCTTAAGTTTCTCTCAACTTTAGCTACCTCTATCTTCTCGATAGTGACGTAAGCTCCAGTTTTCTCAGGTGACAACCTCCATTAATTGTCAATCGGTGACAACCTCCATTAATTGTCAATCGTGTGACAACCTCCATCAATTGTCAATCGTGTGACAACCTCCATTAATTGTCAATCGGTGACAACCTCCATTAATTGTCAATCGGGTGACATCCTCCATTAATTGTCAAACCCTCGAGGATCCTAGACATCGTTCCTACCTATCTAGTGATGCTCGAACTACGATCAAGGCTTGATTCCTCCGGGATACGTAGGTAGCCTTTTATAAAAGGTCCAGCCATCCGACCACTTTGGTCACCCTTTTTTTCCTCCGTCACTCCTCAGTGATGAAGTAGTCTCTCATAAGAGACTTTGTTATCTGACCACCTTGGTCACTTCTAGCATATCCCCAGTAGGATCAATTGCTTGACCTCCTAGGTCATTTTCCATTCTATTTCCCCAGCAAGAGACCAGTTTCTCTTCTCCATTCCCCAGCGGATCTATTCTGAACTATCGCCTGGCTTGATTCCTCCGGGATACGTAGGTAGCCTTTCATAAGAGGTTCAGCCACTCGATCACCTTGGTCTCCCAATCCGTCTCGGTATTAGCCAGATCGGATCCTTTTCTATCAACAACCCCACTCGCCTTGCAAGTGACGTTGCCGAGGGGCTTCTATAAGTACCCAAATCTGGCTCATGCCTTCCGGTTAAATTTCCCGACAATTTCGGTAAGTTTTCCGGTAATTCCCCAGACCTTCCTAGTGTTCCGGAAACATTCCGGAACTGTTTTTAATTAAATAAGGGCTGAAGGGAATCCTTCCTAATTAAGAAACACGTTTTTCTTAATTAGGAGGGAAGGTTCTAGAATTTGCCACCTTGCATGGTTCTAGAATGCTGAGTCATTGTGGATAATGCCGCACGGCTGCATTAGCTTTCTGCCCTTAGCCGCACGGCTTCATTAGCCTTATCCAGCATCGCCTATAAATAGAGCCCTCCTCTACCCATTTCAAAACAACAATTTCCAACAACACCACACATAATACGAAGAAATACTCCCAAGAGGCATTGAAGATCCAAGAAGGTGAAGAAGAAGGCCAAGAAGCTCCCTCCCTCCTCCTTGAAGATCCAAGACCAACCTCTCCTCCTAGCTCGCCCGAAGAAGAAGGAAGCCATTGGTAACCTCGCACGCCCTAACCTCGCATCCTAATTGCTTTATAAATTGCTCATTGCATTACTTTTATATTGCTTGGGACTTGGTAGATTAAAGAGCATATCTTCATATTCCCTTCCCCTTTTGCATGCATTAGACATCATTTGTCATAAAAATGTAGTCTTTTCCTATAAAGGTGCATCCTTTGCACCTAAAACCCCCATTTTCAAATAAAAATGTCATCTTCATGCATCCTTTGCATATAAAAATCAAATCTTTTCAACCAAAATGCATCATTTGCATCCAAAATCACTTTTCCAAGCATCATTTGCTTTAAAGACCATGTCTTTACCATAAACTAGCATCATATGCTTTTCAAAATGCAATCTTTATTCATCATTTGCATAATGAATGCCAATTTCTTCAAAAATGCATCATTTGCATAAAAATCAAATCTTTATGCATCATTTGCAATAAAGATCATTTCTTTAAACTAAGTGCATCATTTGCAACCCAAAAATGTCATCTTTTCATTAAAGTGTCATTTTTACATACATTTCCCCCATTCCCCCATTAGTAACCTAGGAACGAACCGGTGTAAAAGATCCTATCTTTACATCGTTCCTTCCATTAAAGGTTCCATATTTCTTTAGAAAGGGACAACCTTGAACCCTATATCTCCAATTATCGCTTAAGAAAGAGTATGAAGCATCTATACGAGCTCGACCGTCTTAAAGCGTAGGATTGATGGGCTAAGGACCTTCCTTTTCTAAAGAACCTCATCTTTGACCAAAAAGAGAGTCATTCTCTCGATCACGCAAGTCCCGAGGGTCCCGAGGTTAAAAATGCGATGATCACAAGTCACAAGATGAGGACGGGATCATAATCCCGAATACATAAATTCCAAGAAATCCCGAGCGACAACCAACAAATGGTTTGTACGTCCGGAAGACGACTTGGGACATTCCCTCCTTATTTTCAAACACATGCACACAAGAAAGCACGCAAGCAAGCACGATTAATGAAATCATGGGAGACTTGCTCCGGCAAGGCACCTTGGGTGAACGCCAAACGTTCTTCCCAAGGGGTAACTTAACCTCCGAATCCATAAAACCTTTTTTCAAAGTTTTGAGGTAATCAAAATGGCGTGGCGACTCCGTTTTTCAAATTAAACTGGATGTCTTCAAACTCGCGTGAATCCAACAAAAAACAAAATTTGGGCACACATTCACAACGGGGCCCCTCCGCGCGCGAGCCGGATCCCGGGTAATTTCAGTTGGCGACTCT
Source organism: Adenophora triphylla var. japonica (assembly GCA_022495995.1). NCBI lineage: Eukaryota > Viridiplantae > Streptophyta > Magnoliopsida > Asterales > Campanulaceae > Adenophora > Adenophora triphylla. The sequence continues at coordinate 46,290 of JAFEMH010004025.1, read as the reverse complement.
GCTGGGGATATTTTGTTTTAAAATCTTTTTAAACAAAACAAAAGATTTTTAAAACGATGATGAGGGTCAAGCTTTCATTTTACCTCTTTCTTTAACTGTTGTGTGTGTGTGCATGTTCTTTACTTTTTTTATTTTTATAAAAAAAAAAATAATACAAAAAAATGCATCAATATACATCTGTGCATACATTTAAAATTCTGCAAAACTTCTGTTTTACTCAGACTGCTGCCTCGGTTACATCGCACGCTACGCGCACTGCTGCCTCGGATACACTGCACACTACAACCCTTAACCCGGAGTGGTCTCAGTTGCAGTTCGTTTGGCCTTCCTACGCCTCTCGGACACGCACGGGATCATTCCAAACATCCCATCCTAGCCAAGCGTCAACCCTGCACGTTTGAGTCTTGAGTCACACTCTGTCCAGACTCGGTTGGTTTTTACCCAGTCCGTGTCATACAGCCTGGATACATATACCATGCCGGCCATTTTCTGAGTCGAAGCTCGGAACTCAAGATCCCTTGCCAAGCAAAGCGATGAAAGGTCATGCTAAAATCTTGACCCGATCTTGATTTTCCGAAGCTATACCTAGACGATGTTCCATCCCGGATATACATCCATGCTCACATGACACCATGTCATCAAGCCTTTAATACGTCAGCCATGACGATATGACCCAGCCAACGCCTAACGTCACAGATCCCTTGCGCAAGCAAGGTAAAGAGAGGTCATGCCGAACTCTTGACCTGATCTTGACTCAATGGCCGGCTCGGTTCACTATTCATATGGCTAACGCATTAAAAAGAATATGACAGGCTCGGTCCTTAGGTTCGATTTTTCTTTTAGGCCAGTGGAAACCGCTTGCCCTATAGGACCCTCGCCCAGGGCTGTCCACCCTGGGATGTCGAAATACAGGTGCAAAATGAGCTTATAGCCGCACAGATGGTCTCCACTGACCCAGGATCTAGCATAGTTGCGAAAAAGAAGAGCAATCTTTTCCAACCTACCTAGGACTCTGAGAAAACACGTTTTAAGTAAATTAAAACAACAAAAAAAAAACGGAAACCGCATGTCACGTGAGCTTTCCCCCTCTTATCCCGAAAGGCCTTCCCGTGTCTAAACCTTGCCCGTCACCCCCTCCAGCTAACAGAGAGTGATCGAGAGTACCCGGGAACTACTCTCCCCGTGTCAAAGCCGCAAGGTCCAACATCCTTCCCACCGCAGTCACCAGGGCGGTCCATCGCCTCCCCGTGGCCAAGTCGGTGGATAACAACGAGGAAAATGGGACCTTACCCCGAGAAATTTCCCAACCTTGGAAGAAGTTTGGCAGGTCCTCATGACTATTGAGAAACACCAAGGTGAACAACAAGCCTGGATTGAAGGCGCCATGCACCACTTCGGGACATTAGCCACCCAACTACCTGGGGCTTCCAGAGTCATGCCCGCTCCTGCAGCTTCTAACCTCTCTCATTGCCTCCCAGAGGTCAATCTGTTGCCCTCATACGAGCCATGCAGTTACGACATAAAGCCACAAGACCCCCCGGGGGAAGACATGCCCATTCAGCATCCCGAGGTCCCGATACCACCGCCGAACAACAAACACATCTGGTGGGACGTCTGCGATTGCACTGCTTGCCTGGAAATGGAATTCCAAGATGAAATGAACGAGGGCCGCCCTCGAAGAAAGAAGAAACCCTCTTCTCAACAAAAACTGAAGAAGAGGTATGAATCCGGCGATCCCACAGTCGGAACCCTTGGAGAACCCTCAGGAAAGTTTGACTACTACGTCATCTACTCCAGCAAATCTCCTCAGCCTAGCTCTGCACAAGGCCACGGCAACGTCTGCTCCATGATCAGCTGGGACGAGCTCCGCATCGCCACCGCAGGCCCGAAGGTCCAGATACCTCAACCCTTGTCTTGGGAAGATCTCAAAGCCACTATTGATGCTTCAATAAAAGCTATGACGGTGAACGAATTGAAATGCACAGTCTGGCCCTACGCCAATCAAGGCCCCCTCCTAACAGAAATAGGAGAGACAAGCAAAGCAGCAAAGCCAGAGGTGAACGTTCTAACGCGTTCCCGTCAAATCCCGACGAATCCTCCACGAGCAGACAAAAGGCCAGCCATGCCTGAGCCACGAATTGAAAAGGGGCCCTACGCCAAAGAAGCTGAAACCCTTGACCCAAAGGCTGAAGATCCTGTCTTAGCTCAGCTCAAGCGTACTCAGGCTAACATCTCGCTCTGGTCCCTACTCACTTCATCTTACCCACACAAGCTCAAGTTGGAAGAAAGCCTGGCCCAGACCATGGTTCCCATCACGGTGACACCTGATGAAGCGGTTCAGATGATTGGCAACGTTAATTACAGCAACATCATCACCTTCACGGAGCTCGACCTCCCAAAATTTGGGGCTGACCACAATGAGCCTCTCTACATAACAGTTCAACTGGACGAGCGCCGTCTCCCTCGAGTCTTGGTAGATGGGGGATCATCCATGAACGTCCTTCCATCCAAAATGATGGATCTGCTAGGGATCAAAGCAACTGATCTGAAACCCTCAACTCAGGCAATCAAGGCATACGACTCAACGTCTCGCCCAGTCTTGGGAATAGCCACCTTGAACCTATGGTTCGGAAAGCAGATGGTCCCGACCGACTTCCAAGTCATCGACATCCCGATCACATTCACTGCCATCTTGGGATGCCCTTGGCTACACCAGATCAACGGGGTGGCATCCACTCTCCACCAATGTGTAAAGTTCGTCCAAGGAACAGATCTAACCATCATCTACGGTGATAGCATAGTCACCGAAAGGACCGACACAAACGGCATCCCGGTCTTAGAGATCAAACACGACGATGATGGCATGATGCTAACAGGGTTCACCATCGAAAGCCCAAAGGCCCAGGTGTGCCACATAGACCTACCTTTGATTTGGGACAAGATCCCTCCCCCGATGAAAATGATGAAGCACATGAACTACATCCCGGGGCTCGGTTTGGGAAAACGCCATCAGGGTACCCAACAAAACATCAATATTAAAGAGCAAAATACCCTCCATGGCTTGGGATACATTCCTACTCCCGAACACATCGCGGAAGACAAACGAGCTGCGCGGAAATGCTCTGCAGATAGCAAAAGAGGCTTGCACACAACCTCCGATCTTCGCCCTTACAGCTTCGACATGACCAAGTACTTCACAAAGAAGGCCGGCAGTTTGAATGAAGACACAGAAAAGGGGACAAAGTCGATCAACGCCAAACAAAGTTGGCCGATAACTGTGGACAAGCTCCAACAGAACATTGCAAGATTCAGAGGCCTCAAGGCAAATCCCGTCCGAAGAGCATTTCTCGACACACCGCCTCTACCGGGACCCACAACCACCACTATTCACGATGAATTTTGGTTCGGAAAAACTCCCTCTTTGGCAGAAGAACTCGAAAAACTCTCTGTCAATGCCCCTGCCTTCAACAAGTTGGATGAATCTGCATTCGAGCTAGCAATGCCCAAGACAAGAGCAAAAGACTCCGCAGACGATGCTTGGAACGAGCCACTACTCCACCTGCTCTTCAATGAAGAAATCGAGATGCCAGACCTGATCGATTTTGTTTCTGATAACTCTGTGATAGCCATGATCGGGAACGGTGACACAAAGCCTTTCAAACCCCGCCTCCTATCAAGCTCATTGCCACTCAATAACTGGGCCACCTTCTCCGGACCCATCGCCAGCCAAAGGAACATGATCGAACAACTTGGTCTGACCCCTCGAGTCCTAGAGTCCAGTGTCAAAACCCATCCTGAGTCCATTATCTTTGAGTTTGAGTCTCTTGAGTCATCTGATGGCCTCACGCCAGAAGATTACGAACTCATTGCCAATAATGTATTCCCGTATGCTCTTAATGAATGCTTCGATCTTTCCGAGTATCCTCTCATTGCATCTTTAACAACTGATAAATTAACTAACACACAAGCAGTTAATAACGATTCACTTGATAAAGAAGCAGACACATTAAACGAACAATACATTAAGAACATCTTTAAGCATGTTGTCAAACGAGAGAAAAACCGGGCCCAAGCTGCCGAGGAGGTTTTAACCAAAGTGAATTTGGGAACTGCTGAAGAGCCAAAAGAGACGCAAATCGGAAATTTCTTCACCGGCACAGAGCAAGACGCATTGACTGCACTGCTCAAAGAATTCGTGGACGTGTTCGCTTGGTCTTACCGAGACATGCCCGGATTAGATCCAAACATTGTAGAACACCGGATTCCCTTGAATCCCGAGGCTAAGCCCATCAAGAAAAAGCTATGCCGAATCAAGCCAGAATGGTCTTTACAAGTCAAGGAAGAGATCGAGAAGATGCTCCGCGTCGGCTTCATCAGGGTGATTGAGTACCCCACATGGCTCTCCAATATCGTCACGATCACCAAGGCCAATGGAAAAGTGCACTGCTGCGTGGACTTCCGAGATCTCAACAAAGCAAGTCCCAAGGATGACTTTCCACTACCCAACATCGACATGTTGGTGGACACTACAACCAATTTTGAAGTCAAGTCCTTTGTGGACAGGTTTGCCGGCTACAATCAAATCAAGATGGCCGAGGAAGATCAAGAAAAGACAGCTTTCACAACCCCCTGGGGAACCTACTGCTACACAATGATGCCGTTCGGACTAAAGAACGCTGGGGCTACCTATCAACAGGCAGCAACCGCCCTCTTCCACGACATGATCCACAAAGAGATCGAAGTGTACGTCGATGACATGATCGTCCACTCAAGGGGATCAGACGAACAACACCTCACAAACCTGAGAAAGTTCTTCAATCGCCTCTGAAAACACTCAATGAGGTTAAACCCTGCCAAATGCACATTTGGGGTCAGCCGAGGCAAGGTCTTGGGATACATGGTCACCGAGAGAGGCATCGAGGTTGATCCTCAAAAGATCAAGGCCATCATAGAAATGAGACCACCGCAAACTCAAACAGAGGTAAAAAGCTTCATGGGCCGCCTACAGTATATCAGCCGCTTCGTCAATCAATTGACCTCCATATGCGAGCCAATCTTCAAACTGATTAAGAAAAATGCCGATGTCGAATGGAACTCAGAATGCCAAGATGCCTTTGAAGAAATAAAGGCGTACCTTGTGAGTCCTCTGATTCTCTGTCCTCCCCATGAGGAGAAACCACTGTTGCTATACCTAACTGTGACCGACACCGCAGTTGGAGCCATGCTCTGTCAAGAAAAGAAAGAGTCACGAGTCGAGAACGCCATCTACTTCGTCAGTCGAAAGTTTCAAGGCAGCGAACTCAACTACTCAGCTCTCGAGAAAACCTGCGCAGCTCTGGTATGGGTTGTAGGAAAATTACGGCACTACATGCAGTCGCACACGGTACACTTGGTTTCCAAAATGGACCCAGTCAAATACCTCTTCGACAAACCATCTCTGTCAATGAGGCTCGCCAAATGGTCTTTCTTCCTAGCGGAGTTTGATATCAAGTACGTGAACCAAAAGTCAATCAAGGGACGGGCAATGGCTGAACAACTGGCTGACTTCCCAACCGACGAGGCTCGAGGCCCTGAACCACAATTTCCAGACGAAGGAATCTTCGCACTCGAAGGCGAAAATCGATGGCAACTGTTCTTCGATGGAGCAGCCAACAGAAAAGGAAACGGCATCGGTATGCTCTTGGTCGATCCCAAGGACGAGCACACCCCAATCGCCATAAAGCTCAATTTCGAGGTAACCAACAATGCCGCCGAATACGAAGCCTGCGCCGCCGGACTACAGGCCGCACTCGAAAGGAATGTCCAGAAACTCGAGGTCTATGGGGACTCAGCCCTGATCATCAACCAAGTTTCAAACAAGTGGAAAACCATAGACCCAGGCTTGCAAAAATACCACGCTTGCATGGAGGACCTCATCACACAATTCGAAGAGGTCACCTTCCACTACTTGCCGAGAGACCGAAACCGGTTTGCAGACGCCTTAGCCACCTTGGCTTCACTCGTTGAAATCCTTGAGGGAAAAGCAATCAATCCTTTCAAAGTCGGACGAAAGGAAATTCCTGCCTACTATTGCGAGATCGAACCAGAACCCAAGCCCATCAATGAGCCATGGTACAACCAGATCTTCCAATACCTCAATAATGGGGAAACCGCCTTCATGAACGAGAAAGGCTAACACAGGGAAGGGGTTAAGGCCAAGAGCATCATGGCCCTAAAACGCCTCGCCTCCCACTTCGTCATCCTTGGGGACATGCTGCACAAAAAACGCTACCAAGGACCACTCCTACGCTGCATCAGCCAAGAAGAAGCAAGCGAGTTCATGAACGAAGTCCACAATGGGGCTTGCGGTCCCCACATGAACGCCAGAGCCCTGATGCAAATCATTCTCAGGATGGGCTACTACTGGATCTCCATGGAGGCAGACTGCATCCACTTTGTCCGAAGCTGTGACAAGTGTCAACGGTTCTCCAACCTCAATCATCTACCTCCCCACGATCTCTACTGCATGACTACACCCTGGCCCTTCGCCACATGAGGAATTGATGTCATCGGGAAAATTGCTCTGCCAGGCAGCAACGATCACGAGTTCATCTTAGTGGCCATCGACTACTTCACCAAATGGGTCGAAGCCAAGTCTTACAAGGTGCTCACCTCCAAGAAAGTCGCACATTTCCTCAGGGAAAACATCATCTGCCGATACGACATCCCGAACGAGGTCATATCAGACAACGGCTCCCACTTCGAAGGGGAATGCGACAGACTGCTGGCCAAATTCAAGATCACACGCCACAAGTCTTCTCCCTATCGGCCACAAACAAATGGCGCCGTAGAAGCAGCAAGCAAGACCCTCGAACGGATCATCCGAAAAATGACCACCCGAGGACGAGATTGGCTCGAGAAGCTGCACCTTGCACTTTGGGGCTACCGAACATCAGTCAGAACGGCCACGGGAGAAACCCCATTCGCCCTGACATACGGGATGGAAGCAGTCCTTCCCATTGAATTGGAAATTCCCTCACTCCGAGTGCTGCTGGAAAATGACATCAACGAAGTCGAATGGCTCCAAAGCCGACACGACGAATTGGCTCTGCTAGACGAGCGACGACTAAAGGCCATGGAACACATTCGGGCCTACCAAAGCAGGATGGCTAGAGCTTTCGACAAGAAAGTCAAATCCCGAGATATTAGGGAAGGCGACCTGGTACTCAAAGAAAAGCCTCCCACTAGAACCAACCCACTGGGAAAATGGGAACCAACATGGATCGGCCCTTTCGTGGTTCAAAAGATCTTCTCCGGAGGTGCCATGAAGCTGACAGACCTAGACGGCAATCCATTCATGAATCCAGTCAACGGAAGCAAACTCCGCAGATACTTCGCCTAAAGAAGAACAACTGTGCATCTCTTGGCACTCCATGTAGTGTCGAACTACGCAGACCTGAGCCCTCTAGTCCGGGGGAACGTAGGCAACCTTAATTGGTCCAATCTAAAAACACACAAAAAAGTCAAAAGTTTGAATGTCGATCAAGACCTCCATCAAGCTACGCACTTTTCAAGAGCACGCCCCCAACGTCACCTTGACCAAGTCAAACAACGGCGGCAACATCAAAGGACATCCGAAGGTCACTAACGTCAAACGACTGACCTATGTCTACTTCCAAGCCAAGGGCTTGTCTTCGCCCTCACGCGCTTCAAAAAAAATATAAAAAAAAAAGAGCTCGAGCAAGGGCTCTCAAAAAAAAATAATAAAAAAAAGCAAAAAAGCTCAAGCAGAAGCTGCGAAATTGAGGTCAAGAGCCCGACGCCAACAAGCAAGAGGCAAGGAAGCTACGGAAATGACCGTCAAAACGACTTGTCAGGGGATCATTCAACCTTTCAGCCAAACGCGAAGCCCAAGCAAAAGGGATTGCCGTCAAGGCCCAGGCTGCTTCAGTCCGCAAATGCAACAGAAAAGTCCAAAGATGGACGCCGTCAAGGTGCACAAAAGAAACAAAAAGCGAACAAGAGATCTTGCGTCTCGACAAAGCTTTAAAAGTAAATCACAAATCACTAACGGTTACAACATTTCTTGATGAGTTCAAGCACGGTCTACTCTCAAATTCACAACATGCTAAAAGACAGCTTAATACATTTAACAAATAATGTGTTTCCAATGCAATGAATGGATACCTAGGAGGTCATTCCGCGCCATCTGCGCTTGTCCCCTCGCCATTCTTCCCTTTCTTCCCTCGTCCCCGGCGAGTCTTCTTTCACTCCATGCGAGCCAACTCTGCGTCTCTCAGTCCGAGATTAGGGGTCCTCCCCGTAGAGTCAAACAATCCAGCAGCTCTCAGGGCTTCATTCGCCCGTGCTTCGGCTCGGATCTTCTCCCTGCGAGTCTGCAAAAGAGGACCTCTCCCCGTCAGTCGGTCAACTCTGGTCTCGTAGTCAAACAAAGTGTCTCCCGTAACATCCTGAGGGTCAGACCAGGCTTCGGCACTCCTAAGGCAATAGCTACTACGGCAATCGGGCCCCAGAATCGCTACACGCCTGCTCCCCAAAGCCACTTGGGACTGCCCAACACACTGCTCATACTAAGCCAGGTACTGGGTCGTCAATACGACACTCTCCCGACGTCTAAGGAGCACCACCTGAGGGAAAGCGAAGTACTTCCATTACCCCTCCCGGAAAATACGAGAAGAACACACAGAAGCGGCCATACAAAGAGGAACTACCTCTGCAGTAGCAAGGTCATCCCAGCCCAACAAAGGCTCCTGCTTCATCCCAAACTGCCGAGAAACAAGCAACGGAATATAGAAGGAGGACCAAGACAAACCGGGAACTCTGACAATATAGGACCCTTCCTGCAAGGCCCTCCTAGTCTCGATACCCCAGTGCGGAACCCACCAACGGATCTGATGCGTACCAAGCTGTGCCATCCATCTCTCCCAGGAGGACTGATCCATATCCAATACAAGAGGTCGCCGAGCAAACGACCACGGGCTAAACGACGTCGGAGCCTCGGGCATGGCCTGAAGTCTCTCTCGCAGCCACAAGGTGAGCAAAGCGGGGTTTCCCCCTCTCATGAACCGATCCCCAGTCGCCAGACGGTCGATACCATGAAGAGTCTCCCCTAGCACCAACGGGACAATATCCTCTCCAGCTCTGCAGTGCCCAACCACATCTAGCAAAGCGCCATCGCAAACACCAAGGGAGCTAACCATGAAAAGCATCGCTATCACGCACAAGGCAAATGCATCCCACGAGACATCACTCTCATCATCAACCATGAACCGCTCCGGCAGCGCAGAAATGTCAATATGACCCAAATCAAGGATCATGCCCTGCACTTCTCCCAACGAAGTTCGAAGAAAGCCTGCAAGCTTCACACTCACGGCAGCACTGCCAATCAAAGGAAGCGAGATGGCCTCCACCTCCGGTCCTCCAATCAAAGCCCGAAAATCCTCAAAGGTGGGCACTACCTCATTGTAGGAGAAGCAATACACATGCCTCCTAACATCCCAGAACTTTGCGGCAGCCCGCAACAACTCCCAATCAGGAACCAACTCCTTAAAAGACCAAACCGAGCAAAGTCGAAACCTTACCTCGAAAGCCCGCCTCTGATGCCTCATACGGCGTCGCATCCACGTTTTCAGCTGCTCAAGGAAGTGTGCTTGCCGCTCCTGCGAAAGCCTTGGCAAAATTATTGGAACGTACGAAGAATCCATGGCAAAAATGGAGGTTCCTAGAGAAAATGGGGAAGAAAGCTCGAAAATGGCTGCAAATGGGGAGTGGGGAAAGTCCAGACATTCGGAAAGCATTTATTTCCTCCCCAAAAGCAAAGCTGGTCTGTACGGTCCGTACGGACCTCTTTGCAACCTAGGTCTGTCCGTACGGACCTTATTGCATCCTGGCCCCACTTTCCTAGCAAACTAGCCAACAACCACTGTCCCCAGCAGGACCTTGCTCCAAACTGCCCAAACACTGGCCAAAGCCATTTCCGGCAAGCATACACTACCCACAAACGCACTCTCAGCTCACGTGGCATGCACAAATAAAAAAAATAGCAACCATTCCTAGGACAATTCCCGGGAATCACAAATACGACATTACATCTTAAAATAAAATACTTTTGCCATGCAAATACAAGTGTTTTATTACAGGTACACATAATGTCTGTTGCTAAACAAAAAAAAGAAGATGATATGGAAAGAGGGAAAGCAAATGAGCCCTAATCCGACTCCTCAGCATCATCATCACTGACATCCTCAAGCGAGAAGTCAGGCATCCCGGTAAACTCGCCAGTCACACCCTCGTCGTCAGAGTACTGAACCCCCTCCTGAGGTTGGTACTCAAGGTACTCGAAAGGGTCGAATCCGACAAAAGGATCGAAGAAGGCATGCTCTGACGAACCCTCACCCTGTGCATCCGGCGGAGGAAAGAACTGATGAAGGGTCTGCGGCCTCTGAGCCCCCGAGGACGTCCCGGCATCCATGCTATGCCGCCCCCGCGAAGGTCCCTCCTGCTGTGGCTCCGGCTCGGCTCGTGGTGGGGGAACATCCACAGAATGCCTCGAAGGCATCGGCTCGTACGCCGGCACACGTCGCGAAGACCGGCAAAACATCTTTGACGCCATCTTCTTTGCGAAGGACCTCATCGCCACATAACGGCGGGTCAGCATGTCATAGGCTCTCCCCGGGACCTGCACAAGCAAGCAGCCAAAGAAACGCTCAGCAATACAGTCATACTCAACAAAAAGAGAAAAATACAGAAAAGATGCCAAGATGGAAAAGAGTAAGCACACTAACCGGCATGTCAGGATCCACTCGGTAGGCAGCAGGAGCCTGCTCAGGGACGGGTGATAAGTGACTATTATATAGTCATTTATCCTTATTTTTATATACTTTTTATGGCATAAAACATCATTTTTCATTTCATTTCTTATACTTTTTAGTTTCTTTTCCTTATTTTCTAGATTTTACGCTTTTGGTATATTTCTTGCCTTTTTAGACAGGTTTTAGGTTCATTTTTATCAAAAGGATACTTGGACACTTCAAGGCAAAAGACATGGGAGAGCACCAACCAAATCAAGCACACAAAGTTAAAATTCAGACAGAGCGGCCGTGCAGCAGAGATGGAGCGGCCGTGCACTTGGCATTTTTCAGGCCATTTTTGGCCCTAAAATATGGAGTGGCCGTGTCTTGAAGAAGGAGCGCCCGTGTCATCAGGCGGAGCGGCCGTGCGGCTTATTTAGGAGCGGCCGTGCAAGGTGTCAAGACTTAAATTCAAAGCGGCGCCAAGGGTCACACGGCCGTGCAACTTCCTTGACACGGCCGTGCAAAACGTGGATGGCGACGTAAAGGCACCTTTTGGTTGCACCCGATTGAAGAGTTCCCTCCTTTTTATAAATAGGACCCTAGAGATCAGTCTTAGACACGAATCATTAGAGAGAAATACGATATTTGATAGATAGAAAACACAAAATACTTGTGATAACAATTTCCAAGGAGATTTGAAGATCAAGTCATTACTTTGTTCTTAAAGTTACTTTGGAAGAAGATCAATAAAAGTGAAGCATTATTTCCAGCATTTGTCCATCATAAGTCTCTCTTACTCAATCTCTTATTTTAATTGCTTTTATATTATAAATGGCTTGTGAGTAATCCCCCATATTCTTGGGGTTGGAAACTCAAAAACATGCTTATTCATCATCTAAAAAATGATTAGTCTTGTCTTCTTTCTTCATCTAAAACAATTTCTTTATATTATTCTCTAAATGCCTTACTTATTGGCGATATCCAATTTGTATGATTCGATCAATTGAGAGAAGTACCTAGCGGAGAATCTCAATTGACGGAACCATATAAAGAAACTAGGTTCATTGATCACGAGAGTAGTTCAATGGCCTAGGGATGTTCTTTTAATGGAAAGTATGTTGAACTTCCGTCCTTAATGGATTCTTACTAATTATGGTCAGCTAGAGATAAGCCGGAATGCCCGTTTGTGACAGGGCGGGGTCAAACATAAACGGATTTCTCAAACAGTTAGGACATAATTAGTGAAGAATACAAACGCTATTGTCCTAGCCCGAAATAGCGTAGGCCTAACATACCATCCTTGCTTTTTATGAAAACCTTTTATTTCTAAGACAATGACAATTTGATGAATAAGATTATGTGTATGATTTCCAATCCCGAGAATGCTTTGTTTTATAAGAATTCAATTAAAGTATTTTCTGTCTATGCTCTCTCTATTATTCTAAAAACAAATTTTATCTACCCCCCAATCCTTTTTATATTTTCTAAAGACAAAAATATCCCTTAAGTAAACCCTGTCTCTGTGGGATCGACTCGTACTTGCACCCGCTATATTACAATAGCCCGTGCGCTTGCGGATATAAAATAAACCGTTAGGTTTCGACCGAACAAGTTTTTGGCGCCGTTGCCGGGGACAACGGTTTACTTTTTATTTTTGTCTTTACTACAAAATTTTTTTGTTTTTTTTATTTTATTTTTACTATTTTGCTTTCTTGTCCTATAATCTGTTACGTTTAATTTTTTTTTCTTCAAGTGTTTTTCTTGTAGTTTATGAAACGGTCTCGGACATTCGTTGACAACTTTGATCCGGAACCCGAAAGAAGCTTTCACGAAAGATTAAGAAGATTTAGAGAAACTCTACAAAAACACATGGACGGAGAACCGCAAACACCCGCTAGGACCCTACGGGACTTTGTTAATCCAAGTACCCCGGGAACTAGATCCCCTATTGTTGTGCCGAATGCCGAAGCGGCACACTTTGAGATAAAGCCGCGACTTTTGCTTATGGTTATGAATAACCAATATAGCGGCACTGCTTTCGAAGATCCTCATCTCCACATCCAAACATTCTTGGAATCTTGTGATACCACACGTATTCGTAATGTTACCCCTAAGCAATTCGGATGCGCCTTTTCCTTTTTCTCTAAGGGATAAGGCGAAACAGTGGTTAATTTCGGTCCCACCCAACTCTTTTTACAACTTGGGACCAAATTGAAGCAAAGCATTCCTTGGACGTTTCTTTCCTCCGAGCAAGGCTGCTCAAATTCGGACGAAGATTACAAATTTTAGCCAAACAGAAGCGAATCACCAGTATGACGCTTGGGAGCGATTCAAAGAGCTCCTAAGGATGTGCCCTCACCACGGGCTTGAAAAGTGGTTAATTGTGCATACTTTCTACAATGGTCTCACACATAGAACAAGGGAGACAATTGATGCCGCCGGGAGGTGCACTAATGAATAAGACGGTGGACGAAGCATATGACTTGATAGAGAACATAGCCCTGAATCACTATCAATGGTTCAATGAGAGGGAACAACCGCGAGGGATTCCGTAAGTACAATATTGATGTCATTACTACCTTGTCTTCTAAAGTTGATATGCTTCTTAAAAAGTTTGAAAACTTGAATGTAAATCCCGTGGCCAACATTAATGTTGTTTGTGAACTATGTGGGTCAAACTCACATAGTACAGAATGTTGTGAATTGCTTGACACTACTTCTAGTGTTCAAGTAAACTTTGTTAATTCTTATAGGGAAAATGGTGGTATGTATTCAAACACATACAATCCCGAGTGGAGAAATCACCCTAATTTTTCCTATAAGAATAACAATATTTTAAACCCACAACCTTCTACACAACCACCGAGATTTACACAAAAGAATTTCAATGGCAATTCTAGTGCTTTCCCTCCCCCTAAGTCTAAATTGGATCTTATCATGGATTTTATGATTGAAAGTAAGAATGAGCAAGAAAAGACCAATAATGAGTTAAGGGAATCCATAAAGTCGTTGAATGCTAGGTTTGATAATTTAGCCGCCCACAATAGAATGCTTGAAAATCAACAAGCTCAACAAGTCGGCACCTCGCATAGACCACAAGGGAGTTTTCCCGGTCAATCGCAAAGGCCCGATGAGCATGTTAGTGCGGTAGAAACTAGGAGTGGAAAAGAATTGTAGATCCCCTTCCTAAGAAAAATATCAAACCGAGTAAGGAGAACATTAGTCCAACCCCACCGCTGGTTGAGACTAATGAAGATGTTGAAAATGGGACAGAATCCCCTAAGATTTCTAGAAATTTTGACCCTCCAATACCATACCCCCAAAGGTTGGTAAGAGCCAAACTTGATAAACAATTTGCAAAATTTTTAGAAGTCTTAAAGTCTATTTACATCAACATACCTTTTACCGATGCCCTTCAACAAATGCCGTCCTATGCTAAGTTCTTAAAGGATATTCTTGCAAATAAGAGGAAACTTGAGGAGCATAAGACTGTCGCTTTGACGGAAGAAGTAAGTGCCATTTTACAAAGAGAACTTCCTCCTAAATTAAAAGATCCCGGCACTTTCTCTATTCCTTGCAAAATAGGTAAATATAATGTTGATAATGCTTTGTTAGATCTTGGGGCAAGTGTGAGCCTCATTCCGTTTTCGATAGGTAAGAAACTAGGTGTGGGGGAAATGAAACCCACCACTATTTCTCTCCAACTTGCTGACCGTTCCATTAAATACCCGATGGGTATTATGGAAGATGTCCCTTGCCAAATCGGGAAATTGATCATCCCGGTCGACTTTGTAGTCCTTGAGATGGAGGAAGATCACCAAATTCCAATTATTCTAGGAAGACCTTTTCTTGCCACCGCTGGTGCAGTAATAGATGTAAGGAATGGCACTCTTTCTCTAAACATTGGAAATAAGAAAGTCGAATTTAAAGACTTAAATCTCAAGAAACCGTGCCATGAAATCAACACTCCACGAGAATGATAGCAAAAAGGGTAAAAAATTGCAAGCCAAGGACTCAAAAATAATAATTAAAAAACCCTTAGATCATAGAGGTGAAAAAAATGTGCACCCTGAAAAGCCTAATAAAATTGAAAAATCAAAGGGTAGGGGGCCTAAGAAAAAAGGCACACGGGATGTCGTATGTGCATCAATCATAAGAGCTCAATCACGCCAAAGGGAAAGGAATGGCGAGTTGTTAAGGATAAGAGACCATTACAATACCACTCACCGTCCATTGTCACTGATAGAAAGGGGTCGAGCTTATGACCTTAAACAAGCATCATCGGAATAGTAAACCGATGGATTATATTACTGTTTATCATAATTTTGTTTACCACCACATGCTTATCTCTTTACTCTTTGTCCTTGAAACATTGAGGACAATGTTCACTTCAAGTGTGGGGGGGTATTTATCTATTTGCTTTCTAGTTTTAATTTACTTGCTTTCTAGTGTAATTTTTTCTTTTTAACTTAGTTGCATTTTCATTTATGCATGTATAATAGTATATAAAAAAATATATAAAAATTCCTATGATGATCCATATCATTATTTCTTATGCTTGCCAATTGTCCTAGAATAATGCCTATTTATCTTTCCTCTCATATTTTCTATACACTTAGAAATCTATAAAAAGGAAAAGTATAAGGGATCTTTTTAGGAAATAATTGAAAGCCTCATAAGTTGGTATAGCACAATATAGAATCTCATCAAGGAAAATGCATTTGATTAGAAAGGAATTCTTTTATGCTTGGTTATATATGCAAATTTTGAATATATTCTTTTAAGATTGTACATTTTTTATCTTTATTAGATATTTATTCCCTTTTTAGAAGCACCTTTTTGTTTGCATCCCTTGAATCACACCCTTTCATAAATTCCATCCTTCCATTTTCAAATCAAGTCAAAGAAAAACACTTTTATCTTATTAATAAAAGAGTGACAATGGTCACCAAAAGCAAAAAGAAAATTATCTCCTAAGTAACTCGGGGCACGGCGTTCGCTGCGACGATGCTTCCTTGCCAAAACGGGAATAATATCCAAAAGTATTCTTGATCTAAGTATTAGGAACATGGGGCTCGCAACCACAATGTCTCCTACTTGAAAGGATCAAGAATAACTTAGGTCTTTTGCAAAAATATAACACGTACAAAAATAAAGATAAATTTGTTTTACTTTGACGAGATTTTTCCACTACCATCACCCATTCTTCACCCTTGTGATTCAAGAATGTAATGCAATTCTTCGGAACTTCTAAATTGTGAATAAATGTCTATACCTTTTCTTGTACATCTTAAAGAAATAAAATTCATCTTTTCTAAAAAATCACTCTAAAAAGTGATGGCTTTTTTCTACCAAGAAAATTCTTCCTTCTAGCATGCTTTACTTGATCAAAATTCTATATATGCTATACTAGGTTATTGTCTTGCATTTTATCTCTTTAAAATATCCCTAAAATACTTCTTCCCAAAATAAAATTTTTAAAGATATTCAAAATATGATTGGATAGATAAAAGGCATTTTCTACAAAGCATTCAAGGGCTTGCTACTTTATTTCTGAGGGATCAATCATAATTTTTCTCCCTCCCCATATTTTATTATAAGTTTGCTTGGGGACAAGCAAAGGTTTAAGTGTGGGGGAATTTGATAAGTGACTATTATATAGTCATTTATCCTTATTTTTATATACTTTTTATGGCATAAAACATCATTTTTCATTTCATTTCTTATACTTTTTAGTTTCTTTTCCTTATTTTCTAGATTTTACGCTTTTGGTATATTTCTTGCCTTTTTAGACAGGTTTTAGGTTCATTTTTATCAAAAGGATACTTGGACACTTCAAGGCAAAAGACATGGGAGAGCACCAACCAAATCAAGCACACAAAGTTAAAATTCGAACGGAGCGGCCGTGCGGTGAGATGGAGCGGCCGCACTTGGCATTTTTCGAGCCATTTTTGGCCCTAAAATATGGAGTGGCCGTGTCTTGAAGAAGGAGCGCCCGTGTCATCGAGGCGGAGCGGCCGTGCGGCTTATTTAGGAGCGGCCGTGCAAGGTGTCAAGACTTAAATTCAAAGCGGCGCCAAGGGTCACACGGCGGGTGCAACTTCCTTGACACGGCCGTGCAAAACGTGATCGCGACGTAAAGGCACCTTTTGGTTGCACCAGATTGAAGAGTTCCCTCCTTTTTATAAATAGGACCCTAGAGATCAGTCTTAGACACGAATCATTAGAGAGAAATACTGATATTTGATAGATAGAAAACACAAAATACTTGTGATAATAATTTCCAAGGAGATTTGAAGATCAAGTCATTACTTTGTTCTTAAAGTTACTTTGGAAGAAGATCAATAAAAGTGAAGCATTATTTCCAGCATTTGTCCATCATAAGTCTCTCTTACTCAATCTCTTATTTTAATTGCTTTTATATTATAAATGGCTTGTGAGTAATCCCCCATATTCTTGGGGTTGGAAACTCAAAAACATGCTTATTCATCATCTAAAAAATGATTAGTCTTGTCTTCTTTCTTCATCTAAAACAATTTCTTTATATTATTCTCTAAATGCCTTACTTATTGGCGATATCCAATTTGTATGATTCGATCAATTGAGAGAAGTACCTAGCGGAGAATCTCAATTGACGGAACCATATAAAGAAACTAGGTTCATTGATCACGAGAGTAGTTCAATGGCCTAGGGATGTTCTTTTAATGGAAAGTATGTTGAACTTCCGTCCTTAATGGATTCTTACTAATTATGGTCGGCTAGAGATAAGCCGGAATGCCCGTTTGTGACGGGCGGGGTCAAACATAAACGGATTTCTCAAACAGTTAGAACATAATTAGTGAAGAATACAAACGCTATTGTCCTAGCCCGAAATAGCGTAGGCCTAACATACCATCCTTGCTTTTTATGAAAACCTTTTATTTCTAAGACAATGACAATTTGATGAATAAGATTATGTGTATGATTTCCAATCCCGAGAATGCTTTGTTTTATAAGAATTCAATTAAAGTATTTTCTGTCTATGCTCTCTCTATTATTCTAAAAACAAATTTTATCTACCCCCCAATCCTTTTTATATTTTCTAAAGACAAAAATATCCCTTAAGTAAACCCTGTCTCTGTGGGATCGACTCGTACTTGCACCCGCTATATTACAATAGCCCGTGCGCTTGCGGATATAAAATAAACCGTTAGGTTTCGACCGAACAACGGGTACAGACACCCTCCTCCTCGAGGAATCCCCACGGACATATGTAAAATCCGACCCAGGCATCGAAACCTCTGAGGGACCCTGCGGACCAGCCTCCCTCTCCCTCGCCAACACCTGTGGCATCCTCAACTTCCTCCTCACGAAGGCCCCATACTCCTCTCGATACAAAACAAACTCATGGGCACTCACGCCGCCCAAATACCTCTCAAACTCCAGTACGTCCATATCACGGGAATCCATCATCCCGAAAGGCGGGTCCCTCGGAGCCAAGGGGAGCATACCCGGGCCATGCTGCCAAAAGACCCTCTCGCCCAAGTACATAACATCGCAGGTCAGGCCCCGCAGCATCTTCCTCTGCGCCATCACCACAGGAGCCCCCTCGAACTCATCAGCCTCGTATCGAGCCCAGGGGTACAGAATGAACTCCTTCGGGCTATCTCTCCCCAAATGTGTCTGCACCTCCCCGTAGGTAATGGTGAGCTTCCCCCTGCTGGTCCTCCTCCTCCTTGCCGGGCGGGCCCAGCCTAACATAGCAGGATAGGCCGCTATGGCCCTAGGATCTCTATCCCACGGGAAACACTGAAAGATCTCGTAAAACCACACATGCGACAAAAGCAGAAAAGGCTCAGTGCAAAAGAAAACGGAGAAAATGACAGGTTGCTAATCAAAAACAGCAATAAACTCATACCTCCAAAGCAAAATCAAAACAAGCCAAGGAACTGGCCCTCCTTTGAAGGAAAGCCCGGTGATAGCAGCAAAATCTGTGGGCGTCACTGTCACCTCACCCCAGCTCAGATGGAAGGTGTGGGTGGTATCCCACCAATACTCAGATAGGCCCAGGAAGATACTCTTTTTCTTCCTCGTGTCAGAGATCCCGGCCAAGTTCTCCACGAACACGCCCAGGCCAGAAGCATAGACCAGCCTCCTAGGGCTCGGCCCGCCATCCACAGAGATATTCGGCATCTGCTGCCACAACTCAACTACAGCCTCGAGCGATCCCCGAGTCTTCATCTTTTTGGCTTTCCCAGCCAAAAGCCCCTCATCCTGCAGGTAAACACAGCAAAGGTACGTCAGTCATAGTACTTAATACCAAAGCATAAAAAAAAAAGTTTGTCACCAAACATGACACACATTGCACATACTTTTCACATGAAACCCGTCACAAAACACGGCATGCAGTCTTTCCAGCCTCAATCAACGTCCTGTTCTTTCATTCCACAACCCCATTTTGTTGTGGAACACCAGCAGTCGAGAAATTGTGATCAATCCCATGGTCATCACAATACAGAGCAACACCGTTGTTCTTGAATTCTGTTCCATTATCTGATCGAACACTAACGATGTCATCTTCTTTTTGAGTCTGGAGCCGTCTAAAGAGAGAGGTTAAGATGTCATAGAAATCGTCCTTAGTGATCATCATCTCAACCCATGTATATCTTGAATAATCATCCACCACCACTAAAGTATATCTATTTCCTCCAATGCTGGCAGTGCTGAAGGGTCCAAACAAATCTATGTGAAGCAGTTATAAGCATCTTGCAGTTGAGGGCGCGGTCTTGCTGGTGAAAGACGACGCGGTTTGCTTACCAAGTTGACATGTACTGCATTTCTCTGGATGGTGGTCAACCACTTTGGGTAAACCACGAATGAGGTTTTCCCTTCCAATCTTTGCTAGATACTTGAAGTTCATGTGGCTCAACCGCTTGTGCCATAGCCAACTATTCTCGCTCACATTTTTAGCTACAAAACAGAGATTAGTAATACTACATGCAGAATTAAGATCAATAATGTAAATATTACTCTTACGAATCCATGTGAGTAGGGTGACTCTGGAAATGCTATCTTTGATAAAGCAATTTGAAGAAGTGAAGTTGCAAAGCATTCCTTTGTCACAAAATTGAGAAATTGAAAAGAGGTTGTGCTTGAGTCCTTCAACAAGATAAACCTTCTCAATGGTTAGGTTTCCTCTCCTTATCACACCATACCCAATGGTTTTGCCTTTGTTGTTGTTACCAAAGGTTACAGATGGACCACTTGCTTCAATGACATCTTCTAGTAATGATCTATCTCCAGTCATATGTCTTGAGCAGCCACTGTCAAGATACCATTCATTATCCTTGGAGTGACCAGCCATTAAGCAGAGGACCTGAAAGATAAACATTTAAAATGAGGTCCCCTTTTATTCCTTGGGTCCTGAGGTTAGCAACCTTTAACGACCCACACCTGTTTGACAGAAGGAGGTTTACTCTTCTTGGCATTGGGTGTGAACCGCAAAAGGCATTCTGCAGCCTTGTGACCTAAATCATCACACATAGAACATTTATGATAGCTATGAGCTTCATGAGGTTTTACTAACTTCTTACTTTTCTTAGGAGTTGCATGCGGTTTGGGAAATGCGGTTTTAGCCTTGACAAAGGTAGGTATCTTTGGTTTGATCACAGTTTTTCTAGGAACGCTCCCCTTGCTTTTGAAGGCAGGAGGTGCGGTCAAAGAAGAAGGGAGGTCAGCCTTGCAGTTGGCAGGCACCACCTACTCCACCAGATGCGGTTGAAGTAGAGGTGCGGTCGACTGCATAAGAAACCTCCTCTGCATTTTCACTCTCAGAATCTTTTCCTTTCGTCTGAGAATTTTTCACAAACTGTTTCTTTGGGTAGACATAATGGAAGTTAAGTGGAGCCTTTTGTTCCTGTCCTTTACCCTTAGAAACAGCACGCTTCTCCTTAGGAATTTCTTTAGTTAGTTTAGAAATTTCCTCATACTTTTCACCACAGGATGCACACTTCTCCTTTTCACCTGTTTGAAATCCCAGACCTTCTTTAACACTGGTCGATTGGGAATCTATAATTTGATCCAAGGTGACTTGTGACTTAGTCCACCCATCAATGACCTTTTGGAGGTCGAGATTCTAGGCAACCAAATCATCATTCCTAAGTTAAAGTGCAGCAACCTTAGTTTCTAGGATGCGGTTTTGATCAGCAAGAGGAGACATACTTTTGATTTGGTCCTTAAGATTGGAAATTTCAGACCTCATCACAGTTTTCTCCGTCTTGTACTGAGAAATTTCCTCATGAGCTAAAGCTAAAGCTTTCTTAACATTTTGAAATTTTTGGATCACCATTTAGCTTCCTTGAACATCCTTTCTTGTTCCATGGGAGAAACTTCTTCCACCACCTTTTTCAAAATTTTCTTCTTTGGAATTACTTTTGAAGGTGGAGCATTTGTAGGGGGAAAATGGGACATGAATATGAACAATTCCCTATTTTAATGTTGGGAGTAAGTTTCACATCATCATCCAATTTAAATTTGGAAATCATTATAGGAGCCTCTTCATCCTCCATATCTAGCGACTCGATTGACTCAGTATCTGAATCATCGGAAGCATATGCAACTAAGCAGAGATTAACCTCTTCGATTTCATCATCACTTTCATCATCAGAATCTGTTTCAATAGAGGTAGCTAACTCCTTTGAGTTCTCTTCCTCTTCAGCAACCATTCCCTTTCGACGAGAAAATTTCGCAGGAGAGGTTTCTTTTTCATGTATTCAAATCTTGGCTGTGGACACTCAGATGCAAAGTGACCAGGTTTCCTACAGTTGTAGCAAACTAGATCACCCTTTTTCTTTGTATCTGCAGCCTTGGAAAAAGTTGTTGGAGGTTTGCCTTTAGAAAATGATTCTGTGAAGGGTTTTGAGGATTTTCTAAATTTTTGAAATCTTTTCACAAATATGGCAAAATCATCATCATCCATTTCGATGAGTGATGAGGTTGATATGAAAGAATCAGTGTTTTGGTTAGATGTGGTTGGTTTCTCCTCATGTTCCACGACGGACATAGAAAGTGATTTGGTTTTCCCTTCAATTTCTTCAATGTGATTTAATTTAAGCTCATAAACTCTAATATTTGCATACAAGTTACTTAACGACCAAGTATTCAAAACTTTGGAGTCTTCTAGAGATGTGGCTTTATTGACCCATCTCGAACCTAAAGCAGCTAGGAAAGTCATATTGATTTCCTTATCAGTTAAAGTTTTGCCAAGAGATCTACATGCATTAACTACCTCAACATAGCGAACGTAAGTCTGACGCAAGGTTTCGTTGGATTTTCTGTTGAAGTTGTTGTACAATCTTTCAATAGCATATAATTTGTTCTCCTTGCAATCATCATCACCCTCGAGGTAGCTCTCTATGGCATCCCACATCTGCTTTGCGGTTTTTGAGTACATCACCTTTTGAAAGGTTGATACAGGTAGGGTTCCAGTAATGATGTGCCTTGCTTTACTGTCTAAGGCAGCTAATCTTTTCTCTTCATCAGACCACTCAGATTTAGGCTTCTGGACTTCTGGAGTTTATGCACTGGTGGTTGGATTGGTATTGGCCTTTATGTGAACAAACGGGCCATTAGTCAAGCATTCCACCAGCATCTCATCAATAGTCTCCAAATGAATAAGCATTCGGACTTTCCAGATGTCGAAGTGGTCTTCGTCCAAAAAAGGAACGTGTGAATAGTTAACAGTTGTCATGGTTTTTGAGTTTGCCATTTTGAATCGGCACACAAGCTGTTAAGCTTGAAAAATAGTGGTTTTATAAATGTGTTTGCTCTGATACCACTTGTTGGTCCCAAAGGTGGCAACAAGGGTGAAAAATAGCTAGAGGGGAGGGGGGTGAATAGCTGTTACAAATTTTTCGCCCTCTTTTAAAAACTCAACCTCTTGGCTTACAAAACCGCTTGCAGTTAATAAGAAACTGCAAGTAGAGTTGCAAAATGCACAGCGGAATATTTAAGTTATAAAGCGGTTTTAGAGGTGCGGTTTTGAAGTGCGGTTCTCAGTGCGGTTATAAACTGAAAAGTGAGGTTTGACAAAGTTAACTCCAAACATAATTCTCAATAATGGAAAACTGTAAATAAGACCAAACAGAGATAAAATGAATAATTAATAAGCACATTAAATATTAAATGTAGAAATGTAAGAACACAATATTTGGAGTGGTTCAATCGTTAAACGATCTACGTACACTACCAAGATGGTTAGTCTTGGATTTTCTAAGAGTGATTTTATTATTGAGTATGAGAGATTACAAATTACAAATATCAATACTCAGATCTAAAATCTATTCTATGAAGATCAAATCATAGACTATAACCGGTGTATCTCAAATGAATAATCTATGAGATTAAACAAGTGAGGTGTGTGTGTATATACAAGATCAAGGCTCTTTAGATCTATGAGATGTAGAGCACAATAATTCTTATGTGTATAAGGCTTAATTTCTGGGCAGGGATATTTTCTTGAAGTAGGAAGATGAAGATTCAAAGGACTGGAAATTATAGGGCAGAGCTTCAACTTCGTATAAACACACAACACTTTCAATTTTTCAAGAAATCTTCAAGTGATAAAGATTAGGGGTATTTATACCCAAGCACCAAGGAACTAGCTGTTGGACACAGCTGTAGCAAGTACTGTGTGCTTTCTGATTGGTCCACAAATTCACCTTTTGTCCCTTGTTCAGAACTTGCAGTCAAAGCTGATCAGACTTCAGCTGCAGTTAAGGAGAGAAGGACACCTGTCACCTTTTCAAGATCCTTGCAGATCCTTTCTGGTACTTAGTCACATGACAAGATTTGGTGTTTGACTTTTGTCATTGCTGACGTGGATTCCAACAGTCAAGTGTGGTTCACTTCAAGTCTTCAATCATTGGAACGGTCTGGTGAGAAGCGGTTGAGCATGTGCGGTTTCACCTGTGGAAGTTTCATCAGTGCGGTCAAGATATTGGAGCTGCATTGCAAATGCGGTTCACTTCAAGGCGGTTGCACTGAGTTAGTCAGGGAGCGGTTTCAGACAAAGGAATTTTTCACAGCAATTGCATAAAGCGGTTTGCAAGTGAGGTTTTGATGGTGTGGTCTAAAACTACTTTGAATTGCAACCTCATATCCAATGAGTCTTGTGCCAGTCTTCAAGCCTAATTAAAACCTATTCTATAAAATGGACTTAGCTAAAAAATTGAAGTCTAAGCTTCATTACATAGGGTCCTAAAGTCCTTAAAATAGAGAGGAGGTTATGGTATCAATCAAATCTTAAGTTAATCTAGGAGGGTTAAAGTATGCATACCCAACACAAGGCATTGATGCATGGACTTGGATAACAAGCACACGGTTGCTATAATTGAGGAAGGTGGGCGCTTGAATTGAGGAACATACCAAGTACTTCCCCACTCTCTCTGAACGTCCAAGACAGCCCCAAGGCTGATTATTTGAGTAGCCTTCAAGTAATTGAAGACTATAAATATGCTTGGAAGGATTCATTTGAAGACATGCCAAGATTTGCCAATTATACACACATTTGAAGCATATAGAGATAGAGTTCTTTGTTTGGTTCGTTTCATCCATCCTCCCTTGTAATTTCGCACTTGATTACATTGGTATCAAGTTGTGTGTTGGCTAGGATTGGATTCCATTCTTTATCTCTTGTTCCATAGAGCTTACCTTGTATTAGTCTTAGGGAACATTTCGGCTTTGTGTAATTCTTTTTATAAAGTGATAAATTCTTGCCTAAGAGGCATCCTCAAGTTATCTTATTTATATAACTTGAGAAAAACAATTTTGGTGTTATTATTCCGCTGCAATCTCTTTTCTAAAATTGTTTTTATTTTTGAAGTGTGTGTGTGCTATCCCAAGTGCTATCATTGGTGTTGTTATCACCATGGATATCACTTGTGATTCTGGCCGTGACAATTTCAAGGTTGAACAAACTTGTTTGTTCTATTTTGCATTATTTCCTATTACGAGACTTATATGCTGTTTCCTTCGGTGCATACGTGTTCCCTCTATTGTATATCATGTATGAATCCTTTGAGCAAAACATTATATGTAGCTGATGTTTGAAATTAGAATAATCTTGATGACATATGGAAATCAATGCGATTCGTTGAACGGGTAAGCTGAATAATTTATGTAGGATTGTTGAATGTTATTGCTTAGTTTGATGCTTATATGCAATCTGAATCTGTTGAGTATACTATGAATAAATTTCTCATGAATACACTGCATTTGTGCTGATAATGAGTATTCATATTGCTCGATGTAGGGACTTACTCAAGCTCAAAATTTAAGGGATTTCCTTGCTGAAGCAAAATCTGATATTGTGGTGAAGGTGGCCAAGCTTTCTATTTATCATTCTCACCTATTACTAATTTTTATAGACTCTTATCTAAAGTGTTTTTGTAATTTTAATATGTCTTTTACATAAATAGGTAAGGAGGAACGTTTGGAGTTTGGACAGATTTGTGATTTGGACCGCGGTTTAGACCGCAGTTTGAACCGTTTAATGAAATCGCAGTTTGAGATCGAACCGGGGTGGTTTGGTTCGGTTCGGATTGAAATTTTCCATGATTGAGTTTGGTTTGATATTTCTCCAAACCGAGTACTAGCGGTTTGATCTCTAAATTTGTCCAAACCAAATCAAACCGAATCATTTACACCTCTAATAGAAAGTTTTGTAGTATCGTAATAAATTTATTCTAATAATTATGAATGTTTTAGTTGTTATAACATTAAATATGGGTCAAAATATGTTTATCCCCCTCATCTATACATCAAATCCATTTTACACCTTTGCACGAAATTCATTCCACTCTGATACCCAATGTTAAAATTATCCCACTTTGCCTTCTAGATACTAACGAATGTTAACAATTTAATATAATTGGTAATGTGCATATCACATGCAGGGTAATTACGTCCTTTATATTTTTTTAACTACACTGAGAAAATAGTTTTAAAAAAAACTCCACTAAAAATTAAATAATGTATTTTAAAAATAATAATAATTTAATTTCTTGTATACGAAAGAATTAGCAAATTAAAGAGGAAAGAATAAAATAACATATAAAGTAATTTTTTAATTGACATACGTCAAAAGAGTGGTTAAATTAAAGTAAAGGAAAGTTAAAAGTTAAAATGAGAATGATCAAACTATCCATCATGTGACATGCACATTACTAATTTTGTTAAATTTATAACGTTTATTAAAAATCTAGGAGCAAAGTGGAATAACTTTAACATTGAGAATCAAAGTAAGACAAATTTCATGCGGAGGTGCAAAATGAGATTTGTTATATAGTTGAGGGGTAAATGTATTTTGTCCTTAAATAGGTATTGATGTGGCGTCACATCGCATGTAGGGATGACAAATTTTTTAAATTCGTACCAATCGTATCGATTATAATTGGTACGTGAAAATCGATATACCGAAATGTTAGTACAATATCGTACCAGTTCTGTATAATTGGTTGGTACACGGTTTATAGATTTATTGTCGGTTGGTATATCGAGTATCAATTATAATTTTTTAAAATATAAATTCATATAAATAAGTATGTATTTATAAAAATATTATTTATTTTCCTTCTTAAAAGCAAATCCAATTAATCTCAAGTTAAATAGTATTCACCCTCCGTTTACTCCAATCTTTTTCCCTTTGAACATAAACACCGTTTTCATAAACTTTCATACATTATTTCTTCAAAAATCCATTTTCTATCATTCTCGTGATTTTTGAAACAATAACATGTTTGTCGCTCAAATTTCATTCACACATAAATCACACCGGTCAAACACTCTACAGGATTCAATCAATATCATAACCCTTTTTGCAAAAACTTACAAAATATATTCAACGCAAATTCAATTACTATTTAATATTGGTTGGTTATTATGACGTGATTTTATGCGTCATTTCTCATTTTATATAGAAAATTGAAGTATCACAAAATAAATGTTAAAAACTTGATTTACAAAATAAATGTTACACTTATTGAATTTTGATTCTACATTTGGTAAATACTAGTATCAATCGTACCAACTAAATTGGTATACCAACTTATTCGATTGGAATGATACATATTATTGTTTACCAAGTTAAACTTGACTGATAAATGGTATAGCAAAATATAATTGATATATCAAACAAGCCACCACTAGATACATGGCGCTCTAAATTTTTTTAAGCTCTTTTCAAATTTGCTCAATGTTAGGCTTTCGCCTTAATTTTTATATATATAGATTTTCGAACCTTTCCATATCTTCCTGAAATACTTCCAAAGCTTTACCACATTGGGTTTTGAATTTGAAAATTGAATACTCCCTCATTTCCATTATTATGGTTACTTTTGATCAAGTTGATTATATTTTGAATAATAATTTAAATAAATAATAATTATTTTAATGAAAATTCAAATATTAATATTGAAAATATTATGGATTGTGATACAAAAATAATTTTTAAATTTTTATTAGAATAATTAAATTTTATTTAAATTATTAATCAAAATATAATTAACCAAAGATAACCATAATAATGGAACAGAGGAAGAGGAAGTATCTATAGTATATATGGCAACCCCTCCGTGAACAGTACAATGAACAGTTTTATAAGCCAAATTTTCCATTTTGCCCTCACTAAGTTGTCTCTTTCCCATTTTTCCCTTAAAAAAAAGTTTTAATTTTTTTAAATTAAAAAAATAATTTTTTTATTTAAAAAAAAACATGTGTCCTTGGACACGGGCTTTTACTAGTGTATTAATAAAAATGAAATAGTATACTCCCTCTGTCCCGCTACAAACTGCACACTTTCTATTTTGGGCGTCCCATTACAAACTGCACACTTTCTAAAATGGTAAAGAATTTTTACTATTCCCTCCACTCATTCTCTCTCCTACATTATTTTAATACTCACAACACCATTATAATTTACTATTTCCTTCACTCATTCTCTCTCCTATTTTACTTTTACAATCACAACATTTATATCATTATTTTTTTCCTTAATCCCCGTGCAAACAGTAACTGTGAATCTTCTACCGGGACGGAGGGAGTATCTTCTTCTTCTTTCATTCTTTCATGGCCTATGAACCTATGGTCCATCATTGCCGCATTTCTTCCGCCAAACAGGATGTTGTTCTCTCTCCTAGGCCCCGTTTGTTTCCGGGAAAATGAGAGGAAAACGTTTTCCGGAAAACGTTTTCCCCATTTTTCGGTGTTTGGTAATTTTCCGGAAAACGTTTTTCCCATTTTCCCCGAAACATGTTTGTTTTTCGGAAAACGTTTTCCCCATTTTTCGATGTTTGGTAGTTTTCCGGAAAATGGAGAAAATATTTTTCGGAAAACATTTTCCGCCGTTTCTAAGGAAAACGTTTTCCGAATTTTTTCTAAGGAAGTTGTTTTCCGGAAAATGGTGTAAAAAAAGTGGATGGTAATATTTTAATAATAATAATAGTAATAATAATAATAATAATAATAATAATAATAATAATAATAATAATAATAATAATAATAATAATAATAATAATAATAATAATAATAATAAAATAATAATAATAATAAAAAAATAAAAAAATAATAAAAAAATAATAAAATAATAATAAAATAATAATAAAATAATAATAAAATAATAATAATAATAATTATAAAAATATTAAAAAAATAATAAAAAAATAATAATAATAAAAAAATAAAAAATAATAATAATAATAATAAAATAATAATAAAATAATAATAATAATAATAATAAATAAAATAATAATAATAAAATAATAATATAATAATAATAATAAAATAATAATAATAATATAATAATAATAATAATAATAAAATAATAATAAAAAAATAATAAAATAATAGTAATAATAATAATAATAATAATAATAATAATAATAATAATAATAATAATAATAATAATAATAATAATAATAATAATAATAATAATAATAATTTTTCGAAAAACATCTTCATTTTCCGGAAAACGTTTTTCCCATTTTCCTAAGGAAGTTGTTTTCCAGGAAAACATCTTCCTCATTTTTCGGAAAACGTTTTCCACATTTTCGGAAAACGTTTTCCTTTTCCGAAAAATATTTTTCAGGAAATCATTTTCCTAAGTCATTTTCCCGAAACAAACGGAGCCCTAATTTATACTCCCTCCGTCCCGCTATAAACCGCACGATTACTGTTTGCACGAGGATTAAGAAAAAAAAATAATGATATAAATGTTGTGAGTGTAAAAGTAAAATAGGAAAGAGAATGAGTGGAGGGAATAGTAAATTATAATGGTTGTGAGTATTAAAATAATGTAGGAGAGAGAATGAGTGGAGGGAATAGTAAAGATTCTTTGCCATTTTAGGAAGTGTGCAATTTGTAATGGGACGCCCAATGAGGAAAGTGTGCAATTTGTAGCGGGACGGAGGGAGTATATCTATATCTATAGTATAAATGAGGGAGGCCTTGTGAACAGTGGAGTGAACAGTTCCATTCGCTGAAATTCCCATTTTGCCCTCACTATTTTGTCTCTTTCTCATTTTGCCCTTAAAAAAAAAAATTTTTTAATTAAAAAAAAATTAAAAAAAAAACGTGGCCTTGAACACGGGCTTAGGCTAGTCTATAAATATATTAAAGCAAATTCGTTCTTAAATTTGGCAAGTTGAAGCCAAAAAATGTCACTACCAAGGGGATGAAAATGAAAATTGATTCAACACATGGTTTTAGCAAATAATTTTGAAACATGGGTGGAGAGAAAGTGGAAAAATCTATAGTATAAATGGAAACGGGGTGCTACAGTACAATGAACAGTACCAAGTGCCGAATTTTCCATTTTGCCCTCACTAAGTTGTTCCTTTCCCATTTTGCCCTTTAATTTTTTTTTTTAAATTAAAAAAAAAACGTGTCATCGGACACGGGCTTTTACTAGTGATATATACTACTCACACTTTTTGAAAACTTTTGAAAATGTGCAAAAAAAAAATTCTTTTTCATTAATTAATCAACACTAGGTGTCTAGACTAGGTTGCAATATTTGAACGTTTTCTAATTATTTCTTTATAAAATAATTGTTTAATGAGCTTTAAAATTTATTATTTTTAATTCAGAAAAATTGTAAAAAATATCTCATTTTTAGTCTAATAAACTCATTAAACAGTTATAATCTAAATATATATTCTTAAATTTTAGACTAAATTTATTGTTTTCTAATTATTAATTAATAACCCTTTTTTTTTGCATTTACGATAATTTTTAAATTTAGATGTGGATATTTAATTTATTTTATTCATTTTTAGTCTTAAATTTAAGAATATATATTTAAATTATAACTACTTTTCTTATGTTTTCCAGATAGATGATCATTAGTTAAACATTTTTTTTATTTTACTTTTGTCAAAAAAAAGAAGAAGACTTTATTTAAAAAAAAAATAAAAATTGAAGAATGTGGAGATAATAAAGGTGACTATAGGGAGGGCCGAGGGGGGGGATAAGGGAAGTTTTGGAGGCAAAAATTGTGTATTTTTTATTTAAAAAATAAATTCATTATGTTATATAGTAATTACTATTAATGCATGTTTGTAGGCTTATAGATCCGAATTATTAGGCTTAATAGTTGAAAATCTCATTTTGCTTAAAAAAAAAAAATACCGCTACTACTATAAATAATAATCCTTTTATTTTTCAAAAAAAAAAAGTATATGAATTTTTACTTTCAAAAAATAAATAAGAATGATTGAAAAAATAAAAGAAAAAAGTTCCTGATTTCAAATTTAAGCAAATAAGATGATTGAGATTTATTCATTTATTTATTTGTTTGAAGAAAGAAGATAATTTAATTGAGAAAAAAAGGTAAAGAGATAACTGCTCTTTTCAATAAAAGTCATACAACTAAAATGTTGACAAGTGTCTGCCTTAACTATTTTCTAATATTATCCTTCAAGAAATAAAAAACTATTTTCTAATATTATCAAAAGATTTTTCT
The DNA here is from genome assembly GCA_022495995.1 of Adenophora triphylla var. japonica. Taxonomy (NCBI): domain Eukaryota; kingdom Viridiplantae; phylum Streptophyta; class Magnoliopsida; order Asterales; family Campanulaceae; genus Adenophora; species Adenophora triphylla. The sequence goes on along the minus strand of JAFEMH010004025.1, from coordinate 15,501 downwards.
TCACATTTTTTTTAATAAAAAACTTCTTACTTTGAAAATTATAAATTTCATTAAACGAACTTATTTATGGAAATTGGCGAATTTCTAGGCTTAAAATTGGAAGCTACTTTTTTATTCTTTGAACTTAGCTACTTTGTTTTGTGATTTTTTTTTTAACGATTTTTAGCTACTTTGTTTAAAAAATAAAATTCTTTCGTTCCTAAATTTGACAAGTTGGAGCTCAAAAATGTCACTATAAAGGGGATGAAAATGGAAATTTATTCAACACATGCTTTTAGCAAATGGTTTTGGAACATGGGTGGAGAGAAAGTGGAAAAATGATCTATACTACTCACACTCTTTGAAAACTTTTGGAAATGTGCAATTTTTATTCTTTCTCATTAATTAATCAACACTAGGTGTCTAGACTAGGTTGCAATATTTGAATGTTTTCTAATTATTTCTTTAAAAAATAATTGTTTAATGAGCTTTAAAATTTATTGTTTTTAATTCAGAAAAATTGAAAAAAATACCTCATTTTTAGTCTAATAAACTCATTAAACAGTTATAATCTAAATATATATTCTTAAATTTTAGACTAAATTTATTATTTTCTAATTATTTTAATAACAATTTTTTTGTATTAACGATAATTTTTAAATTTAGATGTGGATATTTAATTTGTTTTTTTTCATTTTTAGTCTAAAATTTAAGAATATATATTTAGATTATAACTACTTTTCTTATGTTTTCGAGATAGATGATCATTAGTTAGACATTTTTTTAATTTTACTTTTGTCAAAAAAAGAAAAAGATTTTACTTAAAAAAAAAAATTGAAGAACGTGGAGATAATATAGGTGACTATAAGGAGGGCCGAGGGGGGGGGGTAGGGAAGTTTTGGAGTCAAAAATTGGGTACTTTTTATTTAAAAAATAAATTTATTATGTTATATAGTAATTACTATTAATGCATGTTTGTAGGCTTATAGATCCGAATTATTAGGCTTAATAGTTGAAAATCTCATTTTGCTTTAATAAAAATACCACTACTACTATAAATAATAATCCTTTCTTTTTTTTTAAAAAAAAAGTATATGAATTTTTACTTTCAAAAAATAAATATGAATGATTGAAAAAATAAAAGAGAAGTATTCATGATTTCAAATTTACGCAAATAAGATGATTGAGATTTATTTATTTATTTATTTGTTTGAAGCAAGAAGATATTTTAATTGAAAAAAAAAAGGTAAGGAGATAACTGTTCTTTTCAATAAAAGCCATACAACTAAAATGGTGATAAATGTCTGCTTTAACTGTTTTCCAATATTATCTTTCAAGAAATAAAAAACTATTTTCTAATATTATCAAAAGATTTTCCTTCACATTTTTTTAATCAAAACATTCTTACTTTGATAATTATAAATTTCATTAAACGAATTTATTTCTGCAAATTGGCAAATTTCTAGGCTTAAAATTGGAAGCTACTTTTTAATCTTTGTACTTAGCTACTTTATTTTGTGTTTTTTTTAACGATTTTTAGTTACTTTGTTTAAAAAATAAAATTCTTTCGTTCCTAAATTTGACAAGTTAGAGCCCAAAAATGATCATGCTTTTAGCAAATGGTTTTGGAACATGGGTGGAGAGAAAGTGGAAAAATGATATATACTACTCACACTCTTTGAAAACTTTTGAAAATGTGCAATTTTTTTTTTCTTTTTCATTAATTAATCAACACTAGGTGTCTAGACTAGGTTGCAATATTTGAACATTTTTTAATTATTTCTCTAAAAAATAATTGTTTAATGAGTTTTAAAATTTATTATTTTTTAATTCAGAAAAATTGAAAAAATACCTCATTTTTAGTTTAATAAACTCATTAAACAGTTATAATTTAAATATATATTCTTAAATTTTAGACTAAATTGATTGTTTTCTAATTATTAATTAATAACAGTTTTTTTGGTATTAACGATAATTTTTAAATTTAGATGTGGATATTTAATTTATTTTTTCATTTTTAGTCTAAAATTTAAGAATATATATTTAGATTATAACTACTTTTCTTATGTTTTCGAGATAGATGATCATTAGTTAGACATTTTTTTTAATTTTACTTTTGTCAAAAGAAGAAGAAGATTTTATTTTTAAAAAAAATTGAAAAATGTGGAGATAATATAAGTGCCTATAAGGAGGGCCGAGGGGGGGGGTAAGTGAAGTTTTGGAGGCAAAAATTGGGTACTTTTTATTTAAAAAATAAATTCATTATGTTATATAGTAATTACTAGTAATGCATGTTTGTAGGCTTATAGATTCGGATTATTAGGCTTAATAGTTGAAAATCTCATTTTTCTTTAAAAAAAAATACTGCTACTACTATAAATAATAATCTTTTCTTTTTTCAAAAAAAAAGTATATGGATTTTTACTTTCAAAAAATAAATATGAATGATTGAAAAAATAAAAGAAAAGTGTTCATGATTTCAAATTTAAGCAAATAAGATGATTGAGATTTATTCATTTATTTATTTGTTTGAAGCAAGAAGATAATTTAATTGATAAAAAAGGTAAGGAGATAACTGTTCTTTTCAATAAAAGTCATACAAGTAAAATGGTGATAAGTGCCTACTTTAACTGTTTTCTAATATTATCTTTCAAGAAATAAAAAACTATTTTCTAATATTATCAAAATATTTTCCTTCACATTTTTTTTAATCAAAACCTTCTTACTTTGAAAATTATAAATTTCATTAAACGAATTTATTTCTGGAAATTGGCGAATTTCTAGGCTTAAAATTGGAAGCTACTTTTTATTTTTTGAACTTAGCTACTTTGTTTTGTGTTTTTTTTTTAAACGATTTTTAGCTACTTTGTTTAAAAAATAAAATTCTTTATTAATTGATTATTATTTTTTAATTTATGATGACATATTTTTTTTTATAGAAATAGAGTATTCGTTTTTTTTATTTTGTAACTTCATTCAATGTTTTGTTATCATAAAATTAAATAAAATTTAAATATAGAATAATAATTTTTAAAATGGAGCATTAATTTTTTTAAATGGTTACTAATATAAATAATATTTTAAAGTAAAAATTGATCTTTTTAATGTGAAAATCGATAAACCAAGAAAACTAAATGGGGGATGGAGTCATGACTCTATTTTTTAGTTTATAGACATAATTTAGGGGTGATGGGCCGACTATGAGGAAGAAGTTAAATTCTCTTTGTGTTGAAAGTAAAAAGTATCATTAAATGTGAACATAATTTATTTGAAGCTGATTTGAGATTTTTGGGTGGTAGATTGAAAGTTGTCCACAAAATCTTGCTAACGAAATTAATTGACGATATTTATGATAGCGTCTATAATAGACTCAATACACTCTAATTAAAAACAATAATAAAATTATTATATTTACGATTTTGTAAGCAAATTTTTGTAATTATTTTATGTCCTTACTATTATCCAATTAGTATAGGGGAGAGAGAAAAAGGTTGGTTAAAAAGAAAGTGAAAAAATGTTTTAGAAAATTATAAAAGGTGATATGTGATTCTATTTTATAAGCTTCAATTTCTTCGAGCAAGTCTTTATTTTTACTCTCTCTATTTTAAAATAAATATAAAAATAAATTAGATTTTCTCTTAATTAAATAGCAAATTTGAAAAATTATTGAACATTCATTTTAGAGATTTAAAAAGGTTTGCATGCATGCTTTCGGAGAGAATAGCCTACTATGTGAATTTTCTTTATTTTTTATTGAAAGCGATCTTGAAAAGTATTGATTCGAGTAGAAGTGAAACAGTACTATTTGGTGGAAAAACTGTTGTTGGTGGAGATGATAGTTCTTCAAATGCTAAATCTACTACGAATGTTTTGTTTCAGGAAGTATTTCGAAATGTTTAAGTAGTTTTGGTCTTTCGATTTACTATTTCAGTACGTGCATGACTATATATAATCGTCGTGCATCGCACGAATTTACTGCTAGTAATATTTAAAAGCAGAGTTCTATTCTCATTGCACGTTAAGACACGTGAAATTATGACGTGCAAAGCCACATGCCACTAACTCATAGGATTAAGCAAATAAGTCTCATTTTAAGAATTTTTTTTAATATTAATTGTTATTCAAATTTAAACATATATCTAAAATTATTTGAAATTGAAAGTTAATCTAATTTAAGTATTGATTGATTCGGTTAGGTTATAAGGCGTAATCATATAATCTCTTTTCATTTAATGAAATAATTTGAAGACTAATTGTTATCTAAATTCAAGAAAAAATTTAAAATTATTTGAATTTGGAATTCTAAAATTTATCAATTTAATCGAGAGTAACTCTTGTAAAAAACTAGTTTTTCAAAATGTTATAAAAAACTAGTTTTCGTAGACATTCATCACTCTTATTAGTTAGACTTGGTGCTTTAAAACTAGTTTTTTTCTTATGTTACGAAAAAAACTAGTTTTTTTCAAGATTTTGGCCTTAATCGAAGAGATATAATATATAAATGAAACACAACCTTTAACCTTCTTCATTGTGTTCCTTTTTTTTTTCTCTCACATTGTTTCATCATCTTTTCACCATGAGCAACAACATAGAATCATGAGTTAATAGGTATTTGGCTTTAAAAAGAGTTGCATCCAGATGAGTAGATATTTTGATTTTATTGTACAAAAAATATCTTAGTAATTAGATTTGTAAAAATTGTTAGTATATAGATGTTTATGTAAATTTAGCTCATTCTTTCGTATAACAAAATATTTCTTCCAGGGCTAGGTTTCTTTCTTCTTCTGCTAGAATTTTCTTTGTATTTTTCGTAATTGATTAATGAGAATTACTTCATATGTTAATCAATTAATCAACTTTTGAAAATGTTATTACATAACTATTTCCCAAATGCTACTTGAACTTGAGCAGGAATATGAGAGTGTCTTTGTAGATTATGTTATTCAGTTATGATGATACAGGAAAACGTTCGGGTTCAGCTCTTGAAGTCCAGCAGATTATTGGACTGACTTGAGACCTGCACAACACCGAAAAGGAACCGTGAACTGCGTCGGGGCTTGTTCGGCAAGGCCCTCCGGCGTGAGAATCAGTTTGGGCTGGAGAAAGGTGATAAGGAAAACAGTGGTGTGTGTATACGTAGATAGGGAAAAATGCATTACCTTAGCCCAAGAAACTGTTCATATATTTATATAGTGGGTAAAGGAAACTAGGGTTTCCATCTAGACCGTTGCATGCGATTATTGCCAACCGTTAGATCGGCTTTGTCCCCCATGCATACACGTGGTGTCCTGGGATTGCTCCGTACGAACAAGGACACTGCTGTACCTGTCATGGACAGTGGTTTGCACAATAATGGAAAGTCAAACCTGCACGCCTTTTTGGTGCCACTACTAGTTACATGGGGACATGTCACAGAGCGGGCTGCCGATAGATTTGGCTTTATCCTTCGATGGCTTATTGAGCAAGCTTGACGAGAAGACGACCTGGAGCTGTACGTCCTGTAAGGTCGTCACTAAGCAGACAACTCGACGGGCGAGTGGATGGGCATGTTGCCCCATCTTTGGATGGGTTTGGTCGCTCGGTGTCGACAACGACCCTTCTTTACAAGGTGGGATATGATCCATGGGTGCGATGGCTCATCATTGGACGGGCTCGGTCGCTCAATGGCGACGACCGCCATCCATTGTTCGACGGGCCATGACCCAAATCTTCCGTTGTCCCTTTAACCTTGGGTTGACTCCTCGGGCATAGTCCCCTGGTGGGCTCGCTGGGCCCGTAACTCGGAGGAAACGACTTGGGCTTGGCCCATCACGAAATATTCCGTTCAGTGGCCCCCAACTCTTGGATCGTCTTGACGGATCGGGAGTTCGCGTCTTTAGGATTGCAAAACCCTAGCTCGTTGAAAGGCCATCAATTTGAAATTTGAAATTGGGGCGGTGACGTGACCCTTGATGACGTGGGCGACTAGGATGTCTTCATTAAATGACACGCATCCCATGATGGGACATTCTTCTCGGAAATGCCAACTGGTATTTAATACCCTTCATCATTACTCCGTTGAGTTTTCTAGGCAAAACCCTTCATATTCTCCACATATAAATATTTCCCTTCTCCTCCACTTCGAACTTTACGCATCCAAGATTCTAGAGAGCACCCAGCAAGGACAAGAGATTCCTAAGAACCAAAGACACAAACCAACTCCGGCGACCACAAAACCCCATTCCGGCGACACGAACGGTTCTGGCTTCTCCGTCTTTGCGAAAAGTGGTAGCTTGGATTAGGTATTTCTTCGATTTGCCACCGGAAAACTCATCTTCAAGCCCTCAAACAGGTAATTTCTTCAACTGTTCTTCGGTTTTCTGGGTTTATTGGGGTTTAAGAACTTGATTAATGGCCCCCAGATTTGTGAGTTTTGAGAGAGGGGTTCGGTTTGGATTTGGGCTTAATCAGAGGGTGTATAAATGTGCTAAGGGTATTTGGAGAGAAATTCCTTTGAGTGAATGTTCTTCAATTCTAGAAAAATTTGGTTTAGAAAATGAGGATTTGGGATTCCCAACTGATGAGGTTCTTGAGGAGTTTGAGGAAGATGACCCAAGGGTAACACCCTTCTGATCCATGAACGACCTTCCCAAGCATGTCCAAACTTATTACTCCTTGGCCCGTCGTGATTCACTTAGGAATTTTGTTTCAGGGGAATCTAGGTTGTCTTTAGGTAGATCGTCGCCTGTTGATCTTAGGACTGATTCCCTTGCTCTTTCCAATTGTTTTGTAGATATGGATCACGATGATCGCCCCCAACAACCAACTCTTGAAGTGAACGAGGCCAGATAAGCAATTTGGTGGACCCTTGGATAGCGATGCTTTTCATACCGGTACGACCTGGGCGCAATGAACGAGGCTTTGGTGACGGGGAAGAAGGGCCATGGGCCGTAACCAAAATCCAGACCAGGAAGAAAAACATTAAGGACCAAATGATTAATGCTGTTGGGTATGCATATTTTAACCGTCCTATTTTAGCTTAGATTTGATTGATACCATAACCTCCTGTCTATTTTAAGGACTTTAGGACCCTATGTAATGAAGCTTAGACTTCAATTTTTTAGCTAAGTCCATTTTATAGAATATGTTAAATTTAGGCTTGAAGACTGGCACAAGACTCATTGGATCTAAGGATACAGTTCAGAGTTTTAGACCACCTTGTCTAAACCGCCAAAGCAGAACCGCTCCAAGGAACCGCTTGGTGGAATATTGTTTGAAACCGCTCCATTGAACTCCTAAGTGCAAATAGCCTTTGAACCGCTTCATGCAACTGCATTGCAGTTTCATCTTGGAATTAGCACTTAAGGATCCTCCTCTGGTGAACCGCTCGCACTTGGAACCGCTTGCACACCAGAACCGCTTCAATGATTGGAGACTTGAAGTGAACCTCATTTGACCGTTGGAATCCACATCAGCAATATCAAATGTCAACCACCATATCTTGTCACGTGACTACTTTTCAGACAAGATCTGCAAGGATCTTGAAAAGGTGATAGATGTCCTAACCACCTTGATTGCAGCTGAGGTCTGATCAGCTTTACCTGCAACAACAGCTCCTAAGGACAAAAGTGGATATTGTGGACCAATGGGAAAGCATCAAGTACTGTCCTTAGAACAGCTGTGTCCAACAGCTATATCTTGGATGCTTGGGTATAAATACCCCTAATCTTCACCATTTGAAGATTGCTTTAGAAATTGCTTTGCTGTGAGTTCATAGAAGTGAAGCTCGCCGTAAATTCTAAGTCCTTTGAGTCTTCATCTTCAAACTTCAAGAAATATATCCCAGCCAAGAAATCAAACCTTAACACCATCAATAATCATTGTGCTCTCCATCTCAAAGATTTAAAGAGCCTTAATCTTGTTCTCACACACACACCTCACTTGTTTAATCACATAGATTAATCATTTGAGATACACTGGTTATAGTCTAGGATTTGTTCTTCATAGAAAAGATTTTAAATCTGAGTATTACTCATTGTACTTTGTAATCTCTCATACTCAATATAAAATCTCTCTTAGAAATCCAAGACTAACCATCTTGGTAGTGGACGTCGATCGTTTATCGATTGAACCACTCCAAATATTGTGTGTCTTACGTTTTTGCATTTATTTTCTTGTTCTTACTGATTATCTATCTTTATCTCTGTTTGATATTTATTGTAGTTATCCTTTATTGTGAAATTGTGTTTGGAGTTAACATTGTCAAACTTCACTTTCAGTTTTGTAACTGCTCAGAAAACTGCACCAAAACCGCTTTGCAAAACCGCCTATCCAAAAACCGCTTTGTAACTCAAATACTCTGCTTTGCATTTTACATCTCTACTTAGACGTGTCCATTTTATAAACCGAACCGGTCAACCGGGAGGTTGAAAACCGGTCAAAACCGAGTAAAACCGGTCAACGGCGGTTAACCGGAACCGGCTAACCGAAACCGGTAATTGGCCGGTTCGGTTAAGGTTGAGAATTTTGAAAAACCGGTCAACCGCCGGTTTTTGACTTGCTCGGCCGAGTCATATGAGGTGCTCGGCCGAGCAGAACCTTTCAGTGTGTTAATTTCCAATAACGGTCATGCTCGGCCGAGTCATATGAGTTGCTCGACCGAGCATAACGCCAGAACATGTTCCAACGGCTACTTTTTCAAAAACTAGCCGTTATTTCTAAAAACTAGCCGTTAATTTTTAACTTGGGCAGTCAAAAATTTAAAAAAAATGTTTTTTTTTTGCCTAATTTACTAACTATAAATATCACCTCCCTCCTCACATTTTATTTCCATATTATTTCTCTCTACTCTTTCTCTTCTACTCTCAAATATTCACATATACTCTCACCCTCATCCATTTGTGCGAAATTGCTTGAGATTTTTCTTGAATATGGTATTTTAAATAAAATATTTACTATTTCATTTGACAACTCAAGTGCTAATACGGCTAGTTTGCCCGATTTAATTACCGTTTGTCAACCCTCACTTGGGGGTAAGTTTTTTCATATTAGATGTTTATGTCATATAATTAATTTATGTGTTAGAGATGGTTTAGATGCATTAGAAACTCATGTTAAGCCAATTAGACGAGCTCTTCAATTTATTTCAAAAAAAAATTCTAATACAAAAAAATGGATAAGGTTTTTAAGAAGTAAAAGTGTGCCGGACAAATATTTTACTTACGATGTTCCAACTAGGTGGAATTCCACCTATAAAATGTTAAGCGATGGTTTTGCTTATAAAGATCTCCTAACGCAATTTTTTATGTCAATTGGCTATCATGAACCTCTATTTACTCATCATTGGAATGCATGCATTAATTTATGTGAATTGTTAAAGATTTTTAATACAAGTGAAAACTTGGAACATCAACTTTTACTTGGCGATTGGGTTAGAGCGGAAAAAAGGCAACAAGACATGCCTTATGATGAGGATCTATTGGATCCAAGATATCAATACGATGTCGAGGACTCCACGGAAAGTAGTGATGAATGAATGATGTTTTAGATTAATTTTTATTTTAATTAGATTAGTTTAGACTTTAGATTAGATTTATTTTTAATTAATTGTAATATTTAGGTTGAGATAAAGGCTCCTAAATGTCCCCCCTTATTTATAAAAGGGTAAGGTTGGTTGTCCCCCTCTTTGTAATTTTATTTTGATTAATAAAATTTAAGGGTACCATCCCTTTTTTCTTTTATATAGTTTTGTTTCTTTTAAAAAAAGTTAAGTTTTCTTTCTTTCAAAATTCATAACTTTTTTTATAAACCTTTTTTCAAAAAATGTATGTAGTAAACTTAAGTCTAAAATAGTCTTATTTATCCAAAAAAAAATTGAAAAAAATTAAAAGTTAACTTTTTTCAAAAAACCGTTAACTTTTATTTCTTAAAAAATTCATAACTTTTTTTTATAAACCTTTTTGCAAAAAATGTATGTAGTAAACTTAAGTTCAAAATTGTCTTATCTATCTAAAAAAAAATTGAAAAAAAATAAAATTAATATACTACATACAAAGTTAACGAAAACTGTTAAAAAATTAACTGAAAAATGATATGCTCGGCCGAGCACTACTATATGACTCCCGAGCAACCCTCAACCCCTAAACCTAAAGGGTTGCCTGGCCGAGCAACACCAAAGACCCCGGCAACCCTCAAAACCCTAAACCCTAAAAGGGTTGCTCGGCCGAGCAACACCAAGGACTCGGCCGAGCAGATCCAAACCATCAAACCGAAGGTTAACCGGATAACCGTTAAAACCGTGAACCGCCTAAACCGTAACCGGTTTAGCCGGTTAGGCGGTTCAGTTCCGGTTGGACTTTCCAAGGTTGAAAACCGGCTAACCGCCGGTTTAACAAACCGGCCACCTCTATCTCTACTTGCAGTATATTATTAACTGCAAGCAGTTTTGTAAGCTTAGAGGTTTAGTTTTAAAAAGAGGGCGAAAAATTTGAAACAACTATTCACCCCCCCCTCTAACTTTATTTTTACCCTTGTTGCCACCTTTGGGACCAACGAGTGGTATCAGAGCCAACACATTTATAAAATCACTGTTTTTCAAGCTTAACATCTTGTGTGCCGATTCAATATGGCAAACTCAAAAATGATGACAACTGTTAACTATTCACACATTCCAATTTTGGACGAAGACCACTTTGACATTTGGAAGTGCCGAATGCTTATTCATTTGGAAACAATTGATGAGATGCTGGTGGAGTGCGTAACCAATGGCCCGTTTGTTCCCATGAAGGCCAACACTGATGCAACCACCAATACAGAAACTCTAGAAGTCAAAAAGCCAATGAAGAGAAGAGATTAGCTGCCTTGGACAGCAAGGCTAGGCACATCATTTCTGGAACCCTCCCCGTTTCACCTCTTCAAAAAGTGATGTATCTCAAAACCGCAAAGCAGATGTGGGATGCCATAGAGAGCTACCTCGAAGGTGATGACGAATGCAAGGAAAACAAATTATATGCTGTTGAAAGATCCTACAACAACTTCAACAGGAAATCCAACGAAACCTTGCGTCAGACCTACGACCGCTATGTTGAGGTAGTTAATTCTTGTAGATCTCTTGGCAAAAATTTAACTGATAAGGAAATCTATATGACTTTCCTAGCTGCTTTAGGTTCTAGATGGGTAAATAAAGCAACCTCTCTAGAAGACTCCAAAGTTTTCAATACTTGGTCGTTAAGTAACTTGTATGCAAATCTTAGAGTCTATGAGCTTAAGTTAAATCATATTGAAGAGATTGAAGGGAAAACCAAATCGCTTTCCATGTTCGTCGTGGAACATGAGGAGAAATAATCCACATCCAATCAAACCACATATCCTTCCATATCAACCTCATCACTCATCGAGATGGATGATGATGATTTTGCCATGTTTGTGAAAAGATTTCAAAAATTTAGAAAATCCTCAAAACCTTTCACAAAGACATTTTCAAAAGGCAAACCTCCTACAACGTTTTCAAAGGCTGCAGATACAAAGAAAAAGAGTGATCTAGTTTGCTACAACTGTAGAAAACCTGGTCACTTTGCATCTGAGTGTCCACAGCCTAAATATGAATACATGAAAAAGAAAACCTCTCTTGCGAAATTTTCTCGTCGCAAGGGAATGATTGCTGAGGAGGAAGAGAATTCCAAGGAATTAGCAACTTGGATTGAAACAGACTCTGATGATGGAAGTGATGAAGAAACCGAAGAGGTTAATCTCTGCTTAATTGCAGATGCTTCCGATGAGTCAGATACTGAGTCAATCGAGTTGCTAGATATGGAGGAAGAAGAGTTTTCTGCAAAAATTCCAAATTTAAAATTGGATGATAATGTCAAACTTACTCCTAGCATTAAGATAGGAAATTGTTCGTATTCACATCCTATTTTTCAGCCTACAAATGCTCCACCTTCAAAAGCAATTCCAAAGAAGAAAATTTTGAAAAAGGTGGTGGAAGAGGTTTCTCCGTGGAACATGAAAGGATGTTCAAGGAAGCGTAGAAATGATGATCCACAAATTCTCCAATGTTAAGAAAGCTTTAAGTTTAGCTCATGATGAAATTTCTCGGTACAAGACGGAGAAAAGCGTAATGAGGTCTGAAATTTCAAATCTTAAGGACCAAATCAAAAGTATGACTCCTCTTCCGATCAAAACCGCACCCTTGAAACTAAGGTTGCTGCACTTCAACTTAGGAATGATGACCTGGTCACCCAAATCAACGATCTCCAAAAGATTATTGATGGGTGGCTCAAGTCAAAATCCACCATGGATCAAATTATAGATGCCCAAGTTCCCGCAGTGGAATTAAGGATGGTCTCGGGATTTGGATGCAAGTGAAGAGGAGAAGTGTGCATCCTGTTGTGAAAAGGATGAGGAAATTTTAAAACTAACTAAAGAAATTTCCTAAGGAGAAGCATGCTAATTCTAAGGGTAAAGGACAACAAAATTTTAAATATGTCTACCCAAAGAAACAATATGGGAAGAACTCTCAGATGAAAGCTATGGATTCTGAGAGTGTAGCTTCAGAGGAAATGGCTTATGGAGTTGGCCGCATCCCTGCTCCAACCGCTTCTAGTGGAACAGGGGGTGCTGGCAACTGCAAGGCTGACCGCCCTTCTTCTTCGACCGCTCCTCCTGCCTTCAAAAGCAAGAATTTCCTAGAAAATACGTGGTCAAACCAAAGCCAGTTCCCTTTGTTAAGGCTGAAACTGCTGCTCCCAAACTGCATGCAACTCCTAAGAAAAGTAAGGAGTTAGTAAAACCTCATGATGCTTGTAGCTTTTATAAATGCTCTGTGTGTGATGGTTTAGGTCACAAGGCTGCAGAATGCCTTTTGCGGTTCACATCCAAAGCCAGGAAGAGTAAACCTCCTTTCATCACAAAGCAGGTGTGGATCGTTAAAGGTTGCTAACTCAGGACCCAAGGAATAAAGGGGGACCTCGTTCTTAATGTTTACATTTCAGGTCCTCTCGCTTAATGGCCGGTCACTCCAAGGATAATGAATGGTATCTTGGCGGTGGAGCCGCTCAGAGACATATGACTGGAGATAGATCATTACTTGAAGATGTCATTGAAGCAAGTGGTCCGTCTGTAACCTTTGGTGACAACAACAAAGGCAAGACCATTGGGTATGGTGTAATAAGGAGAGGAAACCTAACCATTGAGAATATTTCTCTTGTTGAAGGACTCAAGCACAACCTCCTTTCAATTTCTCAATTCTGCGACAAAGGAATGCTTTGCAACTTCACGTCATCAAACTGCTTTATCAAAGATAGCATTTCCAGAGTCACCCTACTCACAGGGATTCGTAAGAGTAATATTTACATTATTGATCTAGATTCTGCATGTAGTATTACTAATCTCTGTTTTGTAGCTAAAAATGTGAGCGAAAATAGTTGGCTATGGCACAAGAGGTTAAGCCACTTGAACTTCAAGTATCTTGCAAAGATTGGTAGGGAAAACCTCGTTCGTGGTTTACCCAAAGTGGCTGACCACCATCCCGAGAAATGCAGTGCATGTCAACTTGGTAAGCAATCTGCGTCGTCTTTCACCAGCAAGACCGCTCCATCAACTTCAAGATGCTTACAACTGCTTCACATAGATTTGTTTGGACCCGTAACCACCGCCAGCATTGGAGGAAGTAGATATACTTTAGTGGTGGTGGATGATTATTCAAGATATACTTGGGTTGAGATGATGATTTCCAAAGATGATTGCTATGACATCTTAACCGCACTCTTTAGACGGCTCCAAACTCAAAAAGAAGACGACATCGTTAGTGTTCGATCAGATAATAGAACAGAATTTAAGAACAATGGTGTTGGTCAGTATTGTGATGACCATGTGATCGATCACAATTTCTCCACAGCTGGTGTTCCACAACAAAATGGGGTTGTGGAAAGGAAGAACAGGATGTTGATTGAGGCTGGAAAGACAATGATATCTGAAGCCAAGCTACCCAGTATTTCTGGGCTAAAGCAATCAACACAGCATGCTTCACTCAGAAATGCTCCCTCATCAACAAAACCTATAACAAGACCCCATATGAGCTATGGAGAGGAAGAACCTCCAACATTGCTTTCTTCAAGATCTTTGGCTGCAAATGCTTTATCCTCTACAACGGAAGAGAAAATAGAGGTAAATTCGGAGCCAAGGCCGATGAAGGTATTTTTGTTGGGTATGCTAAACATTCAAAAGCTTTTCGTGTTTTCAATAAAACTAGTTTAAAGATAGTTGAGTCTGTCCATGTTACATTTCGATGAGCATTCTCTCCTTGAGCCACATTTGGCTCCAAATGTTCTTGATGATTTTGCTGAGCATAATGAAACAGGTGAACAATCTAGAACTGCACCTGAACCTCAACCGCAAAATCCAGCACCCTCAACTGAAGTTCCCTCAAACCGCACCTTTGAAACCGCACCTGAAGCTCCTGCTCCAGATGCAACTCCAAGGGAAGAAGATGTTGAGAATTCCCCCATACAGCTTATTGAACCTCTTTGTCAACTTACCTTCCATGACTTCGCTGAAGGATCTAACGATGTTCCAATTGAAGATCTTCAGCAAACCTCAGTCCAACCAGACTTACCCCCGGATGTTCGTGAAGTCAGCTGTCACCCTCTCTCTAACGTGATTGGTGATCTATTTTCCAGTGTTCAAATAAGGAGATCGAACTATGATGAGCATACTTCCTTACTATCTCAAGTTGAACCCAAGAAGATTGATGAAGCACTCCAAGATTCCAGTTGGGTCGTTGCTATGCAAGAAGAATTCAACCAGTTTGAAAGATGCAAGGTATGGACATTGGTGCCTAGACCTCAGGATCAAGGAGTGATAGGAACTAAGTGGGTGTTTAGGAATAATATGGACGAGAATGGAAGCATCACTAGGAATAAAGCAAGGTTGGTTACACAAGGATATAGGAAAGAAGAAGGAATTGACTATGATGAAACCTTTGCTCCAGTTGCAAGATTGGATGCTATCAGAATCTTCTTAGCCTACGCCTCTTTCAAGCGTTTCAAGTTATATCAAATGGATGTGAAGAGTGCTTTCCTCAACAGTGAACTGCAAGAAACCGTGTATGTTGCCCAATCGCCTGGATTTGAAGACTCCAAATTTCCCAATCATGTCTACAAACTCCAGAAGGCTTTGTATGGACTTAAGCAAGCTCCAAGGGCATGGTATGAGACTCTTTCTAAATTTTTACTAGAAAAAGGATTTAAATGCGGTAAAATCGATACAACTCTTTTTATTGCCAAATACAATGATCATACTTTACTTGTTCAAATATATGTTGATGATATCATTTTTGGTTCTACTAATGAGTTACTTTGTAAGCGTTTCGAGAAGCTAATGAAAAGCAAGTTTGAGATGAGCATGATGGGAGAATTAACATTCTTCCTCGGGCTTCAAATCAAGCAATGAGAAGAAGATATTTTCTGAAATTGTCTATGGCTTAGAACAAGTGAGGTGAAACTCACAAGGTGAGACGAAACTCACAAGTGTTGTCTTTAGTGT